>VXAL01007503.1:210350-338473 GCA_013399475.1 Chauna torquata | reverse complement strand
CCCCCCCCCGCCTTTCTCCTCCCCTCCCTCCTTACAACCATCTCTTTTAATTCCTTCCAGAGGGAAAAATGATCTAAAGCACTGTCATTTTTTTCATTTATAAAAATCAAGGAAAACAGCTTGGTTTTTCTTTTCCTGCCAGCTTTAGCTGCAATACAGCATGTTTCTAGCATCGGCCACCTTCTCCGTTGCTGATCAGCCTGGTGCTACCCCTCGTGATGACTGCTCCTCTTCTGCCTTGACATCATGTAGCTTCCGAAACACCATATGATAAATGTCCCTATTGTAGCCATCTCGCAAAGGTGAAAAGGTTGGACACGCTGCAGCAGCACACTCCTAATAGCTCTCTGCATGGTCTTCCACAGACTGGAGTGTAACTGATTGTGAGAGCCACTTAAAGATTGGTTTAATGGCATTTCTCGTTGTTGCTTTCATTGTAGAAAGAAGTAATAATAGTGTGTATCTGTGGGGTTTTTGGTTTGGGCCTTGGTGGTTTGTTTTTTGTTGTTGTTGTTTTTCCTTTTCTTTTCTTTTCTTTTTTTTTTTTTTTTAAATCCTGCTTTGAAAAAAGAAGGAAGAAAGTTTTGCCTGGAGTAAATGCCAGGGAAAAGACAGCACAATATATTTCTCTGCTTTAGATACTAGATAAGCAGTGTACTTGTTCAGTTGGCATTCCAGATGTTTTCAAGCTTAAGTCCTCAAATGTGCTGGTAATTGATGTGTTTTCTAGCATTCAGAAATACCCATGTATCAGCGAGAATGAATTTCATGTTTTTTCTGCTTTGCATCATTTTGGATGCACTTTTCTCCACTATGTATAGTACTAAAACCAGTCCCACATTTCAAAAATGCATAGTGCCAGGTACATTGGCATTCACACTGGCTAAGAAAATTATTCATGAAATAAAAACACATTTTTCAGAGAAATTTGTACCTATTAAACTAGGTGTTCAAGGGATTACATCATTAGCTCAAGAGCAAAATTCTATCTGAAAAATCACAGGACGGTGTCTGATAGCACCCACTTGTTCTTATGGCATCCATGATTTTGGTCAGTTTTCTCAGATATTTGCAGATGGAGAAGTGATTCAGGCTGTTATATGGACTGGTTCCCTCTTTACTTAGAAATACTTATTAAGGCTCTGTCACTATTTTTTTGTTTGTTTGTTTTATTATTCTGCAAGATCCCTACTGAAATTGGTGCAGGTCTTATTTGCAATGTTTTCAAAAATATTTGATACAATTTATCTTTTAAATCTTTTTAGCAGGTAGAAATAAGGTAGGGTTGTCAGCAGGTTGAGTCAGTCGTCTATGAGCAAAATGCTTCATGGATGTTAATTTAGAAACCATTTAAGCCAAATTAAATAGCACTTAGATTGTAGAATCTTCCTCAAAGATGCTCTTTTAAGAATATTTTGTGTTGTGCAGCAGAAATCTGGTGTTGAGAGAAAAATGACCTAAGTGCCCCATCTCCTTCAGTAATTTCTTTTGTTTACCCTTTAGCATTGAGTTACTCATAACAGATGGGAGAAAGTCCTTTTCTACTTGTTCAACTGCTAATGTCTCAGTATTCCAAAGCAGACTTCCTGGAGAAAGGTGACAATTACACTCGGCTTCTCAGGGAGGCATAGCACTGAGGTTGTCCACACAGCATCTCCACGTCTGTGTTAAGGGACATGTGCTGTGCACTTTGTACTCTCCTAATGACAAGAACATTTGTGCTGCTCCAAAGGCAGCTGTTGTTTCGCTTCCGGCATCCCTCACAGCAAGCCAGGTTTGCGGTCCAAGCTGAGCTGTGGGATGCAGCTCCAGCTCACCACGTGTTTCAGGACAGCCCCAGGTGACTCCGTGACGCTCATTGGGTTGCAGCACATAACGGCAGCGTGCCTTTAGACGGTATTTCCACTGGGATGTCTGAAGACACCTTAAGGTAGGTGGTGATGGTTATTTCTGCTCTACAGTTGGTAAGGTTAAATCCCTAGGGGTTTAAGCGGTTCACCTGAGGAGCAGATAGTAAATTCAGAGCACATTAAACACCGAACTCCCCAACTCTCAGCATCTGGCAACGTAGCTTGATTTAGTATAAGAGGAACAAAAAATCCCCAAACCCTTTAACTAGTCGTGGAAGGAATGAATGTGCAGAAATCTCATACGCTTTCAATCACGGTTATTTTTCATTGATGCAAAGCCATTCTGGGGCATGAGTTCACAGGGAGAAAGGGTGGCTGAGGTGAGAAGTGTTCAAACAGCTGAGCAAACCACACATGCACTTGAAATTACTGCAAGGTTTATAAGTTCATATAAGCCTCATAACTGTAAGGTTTACTAGCTAGCATAGCAATTTTCCAAGGGAAATGGGGGAAGACGCAAGTTGATTAACTCTCCGCTATATTGCACGTGCAGTAACACTGGAAAGCGTATGGCGTGGAAGAGTCCCAAGTGGTCAAGGTGGGGTAAATCCCACTCCAACTCTACTGGCAACTCTTCAGGGAGGTTAAAATAGGGGGGGAAAGTTGGCAAAACATAAATTGTTGATGATAACAAAAGAGTAAAGCACCCAGTGAATCTAATTTCATGAAAAATTTTCAGCTTTTGGGCTAAAGTATCAGCTTTGGTCTCAAGCTAAGAGTAAATATGTCTTCGAAAAATTCAGGACGTCTGGAGACAGGCATGGTGTGGACCTGGGTGCTGGAAGCCAGGGTGCCTGGCTTGTGATTCAGACCCTCTCATCCTCACACTGGGATGTTTGCAGCTACTATCCAGCAGCCGCCACTGACTAGCGATGCTTGTTAGTGCGGAGAAATAAGGCTTTAGGTGATTCAAACCAGGCACCCAGAATCAGACTTATACGAAACAACTTACAAAAAAGTCCCATACTGAGATAGTTGTAGTCTCTCGCTAGTTGTAGCAAAGCAACGATTAGCGTATTTTACAGGAAGGATGTAGAATACTTTCACTAAACTGAGATTTTCTTGTATTTTTCCAGCCGCAATTTGATTTTGAATGTACTTGAGAATCCTGCCATTCTTCCTTGGGTGTTTGTGGAACTGATCTCCCTGTAATCATGGTATAGGCCTAAATAGGCATATGTTTATGTGCAAGCAGATTGCACTGAAGCTTGCTCAAGAAAGAGGTTTTTTTTGTTTGTTTGTTTGTTTTTGTACTACAGCTGAGATCATTTTGGATAGTGAGGTGACTAAAGGAGATAAGGCTTCTGTTTATTGAATATTTTCATCAGAGAACTTGTCCCATGAATTGCCACATACTGGTGAAACAATGACATGAAGATGTGAGGTTTGGTCTAATAGGAGGAATGGAAGAGTTTCTTCTTGGAGCACAGGAAGAAGGAGGCAACTTCCTTGCAGCAAGTGAAATGCTATGGAATGTAACAGTGCTGAGCATGAGATCAGGCAAGTAAGGAATATCATGATTTTCTGCTATAAACAGAAATCTCAGGTGTCGGAAATAGATTTTTTTTTTTTTCTTGTGTGCGTGTGACGAATACTTAAAAAAAAAAAGCTTGAGTGATACTAGGATGCATTATGTGGAAATGCTTCCAGTACAGATAACTCATTATTAATGCTCTTGCATACAACAAAGGAACCCATGGGAAGTGTTCGTCTGGATATGCCATCATGTGGCACTATGTGCCATTTTTCTCATTGACTTGCAAGAAAGGTGCATTCAAGCTAGAACATATTCAGAGAAGTGAATATGGAAGATCAGGAGAATGGAAGGAGAATCTTCCAAAACAGGAGAACAGTAGATGATATAGGTAACATAGCAAAAAAAGGACAGAAAGGCAGTACGACTGTCTGCAGAAAGTGATATTAATTAGAAGGAAGAGGGGAAAACCAACCATGTAAAAAACAAAGAATTGGTTAACAGTTTTAGCCCATAGCTAAAATAAGAAGGTTTCTGTCCAACAAATGTTCAGACAGGTGTTACAGGAAAAGACCCCATGCTACTATTTTTGTAGTTTTTATTCATTCATTCATTTATTCATTCATTTTTGAGGTGAAATTCGTGAAAGGCAGTTTGTCTACCTACAACAGCAGAAGACTGCAACCAGCAGTTTAAGAGGTGCTTTCCAGTTCTGGGTCCCTAGTCACAAGCAATATTTGCATAGTGGAAATGGAAACAGCATTGGTCATCTAAAAGAGATGTGTGGACTTGCTGCAAAAGAGTGTTTGCTAAAGCTTCTAATCAGACTATCACTAAAGATGTGTGTTCTTGGGGAAAAAGCAGAAAAATGGGGTTTTGTGGTATTCTGAACATACAGCACAGAACCCATCACAAAATTAGTGAAATCAGTTTTTTTCATTAGCAATGAAATAACAAAAAGGCATCTTATTGTACATTTCAAAGGAAAAAAGCTTCAATGCAAAATCTGCGACTTTTTTTTTCTTGTAGATGGAGTGATTTATTTTTCTGCATGAGTTTTGTTAGGAGGTCAACATCCAAAGGCATAACTTTTGTGGTTAGAGTAATATCATTGGTGGCGTTTAATGCAGCTGGCAAATATGATTCACAAAAAGTTAGCATTTTGCAGATATGTTTTTAGCAGGAAAAGTCATTTTTTCCACAAGACTCTGGAATGATTTTATAGTGCATATAAATGGAGTTTATTAAGGTTTTGGCAGATTTGTGATCCACATTAATTTGAATAACTTACAGCATCTCCTAGTGAATAGTCAAGTTTGGTAACCTTGGGCTTGGGTAAAGATTCCTGGTTATATTTCTCTGACCCTGACCTCAGGCAGCGTGTTTTCTTACACCAGAGCATGTTTTCTCTGTTAGCTGTGGGACAAAACGACATATCTCGACCATCCGAGCTACTTCTGTCTGATGTAAGGTACAATTCACGTGCCTAAAGTGGACAGCAAATATAAAAAGTGTTTGAACAGCTGAAAAAGCTGAACAAGTGTTTTAAAATAATGCTATTTATAAGTTCATGCAGCCTCAAAACAGTGAGGTTTATTAGCCATCACAGTAATTTTCCAAGGGAAGTAGGAGACTATTTGAATTAATTAACCCTTGAGTATATTGTGCACATTGTAGCAATGAAGAAAGCACTGCATGGACCAGTCCTGCACAGCACCTGTTGGGTAAGCTCTTTTCTCCCAGTCAGTGCGTAGTTGCAACACTCCATGTTGCATCCAAACACTTTGCTTTGCCATAGCTGCATGGGTTTGAGGGTTTAATTTAACTTCTGCTTTTGCTGGTGAGAAATCAAAAGCACAGGATTGTACAAGTGTAGTGATAAGCCATGAACAGCCTGTCCCAGCACCTTGGTAGTCCTCGTTACTTCTGTATTTATTTTCCCATGCCTATCCTGCCTGTCATGGTGACAGGGTTAAAATAAGAAAGATAACATATTTTTTCGCTATTTTTGCACATTCAAAAATAACCAAAAATTTCTCCAAAGTACAAAGGAAAAGATTTACCTCGGTGAGAAGATCAAACTTACTTCTGAAGCAGAAAAGAGAAAATTCCATACACAAACAGATGAACCAAAATTAGCAATATCTAAATACATGTAGCCTGTCCCTCTTCCCTTGAGAAACTTGACTTTTTACCTTAGAAGAAATGCATTTGATGGCAAATGGAGGCTCTGGCAGAGAGCACGTTACGCTGGCACAGCGGGCAGCACCTCCTCTGGCGAGATCACCTATGGGCAGTGCAGAGCCTGGACCGCTCCTCCTCTCTGCAAGGCCAGGGATGTGGCCCCACCAGCGCCCAGGATGCTGGTGGAGATGCTCATCCTGTATTTAGCTGTTGCTAATTTGGGTTTACCTGTGTTGCCATTCAGCTGCTGCTCAAACTGTCACATAATTAATTCTTGGTAACATATGCAGCTTTGGAGACTTGAACCTAATTTGGCAAAATTGACTATGTAAGAGGCAATTATTTGAAGTTAGGGAGGTGATCATGGAGTGTGTTGCTCCATCCAAAAAGACATTAAAGTTTTACACTAACCCCTACAGAAAACTAGCTAGGATATTTAAAATAATAATAATAATAAAGAAAAGGCAGTATTTTAGAACAGGGATATAATTTGCAGAAAATATTTATAAAGGACAATATGTTATAGGGACTCATTTACACATCTTCTACCGTTGTACTACACTGAAAGTCTTTACATCTGATATTGAAAACAGAGGCCAAAACTTCTTAAAGTTGGTCTCACTAAGTCTGGATTGTTGTGATGCGAAGAAAATAGGTAACTGGATAAATATGCATTTAAAAATTGCTACTTTTATTGATAAGTATGGAAAGGATGTTCACCACTGTGGCTGCAAAAACAAGTGTTTCTTTGGTAGAGTAGTAAACATAGAGTCCTCAGTAATGTAATGACTATTGCTTGTTCTGAGTTAACACCGAAACTAGTTATGAAGAATTATTGAAGTGAGAAAATCTGGATGAAAATATTGCTCTCTTAAAAAAAAAAATTATTCTGCCATAGATACATTGAATCTCCTCTCCTAATTCCTCATTGCACGTACTGCTCTCCATCTGTTCTAACCTTTATGTTGAAAAATAACCTCCACTTCTGGTAGTCTCATTTATCTTCATTAAAAATGTAGTAAGTAGGTTTTTAGATGAAGAAGTCTCAGTTCTTTTTCCTTTGTTGTGGGTACTGTGGTACATGATACAGTAAAGAATGTAGTAAATGATATAGTAATACATCTATGGAATATAGTAAGTAACATAGTAAATGGTAATTAATTTTTAATTGCTAATATTCATTATGACAGGTAAAGTCACCAAACGAAATTCAAATTATGGCAAGACACTATACTTTTGCTTGAAGAATAAGTTTTCCTAAAAACAAACAAAAAAAACTTTTCCTAAAAGTTCAATCACTTTAATATGATGGCATTTCTCAATGTCTCCTGGTTCTACTTCAGAAGAATACACTTGTGTTACAATAATACTGAAGAGTCTTTACAGAAATGGAGAATGCCATTTGCAAGGCTTTGTTCATACTCACAGCATGAAATGCCTTTTAGGAACCTGTGATTTAAATGCGAAAGATAATCATCATTCCTCACCTGGGGAAAAGGGGAGCATCTGTGTCTACAGATGGGAAAAGAAGGGAAATTGAGCAAAATAATCCTGAGATTGTGCGTTCAAGATGCGAAGATCTCAATGTGCTTGAAAGGCCAAGCAAATTTTCCTGGGATGAGGAGGAGCAAGACAGGCACAGCCCGTCTGAGCTGAGGGCAGGCTGAAGAGAGTTCCAGCTCAGCAGAAGGTCCTGGATCAATCTAATAATTTTAGAAAGTTTGGGGACACTGATGAGAAATTTGACAACACAGTACCAGAAATACCAATCCATGTAAACAGTCCTTGGGTCCAATTTTTCTTTGCTTTCAACTTTCTCTTGAACATCTGTGTTTTTCCAATAGATTTTTTGTAAAGCTAAGGTACAATAAACAGGCAATGGTCCCTCTGTGGCAATGTTTCTCCTCCTTGATCTTGAAGGGACACTAGTTTGAGAGAATCCTGTATTTCTCAGCTTCTATAGTTTGTTTGCTGATGTTTCCTCTGATAGTCGTAGATAGACCGTATGAGTGTAGTAGCATGAGTAATGGTTCCTTCAGGGGACAGATGAGCTCCCGGCAGGTCTGACAGCTGATGCCACCTTACAGGGAGCAGAGAAGCCCTTCAAATCACCAGGTACATTTTCCTTTCAGGACTTGCTGCTGCAAGGTTTCCTTTAAACGGTTTATGATTCATCTGTATGTCCTGTGGGAGACCAGAGGCTGCTCCATTAAGCCAGTCCTCATGGGGATCCTCACTGGTATCCCACCAGAAATGACATACAAGGTGCCATTGTGCAAAATGGATTGCAGAAATACATGCGCATAGTGGATGATAAATATAGGTGTCAACAAAGATGCATTAAAAAGAAGCTGGTATAGAAAAGCTTCAGAACCGACTGAGCCAAGGTCTCCTTCAGTACACGTGAGTGTGGTCCGTCGACTCGGCTGGGTGTTCCAGCAGAGCACAGAGCTGAGCCTGTCCCACTTGCAGTTTGATCCAAACTTACGGAAAGATGTACTGGAAAGTGTACCTCAAAATGAAAACCTTCATACCTTTACTGATAATTCCATTCAGTCATTTCTGTTCAAATACCTTTCTTCCGTCAGCTGAGGACTCAGGCAGATGAATTAATATTGCCGACCTCGTTGTCCCAGAGGGGACTGACTGGGAGGGGCAAAAGTAGGCATGCTTCATCATGCTCTCCAGAGCAAAAGGTGAATAAAAGGGGAGCAGGGCAGTCTTCCTCCTTGCCGCATGTCAGCCAAGAGGTCCAACCAAGTGGAGAGGCAGGACTGTGCTTCCCGCAGAGAGGCTGCACATGAGCTTTCCGCAGGCCAAAGTGGCTGTGCAGTGAAGCGAGACCGGACCCTTGGGTTATGAATCCTGGCCAGTTCAGGGTGCGGGATAGGATCCCTAATTGCTCAGTGTCCTCAGAAGCTCACGTTGGCTGCGTGTGCAGGGCAGGAGGAGGAGTGGGGTGCGGTGGGCGCTCCCCTGTGGCAGCACCCTGTGGGTTTTGGCAGCGCTGGGAGGAAAAGGGGCGGCAGCGGCCAGAGGAAGGGTTTTTGCTTTCAGTGTGTCAGCCAGCTTTCAGTCGCTGCTGCCAAGATTTTATTAGCGCTGCAAAAAGAAACTCTGTTCGGGGGTCTTTACTTTCAATTCCAGTTTAATTCAAGCCAAGGCTGAAAAGCATGTCCTGCTGTCCATCGCCCTGCTGCTGTTTCACAACCTCTGGTGGAGCTGCCCTCATGTGATGGAGTAGGAATGGCTTCTGCATCTTTGGGGAGCCTGGTTTATTATGCCACATTCAGTGCATAAATGGGCAAATTATGGGCGCAAGGGAGAGATGGGGACAGGAGGAAGAAGGGCCTGAGAGATGTGAACTGGTTTCAGTAACAGCCAATATGCAATTTCATCCCCCTCTCAGGAAGAAATCAGCGTCTTCAAAATCTCTCCCATTTTCCTGAGCTTAAAGCAAATCAGTAAACAGCTTTTGCTCCTGCTTGTTGGCTTGAGAGGGAACCCAGAACCAGGGTACTAAGGGGATGTGAAAAACCATTTAAAGGCTTGAAAGAAAGTGTTTCCAAATGAATCTGGGTGAGGTAAGATTGGTTCGTAATAATCTCCCTCTTTGGTTTTCATAGCAGAGGGGAGCAACTGAAGAACAGCTTTCACCTATTCCTGCATTTGCTCTGTACCGAAGAGGTATGGCCCAGTGGTTGAACAAAGAAATATTTAATTACTAAAACTTCAATTTACATTAGCTCTAAAGACTCATTTTGTTACTTTCTTTAATTACCTGGACCAAATAAACACTGAAGAGCATCTCTTACTTTAATTTAGGACATCATTCTGCAAGGTAATTTAATTAAGTGGGAGTATAATTCACAGCCCATTAGAAGTCCCACTGAAACCTACTTTTGCTGCTTTGCAGTCGTTTCAAAGGTGGTTTTACTTCTTGACATTCCAAGCCGAGCTTGGTTTGTATGTTTGTTTTTGGGTTGGTTGGTTTTGTTTTTGTTTTTTTCACTTCAGCTCAGGTTGTGATTCGGGGAGAAAGGCATGCAAGGTTAAGCAGTGAAAAATTTTGCAGTCGACCTTGGGAAGATCTGGATTTTTGCTAGCAGGGGCTGCGGAGGAGCAGAAGGGTGCGCGAGGCGATTGCCTTTCCAGCCGCAGGGGGATTCTCTGGGGCAGCACTGGAGGGGACGCTGGTGCCGGGCCTGCCGGTGCCGGGCCTGCCCAGAGGGACAGGAGGCGGCACCCTGTGAAACACCCCGGGCTGCGCTCCTCTCCAGGAGCGGTGAGCACATCACCACCCCCTTTGTGCTCCGCAATCCTAAACCCTTTGTGGACACCTGCATTGGTAGCGGCGTGCTGGGTGGTGGCAGAGACCAGATCTCTGCTTGGTTCCTCATGTCGCTTACCTGGGTAGGTCTAAAGGTCCCTCAGGAGGCTGTCCCAAAAAGGAAGATGAAGCTGAGATGAAGGATTTGCCTGGATGAATTTCTATTCAAAAGTTTCAGAGAAACACTCGCCGTGACTTTAGCTGAGTTGGAGTATTTATTTTTGAAATCCAGCACACTCAGAGTGTGGTCCCACTCACCCTGGTATGAATAACTCCATTATGTTAAAAAAATACATATATATGAATGGATCAATTAGAAGAAACTTGGATAATGTACCCCTCTTTCAAGAAATTGTGGATACAGTTCAAGAATCAACACATAGTTGGTATATAAATTGAAAACACACAGAGGAAAATTTGTATCTGTTGTTATGGATACGACAATGTTATAACTCACTTTTTTTGTTTAAAATAGGGAATCTAGGTAATAAATACTTTATTTTGATTAAAAACTATTAAATTCATGCTATTAAAATTAGTGTTAGTCTTATATAAAACATAGAAGAAACAGCCTATGCAAAGTGTTCTTATTTCAGGAAAATGCCTAAACGACTTTCTGCAAGTTTTGGATAACTTTGAACTTCTGTTCTAACGATACAGAAAATGCTGGAAGATTAGCACTTTAAAACAAATTTTTTTTGTGTAATACGAGAATAATTAATCTTCATGTTAACGGGGAAGGGACATAACAATGAGGCAATTTGCCACGCGCCAGTGCAGGGTTACGAATAGACTCCAAGAAAGCTCTTAGCTTCTTGTCCAGAGAGTGCAGCGCAGAGCTGCTTTCCCACAAAGTTGACATTATGTCACTGACAGAGTTGCTGGGAAACTGGGGTACTTGCGCATAGAAAATTCATATGAAAGATCTTTGCATTTCTGGATTTATCAAAATTCTGAAAAAGATTTCTCTTTTTCTGTTTCTCTCCTTACCCACTCCCTTTTTCTGTTTCCCCAAAATTTCAAATGGGAATTACGCTGCCTCAGGTGAGTAGTGGTGCTTGGAAACATTTTAACTTTGTGGAGTGACATTTAAATGCAAATTTGTTACTTTTTAAAATAAATTTTAAAAATACCTCTTTAGAAATAGTGCTAATATGATCTTACACAAGAAGAAAATCCTTTCAGTTGCTGCCAATAGCTTTCTGGGGGACAGCTCCTGAAAAACTTGTGTTTGGGGTTTGGGGAGAGGAAAAGGAAGATAAAGTCTCTTTCTGAAGAAATTCATGTTGAGAAAACTCTTACTCTGGAAAATAAAGGCAGTATGGTCGGAGGAAAACTTGAACAAGTGGCAACCATTCCTTTGGCTTATAACAGATAGAAAGGTGGGAGAGTTTTTGCATTATTATTGATCTTTAAAAGACCAGTGAGTGTGAAGCAAAGGTATTAGTTGATCTTTAGCTGGCAGTGTAAATGCACTAGCTGAACCTGGGTTCTCAGGCTGCTGCTCCAGGTCTTTTCGTCTACTGGATGAGGAGAGCAAGCTCCTGCTGAAGTAGCTCTCTTTTGGTCCCTCCTGCCCCGCTGTTCCCAATCAGTAGATCACTTTTGCTCAGCTAAGCGTGTTTGCTTGATTTGCCTGTTCTGCATCAGACAAAAAAAAAACCTTTGAGAAACAGCTTGGCAGAGCTGATTTCAGAAGCAGATCAGCTGAGACACATCTGGTCGTGGGAGTACATTTCCTCTGGGTGCCTTTTTGCATTATTAATTGGGACAGGTATGGGACCTGCTCCTGTGCGTGCTCGCGGAACTCGTGGGGCTTGCACACACAGCCTCAGCCGGTTGGTTTAAACTCCAGCCGATGTGAGGCTTTGTGGAGCTGGGTTTGCCAGCCAATACTTTACATTTTTAGTACTCCAAATCATTTAAAACTGTTTTTACAGTTTTACTACCGCAAGAATTGTACATATATGTTTTTAAATGCAGTTGATACAGAAGTTGATTGAGGAAAAAGGGAATGCACTTAAAAAAAAAAGTAAAAACTTTAAGCAGAAATAAAAGACAAAATTTCTTTAATTTTTTAGCTGTCATCTATGTTCCTCTGCTCAGGATATTCTCCCCAGGTGCTAGTTGTCCCTGCAGCAGCTAACACTGGACCGCACCAGTGTTTCCAGTATAACAGGAAAATATGTTAAGCAGTTTAAGATGGTTCAATTGTACTGTAAATACGCACAAAGCCTGCACTTGGGTAACTGAAGGAGGAGTGCCAAGACCTTTCTGAATCGCTTGTTTCCAGCTAACTGAAACATCTGTGCTGTTTCTGTGTATGGGAGCAGCAGTTGTACCTTGGTGCCTTGCTCTGCAAAAGGGCTCCTGGTGCTGGGAAGAAAACTGAAAATAGTGGGATCTGCGGGAACGTCTGCCAGGACATGGAGCTCTCGCAGGAGATGCTGAATTGAGGGCACCAAGCATAAACTGTGCATTGATTTGTAATTTTTCCTGGATTACCAGACACCTTATTTTTTCGTTTAGGCCCTTATCCCATGAGAGGAACAAATTTACTGAATCTAAAAGGATTCACAATGATCTGTATAGATCTGAAACCCTGAGCATGCTATCCATAATGACTGATTTAATGCTTGTCAAGAATGTCATTCGCTTCTCACTTGCCCTCTAAATTTAGCTCCTGCTGTGCTAGCAGACATACACCACGTATGTAGACATCTGTATTTGTTCCACTGACGGGAACTTGGTTGTGTATGCCTTGTGGCTGTCTGCATTAGTTTGGACAGCTGGGTAGGCATGCCCTTAGAGAAATGACCAAGGCACTTTCACAACTTTTCTTCCTTCGTTTCATTTCTACCTCTTCCTTTGTTCCTTTGCTTTTATCTGTATCAATGTTACTGTGTTTCCCTCTAGCACGCAAACCGGATGCTTTGTATTTTGCATTTTGCTGGCTTTGTATGTAAGTGAACTCTAGATACTTTCCATTCATATTCAACATATTTCACCTACATTTCCTGAGCAGGTGATCTATCAGCAGTAGCTCTGTGTCTATCATAAATTATTTTAACTGAATTATTTCATTAGCATATCTTTCGTGAGAGCCGGTCAGTCCATGCAAACTGCCAGGTCACTCCTGTTTCCACAGCTGTGCCGAGAGGAGAACAGCCATGTGTCTGAGTTGGGGGGGGAGCCCAGCACAGTTCCCAACAGCTGGAGGAGCACGCTCGAGAAAAAGACAGGCAAACCACTAATGAGCTCGTAACAGTAAATAGAAAGGAGGAAGATCAGAGTGAAGCAGCTTGAAACGAAAGGCCAGGTGGGCACCAGAAGGAAGTGCTGAACATTCTCTTGCTTTGGCCGTGAGGGAAGGCATCTTCAGAGCAAACACGTGTACAAGGAATGTATTAGCTAGTGAGGTCATGATGAATTTTTCAGAAAGTAGCCAAATCATGTTGCACAACCTTCAAATTCCTGATAAAGTAAAAGTCACAGCAGGGGTGCTGGCTCAGTTGTATCTCTAGCACCTCATGGTCTTCAGCGAGCTTAATGTTGTCTAAGGGGCTGGGGTGTGTGGAGGAGACCATTCCCTTCTTCTTAATTGCTCTTCACACATCTGAAGACCTCTGCAAAACACTTTGAGGGCTGCTTCTCTGCTCCCCAGAGCAAGCAGCCCTCATCCTTCAGTCTTTTCTAATAAGTCATCTTCCCAAGGCCCCTCATTGTCCTTGTTCCTGTTCTTGAGACTTTTTCCATCCTGTCCACATCCTCCTGGAGTTATGGTGCCCGCAGCTGAGCCACATGCTTCCCACCACTGAGCCAAATGCCAGTGGTGCACCATGTGTTTTACAGATGATACTTCTGTTTATTTTTCCCAGAATGGTTTTCCACTTTTTCCCAGCAGCATGATATGGTTGACTCATATCTAGGATTTAATATATTACAGCTCAGTAGTGAAATGGTTGAGGGGTGGGTGGTTTTTGTTATTGTTGTGGTGGTGTTTTTTGTTTGCTTGTTTTGTGTTGTTTTGTTTTACTTAAAGCAGCAAGAAGTGCTGTAGGATCACTGGCAGATTCAGCTTATTCAAATTATAGGTTTTATCGATGCTAAGGCTGAAAAGCCACATTCACAAAAGTACCTGCCGGTGCCATGAATGTCATTAGGACTATAATGGGCTATCAGAAGTGTTGCACTGCTTCTTCTTTTAATCAGTATCAGGCAAAAGGATTGTGCTCGACTTCTGGTTTGTCCATTATCACTGAATAATTTAAATTGTAATTGGTTGTACTGGGTATGAAGACAGACTTTTGAAATTGGAGGTCAAATGTGGTCCTTTGCTTCCCAGCTTGTTTCAAGGAAGCAAAACCAAAACTACTTTGATTGCTCTCCATGTCACAACAGTCTGAGCTTCTCAGTTGTCAGTGTGTCAAAGCATGTTTTCCTCCTGTCGACAAATCAATGTTGGTTGAAGGCTCAGTTTTGCTATATATACTGACAACTGTCCATGATTTCCTCTACAGGCCTACACTGAAGCCATTATGTTATGAGAAATATCTGAGAGAGCAAAAGTCCTGCAAAGCCATAATTTGTGTCCAGGCTGACACACTTCAAAAGCACGGGCAAGGAAGAAGGTGTATTTTTTCTTTTTAATAGTTTGGAAACAGATGAGTACTTAACCTCTTGAGACTCAACATATGTTAGCATGAAGTGGTGAGCTTGTATGGTTGTTGCCCATTTCATGACTACAATCTGAAAATATTTTGACATCACTAGTCAAAGTTTGATAAAGCTAATTATTGTTGGAGAAGCACCCAAGATGCTTGCCGTGCTGGCTGCCTTTCAGTGCATCCCACTGAATATTGCAGCACTCTGTAGTCAGATGTTTCCAGCGACCATTTCATGAATGCATATAACAACCTGGCAAAGTTTCCTGCCACTGAAAATGCACTGTCTGCATAAATCCCAGTGTACTTATTCCTGTCTCTGTAATTTTCTTCTTAGGAAACCATTCAATCCACAGAGTATGACTTCTGCACACATTCAAACGGTGAAAAGAAAGAAAACAAATCTTCCAATAGCTCATTTTCAGCTCATTTTATTTTTCAAATAAGTTTGTGGATATCGCAACATCTGTAGACTCTGTGCAGAGCAAAGCAGAAGTCTCTCTTGATTTAGTCTGTGGCATGATTTTGCTCATTCTTCCACTGCTTCCTGGACTCAGCATGTCCCAGTGTTGTTTGAGAGAGATACCAAGTCAGCTGGCTGCTTTTCCCATCAGCACTGCTCTCAACCATGCGTCTCCCTGCAGACGACAACTTCTGTGATAATTACAAGTTTTTGGCTCTTAGCATTCATCAAAAAGCACCATTTCCTCTAACAAATATGTTCAACTAGGATCTCTGATGCATGTCCAATTTGTCTCCTGCACACCACTCTTCTTAGTTTGTTGTTCTAATGCAGCAGGATCAGAAATAATCAGACTTTAACAACACCATGTGGCTGAGCACACAGTATAGAAACCAGAAAGTTTCAAAAGTACATCATTATCTGTGTTACACAGATGGAGTAGCCCATGAGAGAGAGCTTTTTATCACAAACATAGCAGTGGTAAAATGAAATCAGGGTCACTCCACTCGCTCCCTGTCCTGCCTTCTAGCCAGCAGTCTGGATAACAGTGTTAACGGTTCAAGGCTTCTGTGTTTGGCTTTTTTCTTTGTTTGTTTGTTTGTTTGTTTGTTTGCTGCTTTTGTAGCTTATCCCTCTCTGCTCATCAACCTACTTGAGGCTCATGTACTCCTGGTGAAACTAGAGACTTGCTGTCATCTCAAGGGTTGTCTGCTTTTTGGCCAACTCTACAGGGGGGGCAGTGGTCTTAGCCAGGCTGAGGTGGATGTTTGGCAGAAATGAAGAACATGAGAGTGTGATCTCTTACCAGCAACAAGCAAAGTCTGTAGACAGCTCAGCAGCCATCAGACCTGGAGATCAGATGGGGACTGAATACTGTGAGTGTTGCTGATTCATGTGGAATTATGCTAGAATTGATATTTCTAACCTAAGGGGGCAAAAGCCCCTCCCGGTAAAGAATAGGGTTGTTTTAGTCCTTAGGACATTTAATGATGTACTGGCACGTAGTAACTGCACTATAAATATAGTCTGAAAAAATATGAGCTTAGTTTGGAAGCTGCTCTTCTGCTAAATTATGGGGTTTTGATCCTGACCTAAACTGATCCCACATGTTCCTGGATTCTCCCAATGTTTGAGTGCACAGTAAATCAACCATAGCTTTTGCTTTTTATTGCAAAGAATGAACAGAAGAGATTGGGAGTTATGAGACTATGGCATCTGTTTATCACATGGTTTAGGATTGTTTGATATCTTTTTAGCTTTAAGGTTTAAATGAAGTTTAAAACAGGTATACAGGATCAAAATGTAGATGTCTGCACATCTCCATCAGGGGCCGAACTAATTAACTGGCGTCAGTTTACAGAAACTAGTCTGAGGCTCCCCAAAACATTCAGGTTTCAAAAACATCCAGTGCCTCTACACAGAGATGCTACTACAGATCTTACAAGTATTCATGGGTTCTGATCACAAATATTTTGCATTATTGACTACGTGAAGAAATAGTAGCATAGTAGTGAACAATAAAGAAGAAAAATATATCATGCAACTTCCTTGCTAGTCATACCCAAAGTTTTGAAGCAACAGCTGTTGTAGCCCTGGATTATGCTGCTTCTGCTTCAGGAAATGTGCACATTCAGCATGTCTTCTCTCCTCTTCTAAGGCCACCTCATGCCTTTTTTTTGATCCTTCTTGTTGGAGCAGCTTTAGTGATCTTATTATAAGCAAGTGCCGGTTCTGCAGCATGGATCTTAGCTTTCCCACCTCAGCTCTAAAGCTCTTTGTATTTCTGTTCACTGACACATTTTTGTCCTCTGATCCCTGCTCACCTGCCTTCCAGGCCTTTTTATTCTTAAGATGTTTCTTTTTTTTCATCTTTGCAGTCCGTACCTGGTAATTTCCTGTTTGTTGGCTTCTTCTTGGAAGTTTCTTTCTCTCCTTCTCTCCTTCTCTCCTTCTCTCCTTCTCTCCTTCTCTCCTTCTCTCCTTCTCTCCTTCTCTCCTTCTCTCCTTCTCTCCTTCTCTCCTTCTCTCTTTCTCTCTTTCTCTCTTTCTCTCTTTCTCTCTTTCTCTCTTTCTCTCTTTCTTTCTTTCTTTCTTTCTTTCTTTCTTTCTTTCTTTCTTTCTTTCTTTCTTTTTTTCTTTCTTTCTTTATTTCTTTCTTTCTTTCTTTCCTTGAGAGCTGGTATTTATACTCTTGAACTGTAGTATTAATGTATGGCTAAACTATATTCTTGGACTCTGCTCTCCCAGCGGACTGGCTTTCCCCTTTGAAACATTAGTCTTGCAGCAGGATTTTTGTGAGCCGGCTGCCCACACAAGCCTGTTGCCATGTGGGCTGTAGAGTCAGCTTGTCTGAAGTCTCACATAGTAATTACCAGGTAATAAAAGTTAACTGCCCCATAAAACCACATGGAAGAACCACGCTATTGCTGGCTTGTCCTACCCAGCTGTCCTCTTCCTGCCTGCTGGATCTTTTGGGCAGGGGGAAGGACTAACCAAGGTCCCTTTGGCCCTCTTCTGTGTGTTTCTATGATAAGGGTACTGGTGGCCTAGTTATGGGCTGCTGAATTAAGGCTCAGAGGACTTCTGTAACAGAATGCGAGCTGTAAGCAGTGAATCTGAACTAAATAATTCCTACTTTATTTGTCAGGAAAATAAGATAAATAAGGCACTCCAAAGTTATCCTCTAACACTAAGCTGCTTTCTAGGTGCCTGGAAAAATGTTTCACCTACTGATGCTGCACAGCTAATCTACTGCAGCACTAAATTACCTGGTGTGGTGTGAAGGTGTCTGGCATGGACTAAATGGCAGCTCCGCTAAATTGGCTATGACTCAAGCTGGCAGAACTCTCTAGGCCAGTAAGGGTATATAATAGCTTTATGGAGAAATGAAAAATGTCAGCTTTCTGCCAACTTGCTAACAGAATATATATCCCCATTGTAACTCATAACTGTAGTGCTGGTATCTTCTTTTATCACCTGCATCTTCTGTCTCATTTTTTATTTCTTAATGGTATAACAGTCCCGGTGGCTTTGTTGTTGTTTGGTTTGTTTGTTTGTTTTTGCATTTTCCTTTTTTATAACTGACTAATATTCCTGTGTTTCTCAGTGAGCTCCTTGGGGGTGCAAGTATATCTGCACAGAGTTCCTGGGAGATTTGTGAAGGAGTTCAAAACAGATACAGAGGACTATTAAAATGGTGGGTGGGTAATTTGGGAGGGAAGGTTGCTGAGTTGTACAGTCAGACAACCAGAAAGGATCTAAGATGTCATTCTATCCATGCTCCTGCCCCAAAGCAGGATGTTTACACTAATATTCCTAAAAGATGCTTGTCTAAACAGTCCTTAAATATCTCCAATGATGATTGCACTTCAGCTTCATTAAGCAACTGCTTGCCCTTCATGTTAAAAAGTTTGTTTTAATACTGAGTCTAAGTATTCCAGGTTGTCATTTATGTCACTTCTGGTCTTACTCCCTGGTGGGCATGGCGAACATAAACATGGCCTTTTCTTTGGAGCAGCATTTTAGATTTTTGAAGACTTATCTGCCTTCACTAGTCCACTCTTCCTCAGGCTGAAAAGCTCCAATATAGTCAGTCTTTCCTCAGATTTCGTGTAGTCTAATGATTTTGTTTCTCTCTTCTGGCTTTTTTTTCCTATTAGTCCACATCTTTGCAGTACAGTACATGAAACTGGACGCGCTATTGTAGCTGAGGGCTTCTACTGAGGCTGCTGAGATGAGTGGGGAGATGACTTGCTTTGCCTTGCAAGTTATATTCCCATTTATACAGCTCAGTGTTGTATCTGGAGCTTTTTGCAATGTGATATTGTTCATGCCTGTCCTGTCAGTGGTCCAGTATAACTTATGTATCCATTTCTAATGAATTGCTCTGAAGTTGTTTGGCCTGTTTTAACATGCCTGTTTTTGGCATGGTTTGATATCCCAAACTACACTATAGCCTTGTAAGTGTGCGATCAGAAGACCCACCGTTATTCTTCGAGATCACGTTTCAATTTGAGTTGCTTTTAATGCTAATCCTGTGGTCCCGTTATGTTTCCTCCCACATTCATGTTGCCTGCAAATTTAAGTGGCATACTCTCTATTCCATCATGTAGGACATTAATAAAGGTATTTAATAGTCCTGAATCTAGGACAGACTCTAAAAAGCCCTCTCTTGATGCACTCTACCATTTTCACTGTGAAACACAATCTATCTTGCCCTCTTTCTACCTGTTTTCTACTGCCTGGGAGTTTGCCTTGTTCTTTAAAGAAAAACAACCTGTTTGGTATAGCGCAAAAAGAGTTCAGCTTCTTTCCTGCTTGTCGCACTGATTTTCTAGGAATGGAGAAGGAGAGAAGCAACAATGTACAAGTTGCTTTCAGAACAAAGTAGATACTTTCAGTCCTTTTTGCCAGATTGATCATTATAGTGCCAGTAATGCCTGCAGACACTTCTGGGTCTCCCCTTGGCAAACGGGATCACAGCTAAGTGTTTAGAGCACTGGAATGAAAACCCTGAGCCTCCTGCAATGGCTGCACATGGCCGTTCTGCTTTTAGTTAAAAAACCAACGAGCTGTTATACTGAAATCTAGGCAAGGGAAAACACATGAGAATGCCTTGATTAATAGCATCCCTAAATGACAATGGCTGTTTTATAGTCTTTATAAGGATTGTGGTGTTTCTCATATATAAAAAAGGGCAAGATGTGGTTGTAATTAATGGAGAGGCTCTTTGCTGGAGCTGTTGACTCTACCAAAGAACCCAAGGGTTTCTCAGGCTCTTCAGTTGTAAAACTAACCAAATACATCTAGGGCTGCCTTGTGTCACTCCATGGCATCTTTCAAAGATGTAATTAGCAGATACCTAATGAGTTGCTGCTACAGCATGTGGATCAGATGACTCAAATATTTACTTTAGGCCTCTGATTCTCTTTCTACATGCAAGGGAGAATGATTTGGTTTTAAAATTTAGAGAGACAGTTTTCTTCAGTCACCTTGCTTCAAAACTTCATTGCTTTCCAATATTCTGGCTGTCAGACTGAGTCCTCTCTAGTATCTTCAGCAGCAAGGTGCATCTGAAACATTTAGTGGTGAGAATCCTTGCTCCATGAAGATTTTTTCTTTTTCTTTTCTTTTTTTTTTTTTGTAGGAAGTTTGCTTGAAGGCAATATTTTCACTACTATTGGTGGAAAAATTTGAATTTAATGTAGTCCCTGGCATAAAACCTATTGATGGGCTTAGGAAGAGATTTTAAGATTCTCCTCTGCACCTTCTTTTCATCAATTGCTGCAGTGGTCATTTTGCTCCAGGAAGCCTGTTTGTTATCCCTGTTTGAGTGTTATGGCAAATCAGATGTCTGATGCATAAAATGCAGTTGGCTGGTTGATAGTTATAAGGAGCAAATGACAGAATAACATTGTTACTCTCCTTGACTTTTTTAAGCATGACTGCAGCTGTCCTGTTGCTTCGCAGTGGACCTTGCAGCCTCCCGCTAGTGGTGGGTGGAAACAAATTAAGCCAGGCTATACTTTAAGCTGTAAAAGATGTCATGAGCAGGGCAGGGGAAGAATAGTTAGGAGCCTGGATACCTGACATTTACCTTGTACAACTGACTCTTCTGACAGTCCATGAAGTGAGATGCCAGAAATGAGGTAGATGTGATTTAGCCTTGTGGTTCCAGTGAAGGGCACCTGGTTTTCTGCACTGATTTTGCTTTCTCACTCCCAAAATTTGTATTCACTTACTTACCTGCAACGACTGATGCACAGGACAGACAAATATTTTTATCATCATATAGCAGCTACGGAAGATCCTTTCAAAATGACCAGCTGCAAAAGTCAGTATTAAATTGCCAACATTTCTCAAACTTTTGAATGTGTAATGCATGTGGGTAGCACAGCTATTTGCCATTTAACCTTGGAGAAATGTAGTATAATGGAAGTGTGAAAAGACTGAAAAATTAGGCTGCGTCTAGACTGAGTGGTGCCAGATGACAGCGTAGCCCTTGATCTTTGCCAGGATGGGGTGGTTCTACCTGATGAACGTTCATTGGCAGAGAGATGTCCTGTGGGGCAGCAGTGGTGGAGCAGGAATGCGATCCTCCAGCCCAGGGTGGAAGGTCGTAGGCTGGGTGGGGTGTGCAGCAGCAAACTCTCCTGTGCTTGGGTGCCTGTTGCACTCTGTAGGGCCAGGGGAGGTAAGGAGCAGCTGCAGCCCTTCTTCCACTGATGTCTTTTGGAATGAAGGTTGCTAACACTTCGCAATGTGCAGCAAGGAGTTGCTTCCAGGAGAAGAGTTTGTGTGTCAGGAATCCTTCCTAGCCTTAAGCCTTCCTATTATTGTCCATCCACATTATTCTACAGACATTCCTTTCATAGTCTTTGCTAAGCGCACTTGAAAAGTTTAAATATTAGCTTTGACAATAATTTCACAGTGACTGTGTTTGAGCTGACCTTGGTTCAGAAATTTCCTAATCACTCCCTGTCCTCAGCCACTTCCACTGTAAAGAGTAAATATTCAGATAAGAATCAAATATAGAACTAAATCAAAGATAAATATCTTTCAGTTAGATATTTTTCTACACAGCTGGTTGTTTCTGAAGACTGTTCAAAGACATTTTAGAAGAAATAACTGCATAACTTCAGATTTGAGAACAAAGGCACATCTACACACATAAACGCGACTAGTGTATTGCAAGCAGTTTCTGCTGCATGTACCTGAAATGGATTTCTTCCTGGCATCAGTGGTCCTCTAGACATGTCTCAGGGGGCTTAAACTGAATGTTCAACAGGTTTTGAATAAAGACAAAAAAGTGTGGGTGGAGGTTAGCATGTGTTGTAAGAATATCTGTTTTATAACAGTCATGGTTGTCACAGTAAACATGATTAATTTTTTCTTCATCATCAGCCATTCTCTTAATTCTTTAGATGGTGGCAAAGATGAATAGGGAGTAAGCTTCGTTCTTCTGAAAAGCTGTGAATTTATACAGTGCCAATCTCATAGTTATAGGCAGTTAAATGAATCACATGTGAGTTGCAATCTGACCAGTAGTCCTTTTCTTAACAATGATTTTTAATGTGACAGTCTTATTTTTCCCTCAGCACAGTCCTGTTGCTTTCATTGATGAAAGGAAAAATAGGAATACTTTTTTCCTTTAGCAAATTTTCTTTAATCTGTGGGCATTGAGTAATTCATACAAATTATGCAATTTATAGGAGATAGACATTGCTTTTGCTCCAAGGTCCCAAAAATACACATTGGTGTTGATGTCTTTGAGTCTGCCCTGTCACTACCGTCAAAGCTCCTATGAACCCCTTTCACTTTTATTTTTAAGCTTATCTTGATTTTTGACAAAATTACAGAGAAATGTTGCCAGTGGGCTCTGTAAGGCATGCTTAAAATGAACCAAAACATAAAGCACTATTGGTTATCCTCCAGCGACCTTCTCTTCTGTCGAGCTGCTGCTCTCACTTCTGACTGCTGTGGTCACTGTTGATTTGGTCTCGTCAAACTGCTCTTGGTTATTTTTTACAGTCATCTATCTTGCCCATCAGAGCTTGTTTATCTGGAGTGACATTTGCTTACCCATTAATTAGCCAAGTGACTTAGATGTATGGTTTTTTGTAGGTCTGGCTATTTTTAAAGAGGCCTGGACCTTCCCAGGTTAAATTGCATTCCTACCTCTGCTCTTTGGATATCTGTCAGGTAACAATTGTAAATTTTGGGTTATAACTTACAAGTGATCGTGAAATTTGTTTGCAGATTTATGCAGATGGTCAAAATGGGCAGGAAAGAATTGAAACACAATGGCTACCCCTTCTCTATAAGATATTTTAAAATGTCAGTTTGTGACTTAAGAATGCTGGGGAAGTATTTAAAGATTTGTGTTTATTATACCACGACCCTTGAAAACTCTCCAAACTGTACATTGAGTATTGTGGCTGTGATTAGCAGAGTTATGAATGGCATAATCAATTTATCTAAACTGACAAGAGAAAAATGACTAATGTCTGTGCTTGATGATTGACAAATGAGGATTTGGCAAATCAACCTCAAAGTATGTAAAAGCTGTATTCCCTTCTTCAGCGAACAAGACTTGCTGCTGCTTAATGTAAGTAAGGCTTCAATACAGTATCTGGAGTGTGTATAGATGTTTATTTAAATTAGATGTGGTAATGTAAAGTGTTAAATACTCATTTTTTGTGGCATTTCAGATCCCATTTGGATATGAAATTGAAATTGTCATTTGTAACCCAAAATGAGACACAATTCACAGAAAATTCAAAGGATATTAAAGAAAAGGACACATGATTTGGTTGTACTTCACAAGTAAAGAAACAAACAAACAAACAACAATAACAAAACCCAAGATTATATAAATGCTTAAGGGACATGACAAATGTACCTGGTGGCAATGCCAGAGCCGAACACTGGGTCTCCAACCTGCCCTCCCAGTTCTGGACCTTCTATTATTCACATTCTAGAAATAGCCTTTCTAGTATTGGAAGATGATGATGATTTGCCATATAGTCTAAAATGCTGGAGATGTGCTTTTTTGTTTGTTTCTTTGCTTTCTGTTTTGTTTTAACCTTACTCAATGCTTTATAAATAACTAATGTGACTGATAGCAATGCAAATTTCCATGAATCATGAAGTAACTAAACAATTTCTGTTCGTAGAGATACCTTGCCTTGTCTGTTAGTCAAGCTGATCTTATTGTTCTGTTGGTTGTATTCAGACAATTTTTAATGGACCAAATAAGAGGAAAATGCCTCGTAGCAAGGATCTTCTTACTTTAAAGATATTTTTAATTTTACTGTGAAAGCTTCCCTAAAATGATCTGTTTAAAATTGATGAGAAAATTCATGGCTTAAACAGGTAATAAGAGTCAATTAATTACTTCAAGCTATAAGGAAGGTAATTTCCAACAGAATAATTTAGGCTATCAGCCTGTGGTCTACAGCTGAGGGACTGAACTGCACAGTGCTGACTGCAGCTGGGAACACAGCAGTATAAATTGCCTTCACTTCCCTACTCCACCAGAGCTCACAGCTTACAAAGTAAACAGGTATGATCAAGCAAAGGCTGGGAACAGGGAGCCTGAGAGATGCATGGCATGAGCAGGCACTTTCCGTTAAAGTGAAATCCTCTCGCTAAAGTCCTTGGGCAAAAATAGGTGTAATATCCCATCCTTTTCTTCCAAGGAGGTGGCTCACGTCTGGGATCTCGCAACTTTTCCTGAAAGGGAAAGACCGAAACTCCTGGTGCTGTAGAATAATTGAATTCAATGTTTTTCCTCCCTTCAGGCCAAAGTTTTTAACTGAAAGAGAAAACTGGCAGATATTCTTAGCTTTTGGAATGTATTTCTGTCAGTTTTCTGTCTTGTAATTCCCAAACAAATCAAAACAACAAAGCCAGTCTCTGAGTTACAAGATGGGATGCAGAAGAGTGACACAACCGTGTTTGCAGAAGAATGGATGAGTTAACCTCTAGGTCTTTCAACTTGCTTGCAATGGCAGATGTCAAACAATATACAAGAAAATATGAAATTCCCTTATAATTTATAAAATTCCTGCTGAGCTGTTAGTGTAACATGGTCAAAGGCTGTTTTACTTCTAATGCTGGGCGGTTGGCCATCTGTGCTGAATGAGAGGAACAGGCTGCTTGTAACCTCTCACACCAGCCCTCTGCCTCCCAACCTGCTGGCCGGTCTATCCTTTATCAACCTTGGAGATGGATCAACAATTCCAACCGCATCTGAGATGGGCTTTAATCACCTTAATTGCCTGTGAGGTCTATGAGCACTGGGAGCTGAATGGAAGGAAAAGGTTCATGTTAGTGCCAGTGCCAACAGAAGCACTGTCAGAAACCATCCGTTACATCAAGGGTTTGACAGGAGCTGCTGGGCCACCCTGCGTCTGCAGCTCCAGACTGACCACTGCAGGTATCTGCAACCAGGGCTATTGCAGGGGAAGAGCAGATGGCCAGGGTTATTGCACTGGAAGGAGATTTAGGAGACAAAGGGCAAAAATAGAGAGGAGATCAAGTTTTGCTAGTTTTGCTGCTCATGGAATAAACTTTTATCATTGGAATTTGGGAATAGCCCCATAGGTCATTTTCTGTTTTTTGCACCTTAGCACTGACAGGTGAGATTCCTCTCACTGATCTAGTTATCAAATTAGATATCAATTTGGCCTGTGCACCTTTTTAAGTTCTTTTTTTCTGACCCAAGATTACTACTACAGAAGATTTGCTATTATAAATCTGATTGGGGATTCTAGGGTTTTGTCTCATTTTAAATACATTTATTGAATATATATGTAATGTTAGTGGAGCGAGGGCCTAACCAGTACTTGTGTATTGCCTACTGTGATCAAAACATAACCAGGCTGTTATTTTATGTATGTTTTACTACACTTGTAAATTGTCATCAGTTGACTTGGAAGATGGTCAGAGATTAAAATACCAAGTAACAGTTTTGTGAACAATACTTCAACATACCGCAGCTAGAGAAGATAACACAATAGCTTAATTTCATAATTTATGGCATGTCTCTGCAGGGTGGACATCATTTTAGAAAAATACAGCCAAAATGAATGTATGTTACTGAGAAATCCATGAATATAGGAACAAGTTGTAGCCACTAAACTCCAGATTTCATGCTCAGTCAAATAGGTGTGGGGTCTGATTATCTCTTTTGAAATCTAGGTGTTGCTTTTAATTATTTTTCAATAACATTTGAATTTGGCCCTTGAATTATTGGTCAAGGCTATTTACTCTGTTTTGGTGGTCTAAAGCAAAGTGTGATGTGTGCTGATGTGGAAATAAGATAGCATAAGACAGAGCAGTCTTGGCTGATGAGTGAATTTCAACTTTTGGCCTGGCTGGTTAGTTAGTTATTTGTTCAGGGGAGGGACAGAATAATGAAAAAGTTATGCATTACAACAGTGAACAGTTGGCTGCAGCTCTAATCAAGAGACAAAGAAAGTAATGTCTAATGACTAAAACAGACAGCAGGTTGCACATTTGGACTTCATGATGCATTCCAGTCAGTAACATGAAAGACAGGAAATACCTTACACGTGTTGCCTTTGGGGAACAAGAGAAGATACTGGAGGTCAAGCATGGCTCTACAGTGTTTGCTGATAAATCTTTTCAATAGTGTTTTTTTCTTTTATTTTCCTGAGCATTGTGGTATTGCCTGCAAAGCAGTGGGAAGATCAAACAGCCTTTCAGCCAGCTGCTCAACATTGGTCACTGCCTTCGGAGAGCGATGAACCTATCAGCACGGCTGAGCGCTGCTGTAGATCACCCAGCACACGCAGAGGTAAGCCACGAACGACCTTGAGCACTGTACCAACAGCATTCGGCCAAGACCGGTAATAATGTCCGTCTGTTATCTCCCGGTGCAATCCAACAAGCTACTGGAGACAGGGTTGCAGAGTGGAGACCCGGGAGCAGTTTTTAACTGCTTGTGTTTGAAAGCGCATCTAAATTCAATCTGGTGAAATCACTGCAGCATTAGAAACCACCACTGTTATTAGGCTTCACAGAGCCCTTCATCTGTAGGTCTTCACTCTCTTTTATAAATAAAAGCAGACTTAAGAGGGTGTCATTCCCTCTGGTGTCAAAATTTGGGTAAATCACAAGAAAAATGGTGTTCTTGGTGTGGTAATAAACACAGTAAAATGTTATTTTTCCCTTTTTAAATCCTGACAAGCTGTAGAAAACAGCAACTTTACAGCCTCTCTCCAAACATATTGTAATATAGCAAATTACATGATGCGGTTCCTAATGTTTTGGCTGTTATTGTTAACTACAATGTTATTGTTAACTACGATGGCATGTTAATGTTGGCTAATTCACAGGTTAATGAGGAGTAGAATCCTTGTTCCAAACAGTTGTTGTTTAATGAAGCAGAGAGCAGAAGTGAAGGAATAAGTTTCATGCTGTTGATGGGTTTCTCTTGCTCAGGTATTTAAGTTATTTACTGTGGTGATAATGATGATGATTTTCTATATGACCATAGTAATAGCCATTCTATTTCAGTAAAAATAAGGTGTCTAGATGTTTAGATTACAGAAAGTAAAGAGAAGGATATAGAGATGCAGGGCATGAATCTCAACAGTAGAGTATTTCTTCAGTAATTGTGTTGGCATTGCAAGGTCTACAAATGTGCCTAGACTTAAGCACGTGGCTGAGCACTTTGAGCCAGGACCAAGGTATGGTTGGACTTGATGATCTTATGGGTCTTTTCCAACCTAAATGATTCCATTATTCTATTCATAAATGGAAAGGACGTAATTCTGTCTGTGGTGCTGCCAAGCGTCACTGTGCCACCACTCAACCGCAGTCTGCAAGGTGGTATCAAACCTTGACTTGCTGTCTGCCATGGCACAGCTTTGGGGCTCCATTTGGATCTGATAACAGTTAGGTGAATGGTTATAACTGGCTTCAAGTGAGAAATGTAGGGATTTTAGCTCCTCAGTGGATTATTTTCTTTCAATTCATATTTGAGATATTTTGATCTGTCCTGTAAAGAAATTTTTGCAAAATTTCTGATTCTAGACAGTGCTAGGAATGCAAGTATGCATGTGAAAAATAGTAATCATAATATACTTCAAATGGTTGGTTCAAAATATATTCCAGAAAAGGAGAGACAGGGAAAAAAGAGGGTGGATTTATTTTTTTATTATTATTATTTCTTTAGAAGAAAACTGTTTGTTTATTTAAAATGAGCAAGCCTTTTTCCTGTGTGCTTTTTGAATGCTATAATAACCTATGCAGTTTAAAAATACCAGGGGCAGAGTAAAGACAGGACTTTAACTAGGGTTTCAACCAACTGGGGCTGGAGACTTACCTAAGCAGGCAATTCTGTGCTGAATTTAAGCTGAATCTTGTTTCATCTGAGGACAGTAGCAAAACTCAGAATAATTTCAATATTATAGGTTCAGGGATGCAATACTTGCTTTGGAGGGCAATTAAAAATCTACTGGAAGCATGGAGAATCAGCAAAAAATACTTTTCAGAAGTCTGGTTTTCCTCCACACAATGAGTTGTCAGAGCATCTTGTCGCCTGACAAGGTACAAATTATTTTCCCAGCTGCAAGTTATTCGTGTGGGGAATGACATGCATCAACGAAGCTGCTTGTGCATATACATATTTCAAGACTTTCAAAAGCTAGTGACAAGGTAATTGTTTGATAGATGCAGTATGTTATGGGATTGCTATCCAAATAACACGAATATCAATATTTGGTCATATTGTCAGTGTATAAGCAATCTGTCTTCAAGTTGTGTCTGAAAACAACAAAACCACATTTTCTCAGAAAAGAAAGTTGCATTTGCATGTGCAATGGAGAAAAATCTCCACTGGTGATAACACATGGTCAAGTTCCTCGAAACTGCAGAGTAACTTATGCCAGACAAATATAAACAGAATATATTGTGTTAAAAACAAGCAGGCACTTGGCTGGTAAAGCGTAACCATACTCAGACATGCTATTCTCTGAAGGAACTCAGGGAACAGGTCTCAAAATTCCAGTTCAATGAGTTAAAACTGGCACCACTCTGAGCGGCACCAAGAGTTTAATGGGTTACTGAGTAGGATTGGTTGTTTTAACTTGAGCCTTACAGAAAGCAAATTACAAAAAATGGTTAAAACTGTTAAAAATGTCCATTATTGTTGCACGTTGGTCTGCTTGCATTTTGCTCCACAATCATGTTGTCATAAATATTTTCTGTGGAACGTATAGAGCGAACAACCCTTTTATTTTTCCGACTAGATGGATTTTTAGTGAGATGAACTGCATAGCATTTCCATAAATCAGAAAGCATGATGGCAACAAGGAGGAGAAAACTTGCTTCAGTTTGGCAGATTTCACTCTTTTAGAAAGTTCTTTCTCTAAGTTTTGTTTTTATGCGTTTGGACCATCTGTGAATGCAGCTAAAAGTTGGTTGTGATATATGAGGTAGTTAGTACAAATGAGGAGAGAAAATGGTCAATTCTTAATTTTAAAATGTTTAAGATGACTTTGACCTTAGCAGTCTATTTTTTTTGTTAAGCCAATAAATTAGAAGTGAGAGTCTACTTTGTATTAATACAAAATATAAGTATGCTTAAATGTCTGTAAAATGCCCGTTCACATTTACTATGCATGTCAGTGAAAGATAGCTGTGATGTGTTCTCTTGCGTTTTTCTGAATCAGCCAGCGTTTCTATTTAAACAGGCATTTTCAGTCCTGTAGAAATGTATATGAAAACATGCACTTAGCTAAGAACTCACATGTGGAGTCACATCCCAGGAGCCTGTTGGAAGTATAGAATATAGCATAGCATATACCTGTATCACACACACACACGCTCATATTTGGCAGATCCCTTTTTATGAAAGGGATACAGCGTGGATTTTTCTGTGCATGACTTATTTGGATGTGTAACCTATTAATGAGGCCCACGCTCCAGTCCCACTCTCGTCACATCACCAGCAGCGTATATCTAGCAGGGATATCTGCTCACTTGTGTGGTGGGCAGCTGATTTTTGTGATTGCCTGGGGATGGGAGACACCCGGCAGCAGTCATGACCGCACAGCCAGGCACATCTGGTCCGTGGCTGCAGCTCGCTCATGAGTGGGATGTGCCTCCAGTTATAAGGTAAACAGTGGCAGGACCCTCAGGGAAGGGGAAGCCAGGGGTGGGCAGCTGAGCAGTTTTTTTGTGCCACAGTTGTGTGAGGGGCCCCTCAAAAAGGGTGGTAAGGTGTGGGCAGCAAGCCTGTGGTTTTCCTGCTGGAACAGTCTGTGGGTCTCTTTTTGCATGAGATGAAAGAGCAGCTTTATTTAGAAGCTTTATAAAAAGCAGTTTGTATCATTTTTTGAACAGATATAAGGTTGCATGAAAAAAAGACACAAGGTCTTTTTCTTCACACAATCACACAAGACGCAATCAGCCCCCAGCATCTCACTTGGGTCCGACACTGGTGTGGCAATGGCAATGGAGCGCTTGGCATGAGCTGTTTTACCCCATTTCTCAGCTATGATACCACATTGCCATCTCCCTGTTGGTTGGCTGGTTGGTTTTCTGGGGAAGGTTGTTATGGTTTTTTAAGTGTGTTATAACCTTGGGATTAAACAAGGCAGTAAATGGACAGTGTGGTGATAAAAGCAAAATATATATCTGAAGGTTCTGAATTCACAATGAGGAAGTTGGTGTAGAAAACTTAGTAAAGGCTGTGACCCTTTTTTGGACACGCATTAAATTTTTATGAAATTCCTTCCAGTGCTCAGGGGTGCTTTACAAACACTAAGAGCAGGTCCTTGTGCAGGCTGGGCTTCCTCACTACTTGGGCTAAATCGTTAATAAATGATTTTAAGTGACGTTGGGTTTGATGGAGATTGCAAGGTAGTTAGTTCTTCAACATTATAAACTTTATATTTGCATCTAATTTGCGTTTTGGTCTCCTATTCTGTTTGTGATGCAGAACAGTATTTCTCTCTCCTTCTGTGTCATGCTTTGTCATGAGCCTTCTGGCAACTGAAGTGAACGTTATCAAATCCCTCAATCATCAATATTGTTTTCCTAGCAGTTCCCAAGCTTGAGAAATGCAAGACCATCACACAACAAATCAAGAAAATTCATGGCTTTCTTTTGTAGATATCCAAGAGTGGAAAAAGCAAAATAATTTGATTAATCTGTTCAGAACACATGTACTGTAGGATCCGTAGATACATATAACTTTATAGGGCTTGCTATTAACAAGTATTTCCAAAGGAAATGGATTCCTTTCTTTCAGGAAGTCTCCTTAAATGTGAAGTTCAGTTTATGGCTTAAAAGATTATTTTGGCATCCTTCCACTCAGTCGTTAGCATCTTGAATCCCACACTGTAATTAGCTACACGTGCGTACTGGAATACTGGTGTAGCAGTCTGTCGTATCTGGTTACCTTTAAGTTCATTGTTTCCCCTCTGCCACTGTGTACCTCTATTTGTTAATGATTGTGTTGCTGAACACCTACAACTAATGATACAAAAGCGCACATCTTTAGAAATAGAGAGATTCGTCTTAGGAAGAGCATTATGGATTTTTCAATCTTATTGCGTTTCATAGTATCACATTGACCTTCAGAGAAGTTTCAAAATGGAGGATGCTCTGGCTCTGGCCTAACCTACCATTGCTATATCTATGTTGTATTGTAAAAGGTGCGCTCACTTATGGATAGGTCCTGAAGGAGGGTGAGGTCCCAGAACAGTGCCAGTGTCCCAGCTGGGGTGCAGATGCTCCTGCACAAGCGGTGCACTGACCTTCTGCGTGCGCTTCTCTTCCGGCTGTCTTTGCTGCAGGTCCCCAGGTGGGCAGGGTGACACCATGGCACGCACCCACAGCTGCCCTGGCCAGCATCGCCTGTCACCTCCTGGGGATTTGGGCTGGTTGGAGGCCAGGAGGCAGCTCTTCTACCCTGAAGCCCATCTGATGTAAGTGCATCTTGTCTTTAATGTATGGAACAGTGAAATAAGAAGAAATATGCATTTCTCCTGTAGCTTTGTATTTCTTCTCCGAGCTGTTTGTTTGGTGGTCTTGGTAAGCGTGAGGAAGGTTGGCATGGCTGACGAAGGTAGCCGAAGCTGGTACCTCCTGTGCGCAGGTTTCCAGCTGGTGTATTTTCCTTTCGCACAGCACAGTCCGTAGGCTGTTCCTGTTCAGCTTAGGTAATGCTGTCAGCCACTGATCAGGCTCTTGCAGAAAGCTCAATTTTCATGAACCTGGACATTTTTTCTCCAGAAAAGGATCAGCAGATCCTTGTGTTATTATTGTTCTGAAAGGGAGCTGCAAACGCTGGTTTAAGACCACATTGCTCATCTTCAAAAGAATGGTGTACTTCCTCAGGACAAATGTGCGATTTTTATCTGAATTTATTACCTGTTATTTTGTTTCACATGTCAAATATGATAGCAAGGTCCAGGAATAACCAAGACTGGCTGTTTCTTGGAGAGCAAAAATTTGCTATGGCTTTGAAGAGGGCTCATACATTTAAAATGAGAAGTACCGGTGAAAAATGAATTTCTAAATGTTCAAAAGCAGGAGCTGGGATATGCAAGGAGACTGTGCTGGCGTTTCAGCTGCGAGTTTCACAGCCCGTGTTTACACTCACAAACATGTATGTGTCGATTCTGCCCTTTGCAGAGCCCTTGGTCTGGATAAAGAGGTTTGCAGGGTGTGCAGGAGGATCTTTGTCAGCAGCTAAAGTCTGTCTCAGAAGCCAAACTGCCCAAGGGGAAGAGGACGGCTTATCCGGATATTTGAATGGGATCAGTATTTGCACTCACAAATAGCAGCACTCTGCATCCATATCCCAGTTGAGCCCCAGCTGGGACATGACCAGAATACAGGAAGAGCAGGCTTATTAAATTCATGTTGGCACCTTGTCATTTGAAGACTTTTTGTGGACCTGAAGTATAGCAGCTGTTTACAAGGCACCCTTCTTTTCTCTCATCTATTTCAGTAATAGGCAAAAATACTTTAGAAAGAGAAATCCCCTAATCAGGCATTCATAATGAAGAATTACTGCATGTCCTATACTGTTCCCTTCAGACTGTTGCTGTCATTTAATAACTCAAGCATGTGATTTGTAGCATCCTTTTTGGGAAAATGTCCTACCGTCTAACATCCTTTTTGGAAGGCTGTTTCCAATATGTAGCTATGAGCTTCCTTCATTCAAATTCGTGTTGCTTTCAAGCTGTTCCTCCAATATACACACACGTTTCACTTGCAGCAATTAATCATTTTCTTTCCTGGGAAACTTGCATGGGTCTAGTCATAGTTTTTTCTCATAAGCTGAAGGTTTTAACTCTAAGTAAGGCCTTGGGATCCCAAACCAGTCTGTGGCACTGAAGCTGTTTCCTCAGAATAAACTCCATCTCAGCTAGGTTTTATTGTGCTCCAGATTTTCCTTGATATTTTTCAGCTGTAGGTGCATGCAAAATCTTACATATTATCCTTTGCTTAGCGCAGGGAAGCACTCCATTCAGGAAGTCCACTTGGCTGCTCCCAGGGCTAAAAAAGCCAAAACTTGTACTAACACTCTTGTTTTCTTTACACGGTCCTGCATGCTTTCCTTTCTCTAGAAAATGGTTCTGTGTTATTGGTCTCTCCTTCCGTTGTTACCCCATTTTTCTACTTCTTACATGGTTTTTATTAGCTGGTGATGTTTCATGCATACTGGGGCCCACAGCAGAACAAGGCATCTCTGTCCACCCCGGCTGTTGTCCCCTGCCTTCCTCCTGGCCACCTGTGGCCATGGTGCTGTTGGGGCAGGACCCCCCTCCTGTCCTGCCCTGTGTCCAGCAGCTGACAAACCCTGGCATGTGGCCAGCTCTTTTAAGAGTTCTCCAACTCTTAAAAACCTCTTTGACCTGCTTATGTTTCTGTAAATATCCTCTTTGCCTGTCACAACTGTTTTGGTGATAAAACGACTGCTCACATAATGTTAAAGAATGGGCAGGAACATGAGAGAAAAATGATCAAGACCAGTGTTTTTCCTGTTTTCTTGACTCTAGGCAGTGCTCACTGAAAATGCAGATCTGCTGAAAAGCAATGCTGTCTCAAAAGAAAGCAGTTACCCTTACTCTCAGACAAATATTTAAAAACAACCTCTCCAAAAAATTTGATTCAGAGTTTTCAAAAAAAAAGGAATGTATCTAAAGACGAGTGGGAAGACATATTTTTGTAACAGGTCCTGTATTTTTAGGTAGTATAACTTTTATGAAAGCCGTAACATTTTATGAATTTTAGTGAACGTCCTTCTCAGAAGAACGTGAATATTATTATCAGTGTATGATCTGGTGAAAGGTCACCAGATCTGTTCCTACAAGATGGCATTTGCAAATGGGAGATTACACAGGTTGGGGAAGGGAGTTTAAAGTAAAGCACTACACGCAAGTCGCAGTCTGCGCTGAGGGAAGTGCCAACCGGTACAGCAAAACCAGGTGCGTGACTTCTGGAGTCTTTTGGATTTTCTCTGTGTCCAAACACTAGCAAACCTTTATGCCATGGCAGAATGTATCTTCTGTAGCAGGAATCCGACTCCCTTTCTTGAGACAAATAAGAAATTACCTGCTTGCTATTCTAATAAGCTGCAAGTTGCTAAACTTCAGATTGATAGCCGAACTTCAGAGAAACTGTCCCTGAAACCACTGCATGCCTGTGTCCTGGCTGCTGGCTGGCACCCAGCCCTTAGGTGTGCCTCCAGTGAGCCTTGGCTCGAAATGCAGTGCACCAGTCACCCTGAGGTGCATGTTGAATTTAATTCCAGGCACAGCCAGGGACACAAGCCATGTTGTAATTATGGGCTCAAAGCCCATTACATTTGTGGATCAAACTTGCAGTATGATCCTGTGAAAAGACACCAGATCTGTTTCAGCAGAAACTGGGAAGCAATGATTTTTACCAATTTTTCCTGTTAAGTTTAAACTGTTGACATAGTGCTAAATTCAGTATGCTGAAGGTGTTTCCATGTGTCACTTCTAATAGGATACAGGTGTCAGACAATTTGAGATTATTTCAAACCTAATTTTCCTAGAGTGAAGATACAAACAGTTACACCAGAAGCAGATGTTAGGCCTTTCTCACCCCTCTAAAATGTGGTTTGGCATCCATCCAGACTGAGTCTATGGGGAAAAAGAGAAAATTATATTTAATTTTAGCTTCCTTGGTTTCCTCCTTTCAAAATCTACATGAATGTGCAATAAAATAACCCATCCCTTTTCCCTCTGCTTACACAGGGACTAAGTATCTTGTTGCAAACAGATGGAGTGCAGTCAGTTTGGGATGTGAACACTTTTCCATCTCCCCACTACCACTGTGTGGCCCAAAATCTGGCAAAAAAAAAATGCTATCTTTTCCTTTTTCATTCTCCCTGTCTCTTTCAGTTACTTTTCTAGTGTTTTGGTTGGAAGCAACAGTCAGGAAACAGAGGCTGCAAGGACTGCACGTAAACCATCGTTTTGGGGGCCTGCCTTTGGTCCACCTCCATTGACCTACCTCAGGGTGGTCACTGGGACTGCATCAGGACTCGAGAGAGCAGCCCTGAGAGCATCTCCTTCCCTCTGCCTTCTGGCCACTAAATTTTTCCCTAGCTTTTCTTACTTTTTGATGCAATGGTCCTTTTCCACCTCATTCATGCAGTTTTATGTGTGACTGGAAGCAAAATCTCAGCTATACAGCATGGATACAAAAACTAGATCACTTGCCGGCACTGTGCTCTCCTGAAGATAATACACGCTTTCCATCAAAACTCATGTAGGTGACAGAAGAAATGAGCTCATAATTTTGGGACTACCACCCTATAGAAAAGAACACCCTATTCTGAGGTTCACCGTTTGGATTTTGGTTTCTGTTGCTCAAATATGTATTTCTTCATTTGCTTCTAGTAAATTAATCTTATGACTACAGATTCCACTTATGGTACAACCATACTTAAAGTCAAATTACCATCAAATGCTACAATTAAAAAGAGTTCTACTTAAGTCCAAATAACTGCACATTAAAAAAAAGAAAATCATTAAGGAGTTAAGAAAATGTATTGTGGAGATAACTATCCTTTTTTTTTTAAAATCAGTATTTTTTGGTCATGCAAAAAATTCTGAAAAGTTGCCATCATAACTAAACAACAAAAATTTCAAAAGCTAAGCCATAAGTTTATACTGGGAAGCAAAGGAGTGAGATACTTGTATCATCCAGCTCTACATGCCAGAGGAAGAAGGGCATGAAGTCCTTCCACACAAAATGGGGACTCCACAGAGTGGTAAGTACACAACAGAAAAAACTACCAGATGGTGGGTGGAAGGCTTTAATGCTGCTCGCTATTTATCTGCCCTATGTCAATACAAATTGCACTGGGAAGGTTCTCAAGTCAGCCCCCTACTGAGGCCACCGGCAGAGGTGAGTAAATACGATAAATAGGAAGCATCAAGTGCTGGCTTGTGAATCAAAGGAAAAACTATGGAAACACCACTCTGCAAATTGGGTTTTAACTGCACTGCCAGGAAGTTATCTAGAGGCATTTGAAGACCAACTCAGTAACAGGAAATTAATCAAAAGCATTTTAGAGTGGCTCCTTGGCCAGTGAGTGCTGTGGTGGCTATTTATACTGCTGAACTATGGCAATTTAGCCCAGTTAAGGGTCTACTCAGATGTCATATATTAGCCACTGCCAGAACAAGTGACCTTTTTGCACAGTACTTTAAGAACAGAACAAAAAGATGGAAATTCACATTTTCCAAGCATGGTCCAAATAAACCTCTGTGCTCTTGTTAAGCCAGCTGTGTTGAAGAGGAGTGTTTATAACAAGCCTTTTTTTTAGCCTGCACCTGTCTCTCCTTCCGCAGCTGAGGACACACTGGAAATCTACTTCCCTATAGACCTGATCCGGTAAAAGCTTCAGGTTGAAATTAAATTCATCATTATCTACATCTATTTTTACTTAACCTCTTAAGGTGACAAACATCCAAAAGTCAGCAGTTACTGGAATGTGCACTAGCTACTCACCCACAATGGAGAAAAACTTCCCCCATTTCTACATCCCCAAACAGATGAAAGTTCTTTTAGTTTTCACTCTCGTGGTCATCAAGGTCTTGCAAAGGAGAAAGGAGGACCAGCTTCAAGTAGCCTCATGTGGCCAGTAACCACAGCCCATCTGGTGAGAAGATGGAGGACCCTGGGTTGCGCAGGTGGCCCAGGGGGCCAGCTGGGTGTCCTGCACCCCTTGCTTTAGGCACAGCTGCACAGATCAACCTGGCAGCTCTGTTTTATCAAGGAATACATGGGAAAGAAATGTGCCAAATACTGCAAAAAAAAACAAAACAAAAACAAAACAAAAAACAAACAAACAAACAAACACGTAAGTGTGCTTATAAAGTGTAGCATCCACTGCCAAGGTCAGACATGGATCCACCACTTCCAGTGCACAGGATGCTGGCTGGCTGTTTCTCTAAGGACTGTTTTCCTCCTGATTTTTCTGTGGAGTTTGAGAATTTTCTAGAGCAGAATGGAGTTCAGCATTGTCTGTGGAGAAATGAGAGACTGCAAAACTGGCTTGTTTCCTCCTAGAGGTATCCCTTTGTTATGGAAAATATAAATGGATGTTTGAAGTCCATAGAGTGCCATGAAATATTCCACTTACTTATTATATCTAAAATAGCATTGGCATTTCTAAAACATGGGTTTCATTTAAGGTATCTCCCTTCTTTCATAGGAATAGCTTTTTTGTACATGGTTATTTTGCTCAGGTAATTCTTACATAGAGATCTCATCCACTTTCTGAGCTTTGGCCATGTTCCCTCAGCCCGCTGCTAGTCACCTATAACCATGCCTAGTGCCAGTAGTTTGATTTCTGGCACTGGACTACAAGAAAATTAGTAGCTTCAAAAATAGCATTTTTGTATTTTTTGGATCAAAAATTGTTGGGTTTTTCTGTCTTTAAGGTGTGATGCCTGGAAACTGACTGGCACTATATAAATATCAGACATTACACATAGTCTATATTTCTGGGGAAAAATCAAAGTAGAACTTGAATTGTTTTGTGAAAAGATGCTGTATATGACTGAGGCAAGACAGCATGATGCTCACTGAAAATAACTAAATCATGTCAAAATAGAGTGACAATAATAAATTATTGTCAAAGGAAGCACTGCTTCACGCTGACCTAAATTGTTACACTACGTTTTATCATATTGTGATTGAGTATGTAGTTCAACAAAGATGAATTTCCCAGGGAAGTTGTAGTTACTTCTACTGTGGATTGTCACTGCTTACTTCAAATAGATTAGATTTTTCAAAATAATATTCTTAATGCAAGCTATGCAAATCATAACCCCAAGAATGAACATATTTATCTCATAGAACATCAAAGCGCTCATTGTTAAAATTTTTATATTATTATTTCAAGGCAGTACCTGCATTTCTGGAACTTTATGTAGTTTGATCCTCTCTCATTTTGGTTTTGAGTAGAATTATATCCACAAATGCAGCCGTTCAGAATTATGATTGCATGATAGAAAATGACTACTTTCAGCATACTAATCAGCAAGTCAATAGAGTCCATAAAAACTAGGGATACGAACCAGAAAATGTTATTCATTAATTTTGTTTATGGTTATTTAATTTTAATTATAATACTTTAAAGCTATTTAAATCTACAACTCCATCATATGTAAGTTAATGTAGCATATTTTTCAAAAATAATCAAGGCCTGGTAATATACATCACTACAGAGCCTATAATTAAGTCTTTGATGAGTTTCAAAGTGATTTTTAAATGTGCATACAGATTGTAAAAAGTGCTTTACCAAAGCTCTACTCCTGTCATCATGACTTCAGGAATGTTTCTTGGGTATTGTCCAAATTAAATCTTCTTTCAAGTTCAAAATGGAAATGTTTGTAATTGAATAATGACCTCGCCAATACATATTCTTTGTAGGTAAACAAAACAATTAATTTTCACACCTCTTTTCCTGTGTAAGTGATAATGAGGAATATTTTTCTACAGATCATAAAGGCCTTTAATAATATTATTGCCTTTTGCCTTACAGAATGGAACCTTGATGATATCCATTGCAGGTGTTCTTTTCTCTGAAGAGGTGATACCGGATCTGATCTTACAGCTTTGATTTTGGCACCATCCTGACAGTCAAAGGTCAAAAAAAAGGCACTGACAGCAGAATAGATCTCACTGCTGTCTGCACCCTGGGTAAGGACCTCATGAGCTGGAGGATGGTTTCTCAGCCATTTCCTGGTTTTTATTTTGTAACAACCGGCGTGTGCCACTTATCCACTATTCTCATCGCAGCTTTTATTCACATTTGTGCATTCTCAGATGGTCCTCAGACCAGTAAGCTTGCCATGGTCCATCAGGAACTGCATCATCTAATCTGCGTCAGAAAATCTCCTGGCCCACCTGCACCTCTGACAGCAGAAAATGGGGTGGAAGTATTTTTTTTTTTTTCCTGGAGTAATTTCCTTGTAATTAAATTACATGTTAAAGACAGGCTTTCACTACCTCATGTTACAACATGGGAGCTCGCAGCTTTCCAGTGATAAGTAGACTGGCTGTAGGCAATTAGAAAACCTCAGGGTTTTGAGAGTCTGTTCACTAAAATATGTTATAGCTCAAGTCATTGTTTAACAACCTGCATCTCTTACAGCTGTGAAATGCTCCCATCATCAAGCAGGTCTCTGGGACTCCCTCAGGAACGGCCGGCTCTAGATATCCAGCTGCTAGGAACAAAAATAAATCTCTTTGAAGACTTATTTGCTGTCACATTGTGCGAGGACTTAGAAAGGCTGAAATATTTTAATCATTAATCTCCATTCATCAGATCTCATCATTCTTAAAAAAAACTCCAAAATAGTTTCAGCTGTGAGTAGGACGTGAATGACACCAAGGTCTGTACATAGATATCAATTTTGTGAGATATGCCACACACGAGACATGCCTGCTGGAAATGAAACAGCTCCTGCCCATGCAGAGACACTAGAGAGCATTTCATAACTCATTATTATTTATACGTTTAGCTATTCTGGAGGAATAATAGCAAAACTTTAATAGCTATTGATCACAAACCTTTATTTACCAGTGTTATAAATCTTTTTTTCAGTAATGGTCAAAAAGCCTGTGGTACTGACGCGTGGTGTTTGTTATCATTACTCTGGCATAATATTAGTAGCAGAAATCACTGCTATTAGAAGCACTGCATAGAAATATTTATTGCAGAAGCTTACTTGGAAAAATATCTTTAAATATCTTAGTGCCTGATGAAAAACTCAGTAGGATATGCAGGACTTTATTTTGCTGGGGTGAGAAGAAAACACATTTTCATTTCTCTTTTCCAAGTTCCTTGTTTTAAAGTAGTAGTCTTTTTTTTTGTTTTTCCCTGAAGATATTTTATTTTTATGGCTGACCTTAAAAGAAAGAAAACAAAAAACAAAGTGAAGGAAAACTTGGCTGCAGTTAAAACATTCCTTGACCTCTTCCTTGGTTGTACTTATAAACATTGGACAAATTAATAGCAAACATGTTGCACAACTTAGAGGTAAGTTCTTAATGACTTAAAGACTTCTAGGCTGGCAAGTATTTCCAAACAAAGGGATCCCAACATATTTCTTTAGACTGGTTTTCCTCACAGAATTCCTTCTTTTTTATAAGCGATGTTTTGCTTCTCCCAGCCTTCCACCCATCCTTCTTGAATAACACACAGACCATTAATGCTACATTTGTGGTGTTGCACTGGTTACCCTGGCAGAAGTCTGCGATGTGCAATCAGCAGACGAGAGGGTGAATACATGTGGGAAAACGCGCTCAGCCTCTATATGTGCAAATATCTGAAGCGTGCATGTTAAAGGAAGAGCAGTTTATTGCTGGCCAAGCGCAAGGCTATTGCATAAAAGTCACAGTGATTCTTTGCTCTTCTATGACTTAATCCAAAGGCCACCAAGATTGGTGGAGAGAAACTCCTCCAGACTTCACACAAATTTTGCATCTATCTGCCTTAATATCCTCTACCAGAAGGCCAAAAAGCTCTGCAACAATTTAGGGAGAAAAACCTTACCTCACTTCAGAGACAAGATAACAGTCAGGGATGCAGAGGTTAGATTATCTTACCAAATAGATACAGTGTGGGAATGAAGAGTAAAAAGTCCTAGCCCAAGAATTATTTTCAAGGGCTTTTATTTATTCTTTTGAAGCACAAGCCAAAGCCAGTTGCAGGCTCCCATTGAAATGTTCACATTAACATCAGTATGTAAATTTCCTGGGTTTTGGATCTGTTTGAAGGAGGACAGAGAATAGTGTAAAAACTGCTATGAAATGTTGAAAATATTTCAACCTGCTCTTTTTTTTTTTTTTTCCTGAGCTGCTGGTTTATGACTACATTCTGTTCATGTTCAGAGAATACTTAGTAAAAAAAAAAAAAAGACTCTTAATTAGAAGAGTAGGGCAGCAAGCAAAGCATGAGTAGTGTCTTGCTTTTTATTACAAGGATGAGGCCAAAGATCCGGGCATAAAATGGTTCTGGACCTCAGTATTGCCATTGAGCATATACAGGCTTCTTCACTAGTAACCTGCAGCCATGGGAAGAAAAAGGTGTAATTAGCAGCAAGTTGGACAGTTTACTGAATACATGTACTTGCCCCCTTCCTTCTTAGTGCAGTTTTCCGTTAAGTTTTCTGCAGCTTCTGATTTTTTTAATTATTCCCTTCCAAAGGAGGATTTTCCTGTATCGTTATTTCCAAGAGTTTTCTGTCTGATTTATTTTCTACTTTCAGTGCTCAATGAAGCAGAAAAACAATGTTAGTCTTTGGCGACCAGGGAAAATAACAAAAGTTCACGAAGGTGGTCTCCAGATGATCCAGCTCTCGCAGAGCAATCTCTCTGGTCTGCCTTTCCACTGACTGGAAGCAAATCTTTGACGCCAGCAGGGCTGGCAAGTGCAGGTAAGCTGCATTTGCTAAATGTGCTAAGAAATCACCCATACAAACGCACTCCAGCTTCAGCAGTATCCTAGCAGTGGCTATTTCTGCTCCGGGGAGGAAATAATTAAAGCCATTTCTTGGCTCTGACAGTTTGATACTGGTGGTTTTCAATGGCAGATTACCAACATCTGTACTGCAAAGTCCAGCTACTGCAGCAATTATTTAGCAGGGGTAACCACAGAGGTGCTAGGACTTTTTCATTTTCTTGATGTCCCCTAGTTAGATGTGACCTACAATTGAGACCTGAACTACACATGATGGCAAGCTAAGTCTCTCGTGTTAGAAATCTAAATGAAACCATATGGAAAGCTTAATATTATGTGAAAAAACTAATGGCGAATGCATCAAAGACAGAAAATGAAAGACTGGAAAGACATCTGAATGGTTTTCTTAGTCATGTAAGAACTTCAAGTTTCCAGAGCAATTCAGAAGTAAAATTTATACAATCCCTTCAATTCCACAAAAATGATGTCTTTTCACTCCCACATACTGTTACAACTGTTTTACATAGTAAACACAAGTAGAGTGTGACTGTGCAAGCTGAAAACTCATGCCTATGGTCCATGGCAAGCAACAGAGCACTGGAACTCCTTGTGGCATTTGAAGGAAAAAGGCAGCTAAAAGATAAATAAGCTAGTCATATATCTAACTCAAAGTCAAATATTTCTTTTTAAATACCAGCTACAAAAGAGAATACAAATGTGAGAAGGAGTGAGCGGCTATGATACGAAATATATTTCTTAGAGAGGATTTGTTTAGGACTCATAATAAAAAATACTGCTTTATTATTCCACTGCTTATGTTGTAGCTAAGTATCTGTCAGGGTTTTAAGTTATAATCCACTTCAGTTTAGTTTGTAAATTGGCACTCAGTCTTCAGCTTCATATCACTATTGTTTAAGCTTCAGACCTAGATCAAGGTGTAATATAATTGCAGTTAAAACACAGTCAGAAGGATAAAGGTTTCTGTTGTGTTTTGTGCTCTCCTGGCTGGGTGGGCTTTCACACTGGGCAACCACAAGTGTGCAGCCCGCACTAATCCTGCCCCCAGCTACTTACTGCCAAGAAAGGAGAGGAAAATTATTACCATGCATCAACCTCTTCTTGTCGTGTAGTTACAGTTCTAATGCATTTGTACATAAGGATGGATCCTGAGCTTTAGGAGATTTGCAATAAACGTTTTACACAAACTGTGTAGTGTGGGATAAGAAACAATTCAGAAGGAGTTGCTTTGCATGACAAAGGGGGGGGGGGCGGTGTGGACCACAACAACAACAGCAACAAAAACCAGAAACCTGCATGTTGTAAGCACAAAGTGTAGGGAGATGTTGTGTAAAAGAATTTTCTCTCATTTCAGTTTTGTTAGCACCAACGAGTAGTAATGTGAACTTTTAATGCTGATGATTATTTGTACTCTTTATGGCCCTAATCAGCTAGTCAGGCTGTGGCAAAAGTCAACTGTAGTCACTGAACAATTAAATGCCTACTTCCCTTTAGAAAAGAGAGAAACACACTTGAGCTTCTAGGAAATCTGAAGGAGTTACTCAGAGGTAACTATTTTGGACTCAGCAGAGGATTCCTTGTGAGTTGGAGGACAAAGCTCTTTGGTGGACAAAGGTAACTTGTTTTTTTGTTTTCTTGTTATGTTGTGGTTAGTTCAATTTAATTTAAGTATTGATATGTAAGTGCCAATCAACCTAATAGAACATTTAAAGGATCGTAGATCTTCATATTTTGAAATTGATAAGGAAGAGAGCATCTCATTATAATGATGCATTATCACAGCTATGAAAAAGCAATTTTCAGTCCTCATTGCAAGCAGAGTGTTGTGCGGACTATGTTCAGATCAGTGGGCCAAAGGACAGTGATTTAACTGATGTTCCCATCATGCAAGTCCTTCTAGACCTCAGGAAAAAGTAGGTCACTAAATTTGTTGTGGTAATACTAAATTGAAATGCTATGAAGAGAATTAAATGCAAACTAAGTAGACTGGGAAAAGTTTGTGCAGTTTAGAAGAGCAAAGGCAGCTGCTATATGTGCAGTTGGTACCTATGTAAATATCTCCATTCTGACTATACACTTGATATTGGTGTGGACAGAGCAACTCTAGATAGTACATTCACATCAGCAGCACCTTAAAACATTGTGATGACTTATGGCAGTGAGAACCGTAAGAATCAATATTGATTGGCCACTAAATTAAGAGTAAAACGATGACACAGCTTCCAGGCAAATCCACGGTACCTTGATTTATGAATGAGTCTGGGAGAAAGGGGTAGGGATAAGGTTCAACAGGTATCACAGTTTTGTGATAGAGATTTTTCTCATGTGAGGTTAAATTAAGAGTTTAAAAACAGAAACTGAGTTAGTGCAATAAATGAACTAAAAGGAAAATTCCGTCAGTCTCTAGGCTGTTTGAGAGGAGCTTTAGCTTCTTACTAGGGTACCAAACTGTTTCACTGTGTGTTGGATTCATTAGGGAAAATACAGCAGGAAGGTAATAGCAATGTTAAAAGAAAATGTCTTCCCTGTGACTCAGGTTGGAGTAAGCATAAACTTCATCACTGTTTTTCATGCTGGTCTTTGTTTTGTGTTACTACTGACTGTGTTTAGTTCCACAAATATCAAATTGTAGGTGTCTATGTATAATATCTCCATTTTGGGCAACCTACCAAGATAATTTGAAGTGTATCTTTCACAGGAATCTATGTAATCCACCACTTGTTTTTACCTGCCTCTTGATGATCAGGAAGCAGTCATTTATTTTTATCTGGTTGGTTTATGCAGCAAGTTGTACTATATCTGACAGCCATATCTAATATGTATGGTTGTTTGACTGGAGCCATGTGTGAGTTGCAGAGCAGAGAATCCAACCCACTGTGTCACTAACTAAATCCCAGGGCTTTGTATTTCCACATATTTCTGTTTCTCTAAGGCAAGCGAAGAGGAAAAATACAGGAAATCTCACAGACTGAAACCCATAAGGAATGGTTTTTCATCTGGCCATACTTACACAAAAATAAATACAGAGAATTATGCCTTTAAAAGTTCAAGTCTTAGAATGGAGGTTTGTGCTTAGCAGGCATAAGTCAAGAAGTCACTTGCAGCAGAATTGGGTTTGTTTTTTTGTCATCACTCGCAATATCCTGAATCTCTGTTAGCTATTGCAAACAGTTTGGTTAGCAAGCAGAGGAGGTGTCAGAGGACAAGGTATCACTCTCTAAGAAGAAAGTCTTGCCCATTGCTAAGATAGAGACATGACTTAGTATTGAAAAGTATGATTTAGGCACTGAATTGATTTTTGATATAACATTTCTCCAAAAGCAAGAAACAAACCTTAGAAAATACATATTTTTTTTATATCCGATGCTAGAAGAAACCAACCTTTTTTTCATCTAAATGTACTAAATGATAATTTGTAGTTTTTGAACATTATGAACAAAGCCACGTAACTCCATAGTTTTGGGAGAATTTTACTGATAGTCTTCTAACTGAAGTCATGATCTTGGGAGAAATCATCTGCTCCATTTTGGATTTTAGTTTTCTTTCAGGTGTGTTAATTTCTAAAAGCTGGCAGGCTTCAATTCTCCACATTCAAAAGAGCGATTGAAGTTTTGAAGGTTTGAAACTTAGGAGCTACAGAACTTAACGCTTTAAATATTCAGTCCTGGAATTTTGTCAGGAGTCTGAAAAATTGTTCTTTGTTTCTTCAGTCGTCTGTAAGGCACGTTAAGTTCTTCCAACAAACATGTATTTGAGCTGCATAAAGAGTTCTTGAGAATGAAAAGTATTTTCCTGAATACAAATAGCATTTTTCACAAAATTCTTCAAATTGCTTTGTTGCTGCTTCTTATTGTTCACTCCTTTGCTTCATCAAGCTTATGGCATCAGTGCAATGATTCTTTGGGGAACTCTGTGCTCAAGTTTGAGAAAAAACCATGGTACGGTTAGGTTTATGAGAAAATTGTTTGTGCCCTGGACGTGAAGCTGTCTTACACTGCTTCTCGAAACACTTCGGTGCTCTTTTGTCAAATAATTCTGTTTCCTTTCTTAAAACCTGTTAGCTGGCGAGGTGACCCGAGTCATGAGGGTGCGTGCCCCCAGGCACAGCGGCTGTGCTGCGCCCTCCGGTTCCGGCTGTGGCTACAGCAGAGCAACAGCTCTTCCCTGTCTCCTTCTGGTCCTGGGACTGGCTGATGCGTGATGGCGTTGATTCTTCCTCTGGGATTGCTTTAGTGACTATGACAATAGAAACATGATGTTTACTCATATATAGCAGATATGGAAAGAGCAGTTGCGACACAAAGGTTCAAAGATAAATAAGTATTAGTCTGTGCAGCACCACGTTAGGACTGGAAGAGTACATGACAGTTCTCCTGCAAACCTTTGCATGTCGATGTAATTGGGCAGAAGCCCCCAGGCTTTTGTGCAGGCAAAAACATTGCTGTCTTGTGGTCTGGAGTTAACACGGACAACACTAATAAACTGCAGTACTTACAGGGATGTTTCCCTGTCCTACTAAAAAAAGGAAATTATATAAAGTAATATTTCTCTCCACTGCCATCTAGTGAAGTTGTTATGCTGCATAAAGGCTTTGATACTCTCAGCTGAGCATTATAACAGTTAACCATACCTTAGTAGCATACAGGACTTTGTGCAGAACATAGTCTGAATGTAAAATAGCTAATATTCATCCTTAGGATAATAGAACATAGAACAAAATAAGCTAGGTAAATTAAGTCCAATCATAGAATTCTAACAATGATTACAATGATAGAGATACTCAAAAGGGTTTTGAATAAAGCAAGGACCAAATCTCTACAGGCTGGTAGGGTGGTTTAAATTCAGCCCCTTTTTTTTCCTCAAAAAGTAAACAGGTTTCCTAGGGATGCAACCAATATAAGATCAGAAAATATACATTTGCTACAAGAATTACATTTTTACTTTCTGTTTTGTGAACCATCCTAAAAGATTTTAAGTTTAAGATTTGGTTCTTGCATGCTGTTACTTCCAGAACCTTGCAGAAAGTTTATCATCATATAGCACATCCCTTCATTAAGGTCTGAAAGGGGCCTGAGAGGCCCTTTGGACTTTGCTCTGCACCAAAACAAGCTCATAATTAGTTCATTCCATTCCTTCAAATAAACAGTCTTTCCAGCCTCTGATCTTTCCTGATCCACCTTTTTTTTTTTTTTTTTTTGTCTTTCATTTATCAGCCTGCATCTTCTGCTTCAACTCTGTATCTTCAAGTCCACAAAATGATGGTCACCAAAATCCTTACTGATGTTCCTTGGCCTAGAATTTAAAAAATACATTTCAAAAATAAGCTGTTGAGATCTTCGGTAATTCCGGTTTGTGTTGAGCAAAAGACACCATGGGCGTGCTCTGTATTACTGCTTCCAGTGGCATGGTGTGCACGTCCCCAGGTTACGCTGTGAGCAGTGCCTGATCGGGAAAGAGAAAAGAAATGGAACAATTATACTTCTCCATTTCTGTTCAACTCGATGAGATTGATTTTGTTTAAAGATCCTTGGCTATTTTTGTTACTTACAAGTAGGTCAACCCATTTTTCCTGATAGTGGGAACAGCTAAAATAGGACATGCAGCTCTGAAATCATTACTCGCTTCATGTATCATTCAGAGAGCAAAATCTCTGTATTAATACTCCCATGAAAGTCTTCCTAAAATCAGAAGCTTTTCCCAACACAAGAGACTAAAATTAATTTAAGATGAAAATGACATAATATTAACATGATTTAGAAGGAAAAATCAAGATAAAAATTCTTCTGTGGCTGAAATCTATACTTCCATTACCATAGCTGAGCAATATCTCTGACTCATTCACTGTATCTAAATTTCACTTCCACAGACATGTTGGAAAAGCGTAAGTTTATACACAGCTAATCTGTACACTTTTGTGTCTAGCTTTAATAGCTAGATGTGGCTTATCTAATTATTTTTAGTTTTGTCCTATTAAACATGTTTTTTTCCATGAAATCTACCAGACAACGTTTACTGGCAAACTTTGGGTCTGTATCCTTCAGACCTAAGTGATTAAATATTATGTTAAAGTAGAAATACAGGATGAGTTAATTTTTATTTTAACTTGGCATTAGCTGCTGAAGTCTGTACTTCCAGGCAGAAACTGTAGATGTATACACACCTGTATTTACATATACATATACCTGTAAATACTTGCTGTATTTTCTGGAGTTGTGAAAAGGAGGTCACAGAATCACGGAATGGTTGAGGTTGAAACGGACCTCTGGAGGTCATCTGGTCCAACCTGCTCAGGCAGGGTCTCCTAGAGCAGGCTGCAACCTATAGCAGGTGTTTGGGTTGGAAAGTTAGTTGGGGTGGTCCATAACAAATCCAGGATGCAAACCAATGGTTAAGAACTGTGAGAGCTCAGAGTAAATTATTCACTTTTACTCTTTTTATTTATCTGACTTGGCCTATCTAAAATGTCTAACAGACATTGAGAAAAGTGTTTGCTTTTGAAAATTTTCTCCTAGACATTAGCCAATGTCTCAACCTGAAAGTCTAAAGTAGAGCCTGAAATAGTAGAGAGTGAAACAAACTGGTCATGTGGCAACCAAAAGACAAGTCCAGGGCATAATCAATTTCTGGCTATTATTTGTTTTGGGAAAATCTTTTGGTTAAAGTCTTCCATGGAATTGTGTTGTAAAGTGTAAATTATAGAGCAACATTTCTTAATATTGCTTGCTAGAAAGTTTAGGAAATTTAGGAGGCTTTGAAAAATCTCATGCTTGTAGTTCTGAATGAGCTTGCTATGTAGAGTAATTGGAGCAATATTTAAAGAAAGGAAATTCAGTTTACTGACAAAGGGTTAAATAGGACTGAGTTGTATCCACTACCCCCCTGAAACAAGCTGACCCAGTGATTGAGAGGAGTTGTTTTACCTGTCTCTTGAGACAGTCTTCTAAATAATCTTAAATCATACAGTCTGCACAGGCTTATTTACAGTGTGCCAGGGTAGCCAGACAATGACCATGTTGCTAATTATAAGTAAGCAGACGGTTTGATTCATTGACAACTTTAGTACTGATCTTTTTGCCGAATAACATTTAATTTTCAGCCAAATTGCCTTTAAGCTTCTTTGTTCAAGGACTTGCCTTCCTGAGTTAGAAGCAACGACATCTGAACACTTGATTGCATATTGCCATAATACTTACACTTAATTTTTATTGGAAAAATACCGTTCTGAGTAGAAAACTTCAGCCACTGTGTTATCTTTATTTACAGCTTCATCCGAAGTGTTACAAGTGAATGGCATATGAAGAACCCACAATATGGTGCCTAAGCAGCCCTATTATCAGTAAACAGCTAAGAAAGTACCTTCTGTACTTAGGGATGTCAAGCATATAAGGAGGAAGAAGGAAGTTGAGTTATGATGGCATTGCATGGTTCACATTATATTCTCAACCAGAATTCTTATTCCCTGTTTCAAAGTTGCCTGGTAAGGTTTCAGTACTAAGAAGCTCTCTTTTGTTCTTTCCACAATTATTTATGTTGGACTTCATGTACTCCAAGCTTTTTTATTAGCTCCCCCCAAAACATCAGAGCTTGTGGACATTCCTACAGCTGATAAAGCAATGTAAATTGCCTTTATGTCTCAAGCTAAAAAGCAATGTGGCAGATTAAATGGCATGTCCTTCTTTGAGAAGTGACAGGAAAAGAAAAACTCCACGAGTGCAAAGGCATTTGTTTTTCACTTTCAGGGTAAGCTGCTTGATGGATAGGTGGCTATAGAAGAGGGATGAATACAGGGCATTTTACTGAGACACAGGAAAGTTCAAGATTGATTACATACCCTAGTTTTGCATAGTGTAGCTTCTACATATAGTATTAAATCCAGACTGGAGAACAAAGGTAAAATATTTTAGGATGTGCTGAATATGGCTGACACTAACTCAGTGCTTTCCTCTTTTCACTGTATTGTTGTTTGTAATTCCATGCTATAAAATTGTTCTGTTGAAAAGATTAATCAAGCTGGTCAGGTACATGAATGCTCCGCTATGCAGAATTACTGCAGATGGACTTTACAAAGCAATACTACAGTTTCTCAATCTGCCAAAAAGTTGAGTGCTGTTCTATTTCCACAAGAAAAATGAGACATCAAGAAATCTCTTTAAATTGTTTCCCAGTGAAAAATAAATGGATTTTAGTTCTAATTCCCAGTAACATACATATCTGTAGAAATGGCTTGTTTTCTGTCAAACTTTTCTAATCATGCATCAAAAAGTTGTTTTGTTTTGTTTTTTCTGAGAAGTTGACCTGGCCATTGTGTTCTCTCTTCCTGCATTCCTGTAGAGTAATAATTGTATTCCACCTTGTAAGTAGGTTTTCCATTACATATAAAAATGAACGTATATTAAAAAAATCTGGTGAAAAGGGGGAAAGATATAAGCTACAGACTTTGAAGGGGATCTTGTTGCATAAGATCAGTGTCAGACTTGAAGATCCATCTTGTCCAAACCTTGTGTCCTAAAACAGCCAAGAATGAATACTTAGGAAGAGATAAACATAAGCAAGCAACTAGCAATATTTCCCCTGAGTTCTTTTCTGGCATCTGTTGCTATGTGGCCCAGGATCTTCCTGAGCCAGAGTTGGTGTGGGCTTGATCCAACTCTTGAAGAATTTTTCTTCCACGAGTTTTCCCACTCCCTCTCTAAATCCAAGAAAACTTTGGGCATTCTGGGCCTGACTGTGTGACCACCTCTGTGCACCTGCTTCTAGTGGGTTTCAAACAATCCAGGGCAAGTTTTGGGGTCCTGACCCTACAGAGGTTGACTGACTTCCTCTGACCAGGACTCCATGCTTGCTTCCATGTGCACAGATTGTATCTGGTGTACAGGCTGCCAGAGAGCCCAGTTCTTCTCAAGGAATAAAATAAATAAAGACTTCTGGGGAAACTTATTTGCTGTCCACTTGTCTTAGACTCTCTTGGTGGATGTAAAAGTAGTGTCATAACAATCACTTCATATTTGCAGAGAAAAGCAGAACTCAGCAGTATATTATTGTGCAAATTTATATAGAGTTTGCAATTTTTTTCTGTTTGTTTAAAGAGTAAGTTTTTTTAAAAAAAAAAAGGTGTTTTTTTTTTTTTTTTTTCAGGCAGAAGGCATAGAGATTTTGCTAATAAGGGCAGATTCTTTTGATGTCAGGCCTCACGCTGCATAAACTTCATAGACCTATCATTAGTTCTTGTCATCTCTTAGGGGCTTCTGGCTTGGTGCCAAACAATTGATATAGTAGAGAGCTTCCAGCTAAAATAACAGCCTCTGCATCTTTATCTTCCCATCCATCAGATTGTTGGTGGAAGATAGGGCTAATTTGTCACTCTGCCCACTTGGAAAAGTTTGATAAATGGCTTAATTAGACTTTTTTTATTATTAAGAAATCATATTTCTTGAGAACTAGAGGTTGGGAAAACAATGGCTAAGGACTGAATTAGAAAAAGAAAATATTTTTTCTTCAGTAAAGATCAGAGAAGACAACCATTATGCAAGCATGAGGAGAAGTGGAAAGAGCACAGTTGGTTGGAAGGAGTTTCAAGGAAAAACAAAACAAAACAAAAAACAAACAAGTGTTCTGCAAGCAGAGCAGTTACCTGGAGAGTGTGGGCTGACAGTGTCTCTATAGAAGAATCAATCTGCAGAGTGCCAATTTAGATATGCTGCCTCTGAAATTAGAATGCATTTAAGCCTGTGTGTTGAGACCTCTAAAATAAATAACATGGCACCATTTTACCTAGAAGAACATCTAAATAGACTACTAAGTACATTGTTTTAATGCATTTTAAATCTTCCAGAATGTCATCTATACTGAAGGGAGCCATGCTCTCCAGGACACTCCTTGCACTCCTTGCATCAGGTTAGTGTCTATGCCAGTCAAAGTGAGGACTTTACTTCAAACCTTATTCTTTACTTTGGGGAAAAAGGGGACAAGACCATGGCCATGTGCAATTCTTTTCATGATGGGTCAAAGTCCAAGCAAAGCAGGATCACAGTTTTCAAATGTCTCTGCACAGAACACACTGAAGTTACAGGAATATTTCCATTTTCTCCTCCTTGTGAGGTCATTTCATGGGCTATGAATAAAAAACCTACAGGGATTAAAATCAGTAGTTTTGGTATCTTTGGACTTTCAGCCATAAAAAAAGGAGAGGGAAGCTGTGTTAGGTTCTTTTCTCGAGTGTTGTTTTAGCCACAGTCTAGATAGTTACCCCTCCACTTTTCATGAATAACTATGACGTATACACATGTATTCACACATATGGATGTCTGTGACAGCTGGCAAATCTTAACGTGGTATATATGCATGGGCTTTGTATTTCTAACCATCTTTTTATGTAACTATTCTATTTGGGTCACCGAGGAAGTATCCTCCTTCTTCCTCTGGTCTGATATAAATTAACAAGGCAACAGACAAGCTTCATTCTCCACTTTTTGAGAAACTGTCCAAAAATTGGATGTAGTTCAGAAATAATTTTAAGACTCCTTAACCTCCAGGCAAAAACTTATTTTAGTAAGCAAAAGACAAATATTTTTCAATTAAAAAGATTTAAAATCCCCTTCTATGCAGTGCACTAATGTGAAATGACATGCAGGGGTAATAGGCCTGGAATTAGTACTTCCCCAAGGAAATGACTTATCTTTTGCACTAAATTAACTGAGTCTTTCTCGCACATCCTAAAGCTGTCAGTTTGGGCTTTCTGCTTAAGGAAATGTCTTCTGATTTAAAGTTTCTGAGAAGAAAGGCAAAACAAATGTGTTTAAACAATAATGACCTCTTACTCCCCAGTCTCCGCAGCCCTTTCTGAAGTGGGTAGCCATTACCATTAACATTAAATCATTAACACTCCTGAAAAGGTCAATGGGACAGATTGTGGGAGTAGCCTCCATGTGGGTCAAATCCTGGAGGTATTACATCTGCAAAAGCACAGCAGAAAATGCCAGGATAACAAGGCAATGAATCAGGATAACACAGAGAGCTGCATAAGGGGACTGCTGAGGAGGGGTTTGCTGACTGGCCTCCAGGCAACTGGTACAGTTACAACCAGATATGGTTGCGGGTTACTGATGTCTGCTGGTGGCCTCTCTGAGGGCTAAAAATCACAATGCAAACACTACACTGCAGGTATTCTCCATCTCTGCAAGCCGAGGTCACTCAAGGAAAAACATGGGACCTGCTTTTGCTACTCTTGCTGGTTTTGCCCTAGTGCTGAGGGGACGCCTGCTTTTTGTGGCTGCTCTCACCAGGGACCACAGCAGGAGGGCCCCACTGACCTCCAGCTCAGTGGATGTTGTTTGCAGAACCAGTTTTGCAAAAATGCCTCATCTGTGCTATATTCTGCCTCGCTCGGCTGTTGACATCAGTTGCAAGATGTCCTGTATTAGTGTTTGTAGGTGGCAACTATTAAAAGTTGGGCCTTGTTGTAAATATGGGACATCTTTAATAAAACAGGGAAAAATTATGTAAAAAAGTATTTTGTGACCATTTGATATTCCTGTCCATAGTTTATTTCTCAGTGTAATCTAATTTATGAGTTTATGTGATGACTCGATTTTACCTTCTCCTGCTAGAATATCAGGACTGGTACCCTGCAAATATTTTCCATGTCAGGGAGCAATTTGATACACACTAACTCACGTGAATAGCGTAGCGGTCATCACCGGACCAGCCATGATGGGTGAAGCTATTCATGTGCATGTTTACAGGATCTGGTCCCACGATAGTAACTGCCCCTGTCACTAGTGAAGTGAAGATAAATTGTACTCGCAGCTTTAGATCTTCACTAGGAAATCTGATATATCTAATTGCAGAATCTAAAAGTTCAACAAAGTGGCTACACATTGGGACATGAAAAGTGCATTTACAGGATTACTTTTGCACTGAAGGGAAAAGAAATCAGACCATTTTTTTTCCATATAAAGAAATGTTTTAGACACAAGGAGAAATGGAATATATCGATCCCTATGTTGCTGATTTGGTATTTTAAACTAAGTGAATATATGCAATATGTTTTACTATATTTTAAAAATAAGAACTGTCAGAACTAAAACTCACTAAGTCTAGAGTAATTCTTTTTGATTTAGTACCAATTGTGGATGTTAATATTTTAAATTCATTCAATATGTTTTGAGTTGCTCTACTACTTAGTTTACTTGAAAACTAAAACCATTTGTAACAAAACAGCTAGACTGGTTTTAAGTCAAACCAGTGTAAACGAACATGTAAAACTAATGGTGCACTTCACAGCATTAAAAAAAAAGAGACTTCTGGGCTATATGAATGAAAATGATTTCAATTTATGTGCATTAGAAACCAAAACAGACTCTGCAGGTACTTTGAAAAGAAAATAAAAACCTCCACATTTTCACATTATGATTTGCAAAAAAAAAAATCATACGATTTAAAGGGAACTCAAGGGTCAGAGGGCAGATTTCTACAGGTATTGAGCATCCAGGAGAATTGGCAAGAGTGGATTGGAACTAACTGGAAGTTTTGCAGCCAGGTCTTTTTTATATCCTGTGAATGACATATCCGCAGTTCTAACTGCCTAAATTTATTATGCTATGGCACAGAAGCAAGTATCTTATATATTACTCAGTCAGTGGTAAAGTCTGGAGGGCAGAGCAAATGGAAGCCCTGATCATGAAGTAGACATACAGAGCAGAAGAAAGTTGGCTTTAGGCATTTCCAGTAGGCATTTACAATATCACAACTTTGCTGTGTGGTAGAACTAGAAATGATCAGTAGCTGGAAATAGTCTTTGATATCTCATGTGAGCATCAATATAAGCATGCAGTAGTGAGTGTAATGTGACCATGATACTTAACCTCCACGTGGTCAGTACTTTTGAAGGTATAGATCTATTTGATGATTAGGTGATTCTCAAGCATTTAGGCAGATGAACTTGGTTTCTTACAAATGATAATGTTCTTTTATCAGCAGTTTACTACACGTAGAATAGGCTTAGATATTTTTTACAGGTACATTTAGTACCATCTGCAAAATGACTGTAAATCTGCCATTGATTTGCTTGTTTATACTTACTGTCACAAACACTTTAAGAGAACCTGTCATACGTGAATACAGAGGAATAGCTCATAACATTTTACAATTACTGTACAGAAGTCATATCGAGCAGTGTCCTAAGATGAAATGAAGCATACTTTTATTATTTCATCTTAAACTATAGTGCATTTTATTCAAACCAAGTTCTTAGTTGTTCTATTTAGAGCCTGAACTGAAATCCTTATGGTTTAGTTCTTCATAAAATGCGTAGAAACTAGACTTTACAGTAAGGGTTTTCAAAGTGATGTCATTTTTATGCAGTTAAAAAGGTTAGACTGAACAGAGGACAACAGAAACAAAGGGCCAGATTCTTTCAAACATTTAAAAAAAAAAAAAAAGAAAGGATCGTTCAAGCATTTAAAAAAAAAAAAAAAGAAAGTACGAATGGATCCCAAGTGGAATTTAGTTATGTAAGAACTTCAGGATCTGATCATAGTGATGACCTGCACATTGCTTAGCTGTAGTCTGAGTTCACTCCTGGAAAGAGTAGGTGGAAGATATAACATTAATGGCCCTTTTTCTGAAATGAAGAAAATTGCCAGCCTTCCTCCCTCTCATGACACAATCATGTTTGAATAGCAATTTTAGTTGTGATTAACTCTATCCTTAGGATTAGTCAGATAAATAGGATTTTTTTTTTTTTTAAATAAATGTGTGTTATCAATGGTTTGATCATTTGGTTGGTAACTATTTTCAGAGGGGAAGAAAATAACACAGTCAGGAAAGTGCTTTATAGTCTCTCTAATGAGCTCAATAGTAACATCTTCTAGTCTAGTTCATCTGTTGAGATAATCTCTGCCTGAACTTTTTCATCCTTTACATATTATCTATGAACTAAATGAACTCCATTTTCTGTTCAATACAGATGCCACTTGCTTATCCAGTTTCTTCTGGATTCATTAAGGTAAGTGGGAAACACAGTGAACTTGACAGAATGTAAAACCGAGAGTGAGAGCATAAAATAGAGGATACGCATGTACTCAAAATGGTTTATGTATGTTTGCTTTGATCTTTAAATATAAAACTAATGCTTATTGCAAGTTAGTAATTGCTTACCAGACCCAGATTTGCCTTTCATTGTAGCATCAAACTTGAGATAACAATAGCAGCATGAAAAATAGCTGCTAAGTTGGCAGCATGAAAAATAGCTTCTGAGTTGTTAATGTATGATGCTTTGGACTCTTTTGGCTTTCCCTTGCCTTTAGAACCAGAAATGAATATATTATCCTTTCAAATTGCTCTGATTAATCTCATTCCCTTTAGGATTAAGCATTCCTGAACATTTTTATGCCTCACTGATCTCTTTCAAACAAACATAAATTAATGCTTTAGCTCAAAATTTCTGCTCATGAGACGTAATTCCCCTCATCTCTAGCATTATAGTCTTGTTTGTCTGTGCAAAGTGACCATCATGTTACTGTTTTGATTTCATACATAGCTGCTTTGTGTACTTAGAGAAGTACAGAAATCATGCATGGCACTGAGCAGCGGAAAACAAGACCCAGATTTTAATTCTGCAGTGTCCTGCAGGGGCAAGTTAGACGGTTAAATGTCAAACGTCAGTTGTAGATGCAAATCTAGGAGACTTTTGTGTGTTATGTGAGTGCAAATGCAGGCATAACCACCAGGTACTAGCTACTTTGTGATTTAGTGTATCTATCTCCACTGAATTCAAGCTGAGCTGAATACACATATAGACAGGAGTTCACTCTTCATAAATACTCATACACAAATATTTGCAAAAGTGTTATAGGCACAACATAACTCAGCTCTCTTGAAATAATTGAACCTCCTGATTTATACCACTAATTTTAGTTCACCATGCTGTAAACTTCTGGAAGCTGACCCTATTCACAAGACTATGGTATGGAAAGCAATTTTTCCGCAGGAAAGATACCCGCAGAAAATAATATTAAACATAAAACACTACAAATCTCTACCAGAGTACTGCAGTTCCACACAGCCAAGTTTTCATTTGTTTTTATGGGGCTGCTGGGCACCACTTGACTTTTCTGGTGTGTGTATTTCTTCATTCATAGTCATGTGGATGGTGCTGAGCTGGTTAGAAACAATATAGGTGGCAGGGCCAGCTGGAGAGTGAGGAAGCACCAGCGGCAGTTGAGGGGGATGTAGCTGCTGTAGTATAAAAAAAGCACCCAGCATGTGCTGCTGGTCCTCTGGGCATGCTGGGGGTGGCCGCTACCATCCCAGCACGTGGTGGGAATCATTCGGTCTAACTGGCTTGCTCACTCACAACCTCCGGTCAGGGGTGCAGGGCGGGGGGAACATACAGTGAGGAGCTGAGGGGGGACAGTGTCTGTTCCCCTTCCTGGCACTGCTCTGTGGGGCAGCATCTGGCCAAGGGGCCTGGGGGGAGCTGGGTTGTCCAGGACACCTTTGAAGAGAATCCAGAGAAAGCTGAGCCCTTCCCAGATTTCTTCCGCTCAGCCTCCTGTGAGCTGAGCCGAGCAGACAATGGGCAGCCAGTGAATTTGACGTGGAAGGTGATGGTTTTACAGGGCAAGGTGGACACAGCTGATCAGGTTTCGAACAGTTCCCCAGGGGTGACCTCCATTTCTAGCTACTTGGAAATATTTCTTAATCAGCTGTAATCTTTTCGGTTGCCTGGCCCTCAGTCTTGGCAAAACAATTCTCCGACATGGCAGAGGTAAAAATATATGAATTTTACGAACAGCTCAGGCTTTATCAGAGTTTGCTGTGAGATAGCTTATCTGAAGCCATTCTCCATTTTTCCTGCTTGCTTTTCTAACAGCCAACTATATGCAATCTGTATATTTATACAAAGAACATCCCAACAAACAGTTCATGTACAGTATTCAGTATTTGTATAGTAGCTTGGAGGAGGTATACACGCTCGCATAGCTGGTAAAGTGCATGAAGGACATACAGACTTAATTGAAGGCAAATTCTTGTCCCAGCAAATCTTTTTAAAGATATTAGTGTTCAGGAGGAAGGAAGGAATGTTCTGTTCTAGCTCAGGTGGAGCCTGCAGCACCTATATATTGTTCAATAGTTCATTTTTTTTCTGTTAAATTAATCTTAAATTATATGCCCTAATGATGTAGCAGTACTTGATTGAATGAGATGGCTCTTGCACACCAGATAATTTGAAAAAGTTCAAGTGAACAAGAAGAAAATCACAATCTACACTGCAGGTTATGAATATTTATTTCAGAGTTACTGGGATTTTGAAAAAGGCTATATACATTTTCCTTCTTGAGTCTGGTATGTCATATAAATGGGTTATGAGTTCTCTGGTTCAGGGATCAAGGCTTTGTATCTAATATTGTACAATTCTGAAGTATAGAGGTGTAAGAGACAAAAACAATCTACACTGAGATATGTCTAATTTGTCTTTTACTTTGCATTTGACTTGATGTTCGGCTGCTTAACAGTCATCCTGTAGCTGGACTTATAAAATTACACTCTCATTTTCTTTAGTGACAGGGAAACTGCTAAAGGAAGTCTCTGCCATACTCAGTTCAGTTTAGACCATCATCCAAACACACAGATGGTTATTGAAATCTCATCTAGAAAAGGAAGTGGGACTCTTCCAGTCCAAAGCACTGTGAAATTTCCAGTACTCTGGACAGGGCAGAATCAGTGCAAAAATGCTCTCCCTTGCACTGAAATACTGCTGCAAGGTTGGTGTTATCCCAGCTCCAATGATGTGTGGAAAAAATAGGGGCAAAATGTTTAAAAATAGCTACAATATATATACATATTTTAAAAAGTTGATGGATTTTATGATTCAAATTTAATGTTTACATTGCCTGCTATTATGTTTGAATTGATGTATACATTTTCAATGTGTATATTGTATTTTTGCATATTATGGATATAGTTCAATCTAGAAGTCTATAAAAGTAATTCCAAATGAAATTAGACTGAGGTGACCTATAGTATTAAACTTGAGTGCTTTCACATACAGGCTTCCTGTTAGATTTCATGTATTAAGATTAGGACTTGCCAGTTTTGGTGACATTATATCTATATTTAAGAGTTATTCCATGCCATTGGTGCATTTTTACTAGTTATAAATTAAATTGGATACTTACTATTATATCTGTTATCAACTGAATGTATTATGTGTTAAAAATTGACCTCCTAAAACTTTCCAGGTGAAAAACAAACAAGCTAATAACAAGTAAAAATGATTTCAATATCCATGGGTTTATGGAGATCTAATTCTGTTGATTTCAGAATTATGCTGTAGGCATTATTGTCCTTTATTTAAAATAAATAAAAAGAAGAAGAAGAAGAAGAAGAAGAAAGGAGATATAAGGAATCCTTAATGTTACTGTGAGGAAATGTTCCGCTGCCAGAAAAGCTCTATTTCTCACTAAAAAATTCAGGCATCTGTAAAACTCTGGGAACTGAAGATGGTCTTTTTAGGAGCAGAAAGGTACTCTAAAACTTCGTAAAATGATGAAACCTTGTTAATGCTCTGGGAGGATCCATACATAAGCAAAGGATTTCTGCCATTCTTCACAAATATTTATATTTATTATTACTGCTCATGTTATCTTTAATTTTCCTATAATATTTGCATAATGCCCTTGAAAGTTTTTCAAGATTATAAAGCAGTTAACATTTAAAATTCATCTTTGCATTGTGCATACTAACTGACTCCAGTGAAGGTGCTGTGGTTGCAAATGAAAGAAGAGACGTTTAATCTAATATTCAATTTAACATTTAGTCTTAGAGAAGAGATTCAATTAAAAATACTAAGTTTAAAAAGTTCAGCAAAAGCAAAACTCACAGTTAAGAACAAGCAAGTTGTGAAAGCTCCATATCTAAAATGGTTTAACTGTCCTTTAAGAAGGTTTGACCCAGTGCCAACATTCATCCATTCTCATATTATAACTATTTTGGAAAAATCACCATTTGGGAGCTATATTTCCTCAGGTAACGTTGGTAAAGCATATAAAATTCCTCCTGTTTAAGCCAATGTAAGCCTGTGAAATCTGTACACTTCTATGCAGCATTTATAAAAACGTTATGGTGTTGGACTCTGTCTGTAAAGGCCTTTCTGTGGCGAATGCCAGAGAAGTACCATATACAGGACATATTTTCAATATTGATGAAAATGGAAAAAGTGAAGTCAGCCAAATTTGTGCTCCAAACTTGGACTGTGAACACTGACAAACTCTCTCAGCTGTGTCCAGCTGCAATGGCCAGGGAGTTCAAGAAGTGCACAGTCTATCAATGGCTCTTATGTGCCTCTTCCTGCCCTAACATTTGAATGCCCACAGTCACCTTCATAACTCCTCTGTGTGCTAGAGGAGTGAAAAAATTTCAGTTTCACAGAGAGAACTGAGTTTCAAATATGCCAGAACTTTCTTCCCAGGTAGTAGAGGAGGCACCACCGCTGAGTGATTGATTCCACCGAAAGTTCAAATTTGTCTTTCTCTTCCTCTCGTTTCCCATTGAAAGTAGAGGTATATGGGATGTAGGTTAAACGAGGTGCCTCTCTTTTATATGGTTAAATTAAGAAAAATGAATCTACCTTAACTGACTTTCCCAGCAACACACATAATGGTTAGCTGGGGCAGTAGGGCAGTGACTAACTAATCCATGCTGGTATCCTATTTACAGATATCACACCAGTGGTATTTTTGTCTTGGTGTATGAATGCAAAAGAAAAAGCAAAACAAAATTAAGTTAAGTTAATGCAAACAAGATTTTTTTTTTTTTTTACTTGTGAAAAAAATAGACATTCTGATTGCCCTGGAACATTATTCTCAATAAAAGTCAAACTTTTAACATTTTAAAGTTTTTTTAGCTCTTTCTACCTTTTAATTGTTTAATTTAGTTCAATTTCAGCTTGCAAATAGTTTCTTCTCTGGAGCTGTTCTCTTAATGAACTATATAAGAAAAAAATCTTGCAGCTCTCGATTTAATCTCCCTCCCTCAGTGTCACTTTTCTTGTGGGCAGTGGCACCATTCATGCCAGAGAAATATGAACTTGACTTCGGAATTAGCAATATCTTACCCTAATAATGTGGCTGAACAAAACAATAGGATAGGGTGGCACTTAATACCTGAAAAAGGTACTATGAATTTAATTAATGTATCAACAGTGAATGGTTGCAATTCCTCTCTCCTAGAATTTCAGGAAAGACCTTCCATTTTCCTGAAGGGCGTCCCTTTTAATATTGGGGCAGCTGAGACTGATAAATAAGCAAGCAAAACCACAAGTCAAATGATGCCAAACTCCAGTCTGAATATATTCATGTGATTGTATGTGATCACAACAGCCTCAAACTGCCAGCAGGCAAATACTGTTCACAACAGCAAGGCATCTCAAGAGCATTATGTCTGCTGTGAACATGTATCAGCTCCATGTTGAAGTATTCATCACTTTAACTGAAATTCGTGTTTTGTTCTGCTTCCCTGAAATGCAATGTCAGCCCTTGACTTGGGGATGGTGGCACCCCTCCCCAACAGAACAAATCTCACCAAAACCTTTCATTGCCATTTGGTCTTAATAATAATTTGCACTGTACATATAATACAAGGAAGGCTACTTTCGTCATAGAGCAGAGGTAATTAAAAAAAACTCATAAAAAAAATTCTTGCAGCATGTAAAAATTTTCCGTTCATATACATACATATATGTTTATTTTTGTTGTTGTTTCTTACAAATGCTCAAACACGTAACATGGTAACGTGCACTGACTACTCATGCACCTGGACTGTAGGTCTCAGCAGGAATTTTGCTGACCATCCCCAAAAACACGGACACAGGGAGGTGGCAAGTTGTGCTGAGTATGAAAAGGGCTGTGTTGGAGAAAGTTGCAAGGTCTATTAAGATGAAATGGCTATTTTCACACACACACACACGCACACAAAAGCTTTTACCTTGATAGTATTATGTTGATGATGAGTACCCTCTCCTCTTTTGTACAACATTTTTCTCTTAAACTTGCATTGTATTATGTATGTGTTAACACATACCTTCTACAAGATTTTGTGTTGAGATCCCAAGCAGCTAAAAAGAAGCACCATTTGAGCCACCATCAGTGAAGTATTTTATGGCCAAGAGTGCTGCCTAAGTTTACAATGAATGCCACAGATTTCAGGAGGCAAGCGAAAATCTGTGGTCCCTGAAGGGCTACTATGGCCTCAGTTTGGCCATAGTGTCAAGGGACTGCATCTACTCTGGGCTATTACGGGCTATTCAGCACTACCGCAAAAATTCTTCACAGAATAAATATGCCTGTAGTCAATTCAGTGTGCAGTGTTGACACGTCCAAATGCAAAATATGGTGTGGATTTGAGTCTGAATCTAAAATTACATGTTCGATTCCCCCTCCGCCCCCCAGGAATCACTTAGTTTAAAAAGTTGTATTTGACATATTTGTTCCTGGATTATTTGTGTGTGTGTTTTGTTTGTTTGTTTTTGTTTGTTGTTGTTGTTGTTTTCAAAAATCTGTATTTTGGGATTGGTTCTGCTTACTCTAGCATCCTACTGACGCAACATCAGACCATATTTCCAAAAAGAATATATTTTAATGTCTGTTGCCCCTTGTTGGCTAAAACTGTCTTTACCAAAGTCTCCTGAAGCTCCATATAGCTGAGAAGCCTCATATGAGATGATACAACAGAATGTGGGAAACACTAAAATACTAGTAACGTACCAGTAGCACTGCAGTTGCACTGAGAACATTTGCTGTATTTGCCAGTGCAGGGCAGGAGCAGCACTGGGACTTGACCGTGGGTCCCTATCAGATAGGTAGCCATTCTAGATTTTACTGTTATATGTGCCTCGTATAAACAATTTCTAAGCAAGACAGACAGCAAGGGAAAAGGAATAAGACTGTGAACTCTTTGGACAAAATATTTTGTGAGAAATGGTATGTAGGTAGGTAATGAGAAGTTCTCTGCTTTTATTTCCAGGGACTGCAAAATACCCAAAGAATTTTTGGAACATCTTAATATGGTGCACATAGTGCAGAGCAGAGCACAGTCTGCAGAAGGCCCTGAGAGAGAAACATAAACTTCCAGTGGCAGACTCCAGTTCTTCAGGAAAGCAAGATGTAGGTCAGTAACCATATGTTTTTGATGTACTGTATATCAAAGTATATACTATAATGACTTTTATAGAAATACAGCCTAATAACAAAAAAAGTAGTAGATTCTGTTAAGATGCACTTCTTCCAGCTGTATCTCTTGCTTTGTTATGAACAAGCACGTTTTAAATTCTAATGAATTTAATTTATTATAGCACAGAAACCATTTTACCATGTAAACAGGCGTTATCTCTTCCTGCACACCAGGAATGTCTGCACAGGTTTTTTGTTTTCATGCATCTCTTGATGCAGTTATTAATTCTCATGGACTTGATGGCACTTCCAAGAGACAGGAGAATTCATAGGCACACACAGTGGAATACATAATATAAACATGAATGATCGAAGTCTGCTTTTATATCACATTAAAGCAATCATTAAGCTTCCCCATATGACTGGAAGACAAAGAGTACAACAGGTCAAGGTTTGGTAAACTCAGAACCACCTGAGTTTCAGAAACAAACAAATCAAAACATAGTTTTAACATATCACATATTTCTTTCTAGGACCAGTGATCCTATCTGGAAGTGATTTTCTTTACCTTTTCATTTATCTAAAAGCATGTTAGTTTATCTGATCATGAGCATTTACTTTTTGGTGCTTGTCTTTTCTAGTGACTTTCCTTACCTCTCTCTGATGTTTATTACACCTGGCTTTTAATGACAAGATAAATATCACTGATGTTCCAAACAGGGTCCATGAAGAACTTCTTGTAAGTGGTTCTGAAAATTTCTTAGCCTTTTATATTTAGCCTAATTGAGAGATTTTTACCATTTAACCTCTGCAAATCCCTCCAAAAGAGAGATTGTAGAAAATTGCAAGGGACCAACCAACCTTAAGCCCGACCTGTAAAACCTGCACTTTATTCCTTGTGTTTTCTGAGGTCATGTGCACATTCTTCTATCTTTATCTCCCACTGAGAGATTTTTTTGGTGGTTTTGTAGGAATTTATTTACATCTAATAGTTTTGTAATCTTACTGGTTATTTTTCATATACTAACACATTTGCAGTCGGAAGTGACAAAGTTCTATTTGAATCTCAGTTACAAGTTCTTTATTTATTTGCCTAGATAGTCCCATTTTGCTTCAATAAGGATATGTCTGTCTGTAGTTGTTAACATCATTATTGTCCAAGCACAAGATCTGTCAAGAAACAGATGAGTTCTTCCACAAGCTAAAAAGGGTATTTTTAATACAAAAGTAACTTTAAGAAAAATCACTTTTTTATAGAGAGGTTTGGCTGTATCTTGGTTTGGTCAATTTAATGGATTTCCATAACAGCTGGTGTCTGTTCAAAGACAATTCACATTTATCTGCAGAGCCCTCATGAAGTGTATTTGTGTAAAGATAAAATGTGAGAACACTTCTGATGCATTTGTCATCTCTCATCTGAGGTCTTGTACCTGCCCACCATGCTCCATGTGTTCTGGAGTCAGTAACACACACAAGACCTGAAGACAAATTCTACAGCCTACCTTGAACTGGGTACCTCCATCTATATCCATGCTTCCAAAAATGCACCTCTTCCCCAGTTTAGTAGGTTTAAATGATCTGGTTCAGAATTTTCCTGAATGTTCATGTAACTATTAGTGTACGTGAAGTTGGGCAAGTATTTGGTTTACTTTGCTAAATTAAAGTTAGTTTCAGGAACAATATACGCAGTTCCCCGCAGTTAGATCCCTGGTGATCTAACAGGCTCAGGTGACTGGCTTTCTGGAGGAAAACTTCAGAAGGATGACCTCAATATAGATACTAGCAAAAAAAAAAAAAAAGACAAAAAAGAGCTCTTTGTTTTGTAGGAAGGTAAAGATTATACAGAACTTAAATATTTTTTTGTTCATTATTTCACTCTTGTGGCTCTACTGATGTAACATTAGGAGTACAAAAAAAGTCATTTCATACCTCCTTCCATTTTTTCCTTCTTTTTCAGTACTGATTGGTAAAAGGAAAAAAGGAGAATTGCCCAAACTTTCAGACTGAGCTTAGCTGAAAGAATCTTAACAAAAAACACAAACATCTCTAGGGAAGCATTTTAGGAAGTAGAAACCGCTCCAGTTTGGGAGCTGAAAAATCATTGAAGAAAATACCCTGAACATATATACAGATCTATTTGCTTTAAAAATATTGCGCATAGGAAGCTGTTCTTTTCTTAATACTCATATCTGAGTTTTTCAACGGAAAATATTTTAAGTGGATCATATAGAAAAGGGGCAAGCATGGACTAGAGTGGATTGTACATGGTTGGTTCAAGAATGGTAAAACCAATATTGACCAAGTTTTACAGATATCGCAGACAAAACCTCACTCTGCAAATTGCAAAGTCCAGATGGAGCTCATTTGAGGATGCTATGATCAATACAAAATGGAGAGGTTTCATAGTTAAGCCAAAATTAAATCTTAACTACATTTTTCACAGAATAACTTTCTTCTTACTGCTGAAATTACTAGCTAGGCTGCCAGCCACACCACCACAGAGCAACAGAAATTCCTGAGGTCTCTGCTGGTGCTTTGTTTCTATCTGGCCTAACAGACAGACCGGAATCTGGCCTGAAAAGTTATCATTATGATGTCAATATAAATATAATTACATTTTCTCCAGCAATGGAATTAGTGCCACTAGGAAACAAAATCATTTTAGGTTTCTCCTGCTGTGTTTGTATGAGCGTGGGGTCTAACTGGCAACCAGGGAAATTTGGCCTTTGTGCTCAAATAATGTAATGCTATGCTTTCCATTTCAAGATGAAATTACTACTAGTGGGATTTATGCCATAGGAAAAGAATTTTTGTTGCTAAATCTTCTGGTTGTTCAAGCTGCTTTGTCTCACCACATAAAGATAGTTATCTAAATGACTCCACATACACAGCTAGATGGGGGTGGGGGGTAAGATGCCTTTTTAGGGTAATTAATTTGAAAGAAATTATGGTAATGTAAAGCAACATGTCCAACCAGAATTTACAACACTTGTTATGTTCCTCATATAGCGAGGCACATGAATTTCACCTAGTCACCTTTCGAAACAGATGTGAAATTGAGCCTTCACGCGTTCCCTTTTCATTTGTCCAAACCTTAGAAAAGGCTGACAGCAGCCAAAGAAACTAAATACATCACTGTTGATTTCGGTTCTGAGTGTGATTTTTTAAGGAAAGATGATGAGCCTCCTGGTAACTATTTTCTGCAGCTCTGAGCATGTTTGCTTCCTAAGACTCGAGGTGAGCAAGGCATCTCGGCTGAACGCATGTGACGATAGGATCCACCCCACCAGTTTTCACCCTTTCTGACATAACTTGGTAGATCTTTCTGAATACCAGGTGCTCCATCTCTGCTGGCAGCACTCAATAGTAAGCCCTGGGATGCTGCTACTTGCAGGGACCCTGGCAAGTGTACTGAAGATCTCCTGGCAGGCCACGTGCCCATGTTTTCCTTTGTGAAAGCAAGGACTGGGAGGGGGCAATGAGTCACTTGTTGGGGGTAGGAAAGGGGAAGGGCTTGGTTAACCATGGGCTTGTATTCTTAGTTTTAGTGTACAAGTCAATTAGGAAATAAATGGATCCCTGCAGATTTCAGGAGCATGTCCTGTGCATCAGTAGATTCGCTCCACTTAGTATCACAGAAAACAGCATTAGCCTAGAGTGACGGTGAAAGCTAATCCTTCCTGCTTAAAATTGTTTCTCCTCAGCTAATATTGCAGTGACTAAACTGTTCTTAAGTGTTCTCAAATGAGATAAAATCGAGAAACTGAAGCAAATTTTCCCTACACATAGACATAAGCCTCTTTCAAAATAGTCTGAAGTTATACTACATTGAAAGTATTTCAGCTGCTGCTTTAGCATTATCCAGCTTCAGTGATTTAGAGCAAAACTTTGTGCTCATTACCAACAGTAGCCCCATTGGGCTGCTTAACTTTCTATTGTAGACATAGCCATCTGATGCCCAGCATCCATCAGTAGATAAAAAAAATGTTTTTGCATGGCAGACTTGTTTTTACTAAAATTGTTTCAAATGACCACTAAAAAACCTAAAAGAATATAATGCTCATCCCAAATGAATTATTCTCGTGATTTAATCTCAAAGGTTTTCAAATCCCTAGCTCAGGTTTTTTCCTCCTCAGCCAAAGAAGCAACTCTACTTCTGAGATATTTTGCTAGCATACGCACGCTAATTTTTTTTTCTTTTAATCTCTTTTCCACTACAACTTCACAGTGAATGCTCTTATTTACTCCTAGATACGATGAAATTTGGCTTTAATTACTTTTACACTAATTACATGTTTCTAATCTGTGGTTTAGTGAATTATTAGTTACAGCTGCAGTAAGGAGAATACACATAGGCTAGGGGAAATGCATCCCTTTGTAGATGGACCTTAGATGGTCCTAGATAGGCTTTGAATAAATGAGCAGATTTCAGGCCTTGAGGACATCACTGATGTCTCCCCATTAGGTACATAACACCCCTGCTGTTATTCTAACCATTTTAGATACTGGGAAAAAAAAAAAGGCTTGAATGTAAAGCCCAAAAAACTTACCACAGAAGAGTTAAGATCACATACTTTCAGACAGGATTTTGTTAAAAAATTATGTATTGCTTCTAACTTTCCTCTTGTTTTTCTGTCATTGCTGTGAAATTGTCAGTGGGCCAGATACTTAAAGTCAAGATAGGACAAGTTTATTGACAAACATTCTGGGTATCTAGTTTTAAAGTTTTAGTTGGACCAATTTCTGGTATGCAAAAATTGTACACTTGTATTGCTCTTCCCTTTGCACACCTGAAAACTACAGCATTGAAGAATTAGACCCCGGAGTGTTATTATCCAACCGATGCGGTACAAAGACGCTTGATCACTCCTTCAATACAGTGTGGTAAAGCTGGGAAAGGAACCCAGATGTCCTGGTTCTTCATCCTGTCCCTGAACCACAAACCACATGCTCTTGCCTTATTAGTGACAATCATAGAACATGAAAACAGACTATTTATGTCTAAATATTTCATCTGTTCTCACCCGTTATTCCCTAATTCACCAATGTAATTATGTTGGCAAGGCGACAATATCTTTCCCTGGTAAGCACAAACAGATTGCTAGGTTTTCTGCTGAGATACAAGCTGCAGAAGAAGAGCTCCCACTTAACTAAGATCAAAAGGATTGTGATTTCATTGAAACATCCTTGGTAACTCAGTAATGGGAGAGAAGATTTCTTAACATCTTCCCCAGTTGACTCTGAACGCTGTATTAAAAACACAGATCAAGAGATGTTAACATTGCAAAGAATATCGAGCTACAGTGAGTTAAAACAAAGACAAAAAAAAAAAGAATAAAATGGGTCTTTGGAAAGTTCTGTTTTTTTCCCACCAGTTCAGTGCTGCCTGAGACAATGCAGGGGAAATGTCCATCCCTTCTGTGAATCTCCCATGGGATGAACCCCATTCTGGTGCATGCTCCTTTCTTGGCACCTTAAAATCCAGGCAAAGGTGAGAAACCTATGAGGAAGTGGCTATAGACAGGTCCTGGGGATGTTGCAGACTTCAGCCCAGTGCCACAGCGCAATTCCCGTCTCTCTCGTGCTAATGGGAACATTGCAGCTGCACATCTGGAGACAGCTCACCGGGGAAAGGCTCACAAGCCTGCAGATGCGAGACAGGTTCTCTGCAAAACACAAGTCTAATGGTGAGGGGGTTGAAACGAGCAGGGTATTTAGCTGATAGCTTTCGCTGAGTTTGCACTTGGCAAAGCAAACAGCACATAGCTAGCCTTTTGGTATCTGATACACTGTATGTTTCCTCTATACAAACAAGGGAGAAAATGGAGGAAGCTATGAGATCCAAAGCTTGCAGTGGTTCAAGGTGTTCATCTGGATCCATAACAAGAAGAACACATTGATTACAGTAAGCTAACAGACGTGAAGAAATGCAATTTTTCCACATCAATACAGACCTAGTGAATTGTGTTAGTTTGGGAGGTTTGCCCTAAGGTTGTAGCCAGATCTATTTCAAAGTCCTTTCTAAATACACTATTCATAACACCGTGTAAAAGCTGTTCCAACAAAATTTAACAGTCTTCAGAGTCTGCGTAACAATCAACTTTGGATAGAAAAATAAGATCTGTGCAAGATAAATCTGAGATAGGCATTGCGTAAATGTTACAAATTGTCCTAGTGACTACATATTCTCTGATAAGCAAAAATCACGCTTGTTTTGTCAAAATATTTGCTTCCATATATGGGGAATAAAGATGCACCCTGGGCAAAGTACAAAAGCCATGGAGAACTTTGCTACTGAAGCCCTTAATTCCACATTTGGCTCTATATAAGGCAAAGACCTCTCAGCTATTGACACTGCCAGGCTGCCTCATCCTGGGACTGGAGTGGCAGCTGCAATCTGTCTCCCAGATGTTGACATCTGAACATTGCATTATATAAATGTCATGTGCCCCATCCTTGTTGTTTTTCAGAGAAATGCAGAAGCCTGGTTGCATTTGTTAACATGTAAATAACACATACACTAGTCCTTCTCAATAGGATACTGGAGTTTATCACCATAAAACTTCAGGCTCCTAATTTCAAGCAGACTTGGAGCAGAGGCTGAATATACAACATCGATTCACAATGTTCCTGTTCAGGTTTCCAAAGCAATCACCAACTAACGAACTCTTTGGCTGGAACTTTTGGTCTGCTGCCTTACGCCCTCCCAAATGCATCCCTAGGAAATCTCCCCAGTCGTGGAAAATAACCAGTTGTATCTGAGAGCATCAGAGAGAGGGGGTGGCTCAAGAGCACCATATTTTCATCTGTTAGTAAGTCTGAAACATCCCTCTCTACATGTGCTCTTTTGTTTCCCTTGCCTGGAGTTGGGTGACTCAGTCCAGCCCCCGTGGGAAGCTGAAGCACTGCGTTGTTCAACACTGCGAGTGAAACGGGCACCGTAACCTCTGCATGGCCCTAGAGTTGCATAGGAATTATTTCCTGCTCTCTGCAAAGGAAGATGCCTTCAGATTTTGTTAAATGATAACAAATACAAAAAGGGAGGCCTCTCCTGGCTTCAGCAATCCTATCCCTCCCACTGGGCTTAGCTAGTGGTGGCGGAGTTGAAACTCACAGGTTTTATTTTTATTTTCAGAACGTGGTCATTTCTCATTTTGATATTTTAAAGTAAACAACTCCTGTTTCCCATGTATTATTCAAGTAGAGAGGAGTGGGTATCCAGTGCATACATAATCAAATATCCATCCTGCACCAGACAGCCTTCTCAGACCACCTGAGAAATTCCACTGTTGCTGTTGTTATCATCCTCTGGTCACTTCCTCCAGTTATTTAACACTTCAGACATCATGTCGCATGTTTACCCTACAGCTGTGGGGTGAAGCAAGCGAGGTCTGTATTCCTGCACACTTTCTTGGACAGTGCTCGCCCACAGAAGAAGAGAGGTAGACACAGGTGTGGCTGGTATCACGTTCAGACAGAAATAACCTGTTGGAAGTAGATTTGTTTTCAAATCTTTCAGTGGGAAAATATCCATTTCAGAGAAGGGAATTAATGATTTTTAACCTGTCTATCACGCTCTTTTATTGCTGGTATGTAAAATCCTTACTGGGGTTTGAAGCTGTAAGTGGAAATGTTGAGGATATTTTCATTACTGCCAAAACATTTACATGAAACTGCAATTCAGACCAAATTATCTTGAAACTGCAAAGCGTGTGGAGATTCCAAATTAGTCAACTTGGAGAGAATATTGCATATTGAAATTACACAGCAGAAGCCTGCAGAACACCACCGTTGCTTCTGAGTCACAAGAACAGCAAAAACAACTCTTAAAAGAATTTCTCTCCTTAAAATGCACAATTGTAATGGACACAAAGAGCAGCATTTAAACCAGTACTTCACTATCAGAAAAGCATAGGTTGTCGTGCTTTCAGGCAGGCTGGTTAGTTCTGGCTGTTGTTTCCACAACACTTCAGATACAAATGGCACTGCTCAGAGAGAACAGTGAGGTAGGTGGTAATGGGCATGGAAGTGATGCATGAGCAAGCTAAAGCGTAAAAGGTAAAGAGCTACAACTACTTGCAAAATGACAGACTGAAAACATAAATTCAAAAAGTGCACCAGGCTGTCAGAGCCGGCCAGTGCTGGCAGGATCCTATTACCTGCTCTGTTTTATTTCTTTGCATCTCACATTTATCTTTCAGCAGCACACCAGTTATGGAAAAGACTCAAAAATATCAACAAAAAGAGGACTGGGGCAATATCATGAATTCCAAGTCTTCGATGAGCCACCATTCAAGGTATTTAGAAGTGTTTTCCCTTGCATAGTATTCTAAATAATGTTACTGCTGCTGTTCAATAGGGATTCTGCACCGCAATGCAAGAATGATAAGGCAACATTAAAGGCTTCCCTAAATATACCATGGTTCCCCCAAAAAGCCATAAAGCTAATTTTCCAGCAATCACAGGAAGGGCTGTCTGATTTGGCAACAGAGGTCAGGGGGCATCTCTATTTGGCAGAGAGGGGGTGGAAAGGTGAAAACACTATGTATGGACAAAACTGACAAAAGTGAGGACTGCAGAAAGATCTCACCCCCAAGGAATATTGGGGGTGGCACTGGAGGGGGGCTCTTTGCTCTCTTGGTCACTGGCAGTTGGAGACTGACACCTATAGCTTGTGTGCTTTTTCTGTGCAACTTTGCAGTTGATTTGTTCTCATTCATTCAGTGAAATATCCTTCACAGCAAAGAGATAACACATAATAGCATAATCCATAGGTGTCCTGGGGGGTGCTCAATGTGAATTTGCCTGTAACAGGAAATAACTGCCTACGTATGCCTTCAATATGACATGTTTTATCATGGTACAAGATCCCAGCAATTTCAGAATCATCTACCTACTTTTTGATAAAAGGATACTCTGCCCTGGAGAGTGTCCTGCGTGTAAGGAGAGTAGCAGATAAGGCATGCCTCCTAGAACAACCTGATACACTTCTCTGGGAAAGGGAGGAAAAAATCAAGAAATAATCCTATTTGGGGAAAGAAATACTAATGATCTCTTTAGAGGCTGTGCTTTTTCCCATTTTTCTTTTGATAGACATGCAATGGCAGCTATATTAGTAGAACGTGAATAATGTCCACAAACACACATTTCAAAACAATTCATAGTACCAATTTTATATCGCTTTCAACTGAAGTGGTTTTGTTTTGCTTTGTTTTATTTAAAAGAATTAAGGGTTAAGAATTACTTGTCTTGGAGGAGAACAAACATATCTCCTTCAGTTTCACAAAATCACATCAATTACTGTATTTTTTGTGATTACCCAGATTTAGCAGAAAGAAGCAATGGGTGATGCTACACAGGATAGCATTGCACTGGCTTTTTAAAATTCATACAAATTTCTTCTAAAATACTAATCAAATCCTTCTGTCCTGCAAGTTGGACATAAAATTTTGCAAAGCCATGACTTTGATGAAAAATGGGCTAAAGCTGAAATAGACCATTAAAAGAGAGCCTATCTTGTAACCTGGCATTTCCTTCATACCTCTTTAATTCAATGCATGATATTTTCATGCATGTATTTTCAATATATGCATACAAAGCCAATGATCTGAGAATGCCTGAAACAGTGATGAAGGAATGGACTGCCATGTCACACCTCACTATCTTGAGTACTTTTGACCCGTCAGGTTTGGTGGTGAACTTGGCATCACCCACAAGAAGAGGGGCACGAAGGTTCCCGCATCTTCTCCTTTCTTACAAACTCTTGTTTCTTTCAGGAGGAACAGCTAGCTCTTCGTTCTCCACCTTAAAAAAAATGAAATCTAACTTATGGCTCTGATTCAGCAGGGCATTTCAACACCTAGTTTAAAGCATCAGACAAGCTCCAGTGAGTACAGGAAGTGTGTGGGCAGTTTGAATGACACAGGCACATATGTAAATATTCTGCTGAATGGGGCTTCAAGTTGTATTTGGGAAAGCATGCAGTTAGATAAAAAAGAACACTAATTCCTTTTCTTTCCTTCTATTTTCAACAGTGTTTAACTACATTTTTCTTAAAGTAAGTGTGTGTGAAAAGCTGCACTATTATAGATAAAAATATATAAAATGTGATACATTAAAGATTTGGAAATCAATTTCTCAGGGGACCTTTTTCAGTCTAGACTGTATTGACATATTCTGCCAATTTGTTTGTCTGGTCTCCCTGTGAACATAACATTTGATACTGTAGGCAATGTAAAGATCGTTGATAAGCTTGCTACTTCCTGCAGCACTCTGTGTTCACAGTGAACTTTTTGAATATAATTTTTGGCTTTCAGCTTTCCTTTCACCAAGAATGGAAGTTTTCCAGTGAATCAGTAGCTTTCAGAAAAGGGTAAATGTGTCCGTTGTGCTTGCCATTCTCTGGCAACACCAGGATGGAGCATCAGCTAGTGAAAGCTCTGTAGAAAAAAGGTGTTTCAATCCAGAGCAGCCACCCAAAATTTCCAAAGTCACAGAAGGAGCCCAAGAACCCATGACCCTGGCTAATGAAATATGCAACAGAAAATGGTGCCTTAGTGTATTTGGAGATCACCTATATGCACTGATGCAGGAGCTCATCTTGAATCTCTGTTGCTGGATATATTCATGGTACATAGCATTATTGGGGAGGTCTTCAACACCCTTCAGGTGGAAGCGAGGAGAGAAGTTATGTCTTTCCTGTGTGCTCAGTGGCTGAGAGGACAGGCTTTGTCACAGTTTGGTTTTTTGTTTGGTTTGTTTGTTTCAGAAATTAGACGCTTCCTTAAAAACTGTCATCTTTCTCAAACTGTGCGATTTTCACAAAAATCTTATTCTACCCTTCCCATACTTATAGCTTTCTTCCAATCTTACTCAACCATTTTCCATAAACACTTTGGTAACAATATGATTTTTAACTATTATTAACTACTTCCTCAAAATATATGCAATAAGTTAACTGTCAAACCCCAAGGAATAGAAAAAACTTTGAACTTATTTGCTAAATCATCCTTCCTGACTGTTTTTTGACTGAATTATTTTTTAGTTAATAATATTTTATTCCAACACTTATACGCAAATGACAACAGGAAAATTTGAACAAGGAATTTCAGGTCTGGTCTAAAGCAAACAAAAATAGGGAAGATTAGAACAAGATCAGGGTACTGAGTACCAGACTCAGTCATATATCCCACTGTTCTGGCACTTAAACTGGAATTCCGGATGGACTAGAAGGTGCAGAGCAATCTTGCAGCAGTTCTTAATGTGTTACCTTGCCTTCAGTGAACTGCCTTTCAACTTCCAAAATTTAAAACTGGCCAAGTCCTAAGTCCTTGAAGAGGCGGGAGAACCATATGTGTCTCAAGAATGTCCAATATCTTGCAGTATCTCAAAATTCCTCATAGCAAGAAGTTCCAGGACATACGCATAATTCAGTGCTGTCTTCTCTGCATTGCCCCCATTTTGCATATTTTGACCATATGCCTTCATGCTTTTTCCCAAGTTATACTACTGTTAACTTTAAAATCTCCGGTTAAGGCATCTTTGAGTTTTTGCTTCTGTGCCAACATCCTCTGAGTTTACCCTCTACGTGGTGTATATATACTTCTGAAATGCTAGGACTTGGCTGTGATCTTGCTCATGACCTCAGCCTACACTGTTTGGTAGCTGTTTACATCAGTACCAACAAACTGGGAACTTATGAATGTGGACCACTAGAAACAAAGATGAGTATAAGAAATAAAAAGCATTTCGACCAGAAAGATTCCAGTAACTAAGCTGATCTTCAGGGGGTGATGCTGACTCATTCATGGTACTTCTTGCAATGCCTTTATTGCTTTTTAGTTAAGCACAATGCAGCTGTGTATTAAGCCACAGGCATAGTACAGGACAAAAGGCACGTCTGGCTTTTTTCCTGTTTTCAATTTTCTTCCTTCCAGTTATTACTGGGCCCACTCTAGTGGCAACAACTAGACATGAGGAAGAGTTGTGCTCAAATTTTGCCATTCCAGATTCATTTGTAAATTTCATGCTGGTTTCTGAAAATATTAAATTTCACTAGAAGAAGTTAGATAAACCACATTTTTTTTTCTCTAATTATCTTTATTAGTCCAGATATTTTGGTATGAAATAGAAAGGCAAGAATATTTGCAATTCAAATTAAAAAAACAAGCTGAGAATAGATGAAATCCAGGAAAACTACCTCCTGGTCTCCCTCTCAGCTGAATCAAACATTTTTCTAAGAAGTTACTGGAAACACCTGTGGGAATAATCAGATCATAATTTACACAGGGGAGCCTAGCTAGCTAATTAAGATTTTCTGGGAAGCAGCCACAAGGGGTAAAGGTGCTCAAGAAAGCTGGTGAATTTTTGAAGAAAACTTACTGAGAGCAGAGGACCAAATCAACCCCTCTGCATGAAGACAGGAAACTATGGCAGAAGGACTCCTTGACTAAGCAAGAAGCCTTTTGGTGGTCTGAAATGGAAATACAATCACACAAGAAGTGGAAGCAAGCACAGGCAAGCAAGGGTGGGGGCATATAAAAATATTGCTTGGGTACTTATTAGTGAAATGGGGAAGGCCGAAGCCCAACTGGAGCTAAAACTAAGGGATATTAGAAAAGTAATAGGAAGCTTCTACACGTGTATTAGCAGCAAAAAGACCATTAGCTTTTCCTGCAAACTGATTAGAAGTTTACTGAGTGGAGTTTCAATGAAGATCCAAACCTGGTTTCCCAGACTTCAGCTGGGCTCTCCACTACCTGGATTCAGCTGTATGGACTTGTTTTTTGCTCAGAAAAGTGCATGAGAAGGATAGATAAAAAGGAACCTCACTTTTTTTTGTTCTGTATGTTTCTGAAGTATCCAACATTGAAGTTATTCTGAGCTGTCCATGCCTTTAGAGAAGTATCTCCCCTGGTTGTGCACAGTCAGCTTTAGTTTGAATGTACGACAGTATCTTTGAGTTGGTCTTCATGATCCCCTAGAATCACACTACTGGGAATCGCAGCAGCATCCTTTGGCACAGGAAAGTCATCACCAGAAATAATGCCTCACGGCTCTCCTGTGGTTTTGAGAATATGACACGGTGAGTAATGGTTAGACATGGACTACCCAATGTGACTGCAGCTAAATGAGCTAGTTTTAAACTACCTATGAAGGGACTGAAAGCCATTTACTCTACAGCTTACCCCAAGCCAAGCAGCTAATTTTTAAATCTAGTTCTACACAAATCACAATGATTCCCATGCTGTGGGGACAGCGTGACAGCTAACATGGCTAATTTGAAACTAGCCTTGCTGAGTTTGTCAGCTGCTAGTTCAAGGCTACGTGACCTGAGTTTATGGAGACCAGGACAGTCATCCACAAGGCATGCCATCTCTATTTGGAGTAGTTTATTTGCACTAGCTCTTACCTGTATGTAATGAATGAAGTTGGGTCAAAGCCATCATACAGCTGTAACCCACCTGTGGGAACTATTCTTCAAATTACATATCCAGACTTAACTACATTGACGTTCAGTGAGGAACCTATTAGACTGTGCCAGTGGTTTATGTGACACTTGCTAAGCAATACTATTTCTGTTTTGAAACTCTTCTGCAACAGTGGAAAAAAATATTTTTTTTTCCAATAGATCTCTAAATATTGCACTCATTTTGTCAACATGATCTGTAAATGGGCAAAACTTTAAATTCTGCTATGGGGTAATGGGGTAGTGTGAAAAAGTTTCATGAAAAATCTGCTATTTAGACTACCTGTAGGCTCATTAACCGTAATTACTTTGGACTAGATGAGTACTCCTTCAGCCTATAACATGGCAAAAAATAAATGTTGTCTATTCAAAGTCCACTAAGTTCTGTTTTGTTGCAGCTCTGCATTTCCCAAATAGAAAGTGAGACGTAGTAATCTTCTGTGGATTCTGTGGCATTCTTTTCAGGATATTTTTCATATTCTGTACTTTGCACATTTACACAAAAAGCCTCCAGGCTCGTAACTGCATTCTGTCTTTTTATATAGATCATCCAACAGCTGGGATGGCTGCCTTCCCTCAACTTTCTGGTGCCATTTAGGTAGCTGGACCCAACTATATCAGCATAAATCTAGTGAACGTCACTGGTTTTCCTTTGCTGGGCCACCCTTCCTCTGATGGATAAGGCTCTCTTCTACCACACTGGGACCATCCATAGCAGTTTGGTGCACTCTTTCAAGAGAGCAGTATCTGGAGTGAGCCACTGTTTGAATTACTATGCAATACAGTGGTTGTAAGGATAAATTCCTTAAGTCAGAGAGATCTTTGTGAGTAACTTGTTATTATAACTAGCTGCAAGCAACATTTTCTGTTTCTTGCTGGAGGACTTTCCTGTGCTAGAAGCTTTTCCTAGCACTGTTTCCAACACTGCATTTACAGTGCCAAAGAAAATCCTATTCACACACTTTATAAATGCTGATTCTTGTTTCCTCCTTTTTTTTTTTATTTTAATATATCCTGGGAATCTCTGAAACAATCATCTCAGCAATTGTGCTAATTACTGCAAGCACACTCTTCTCCGAAGACATCAAACTTTGGCAGTGGTGTGGTCAGTTTTTGTTGATTCTAAATCAGACTTCAGTTCAATCTGCTTTGCGTGAGTTTTAGATCCAAACTTTTTTTCTCCCATCTGCCTTTTTTAAGCTTTTGTAGAGGATAATTATGAAAAGAGGAAGACAGAAATCTTTGAGGAGGTAGTGTCTTTCAAACAATGTCTGCTCTTCTAGAACTAGTTTTAGTGTAAAATCAAGTTACAAACTAAAATAAAAATCAAACCATTATCTGCCTCCTCCTTCCATACTGTCAGCAGCTCTATCTGCCCCCAGTGTACTTTTTTAATACCTACTTTGTACTTCCTAATCTTTTCGTGATGCATCCAGTTCATCCCCAGATTCTGTGATGGAAGATGCTCAGCCCCTCTGGTTGCATGCGGTGTGGATGCATGGCGTTCAGCTGGTTTGTTGAGTAGTCACTAACTGTCCTCTTTTCCCTTTCACAAACGGACAGGACAGAGACACAAGCCAAACTTGCAGTGAATCTGCAAAAATATATGCTTGAGCTCATATGCAAGTTTGTGAAGAGAGGAGTCCTGTGTTTGTAGAAAGCAGTAGTGTTTCACATTGTATTGTATTTGTGTACAGTTGCTATACAATTTTTCTTCAAATGGTTACACATCAACATTAGTAAAATGAAACCATATGGTATGGTTATTATTTCCACTGTCAACTGTTAGTAGACTTAAACACCGACCTTCTTTGGACATTTTTTTTTTTTTTCAAAATTAAAGTAGGAAGTACATTGCTGAGGGGTCTTTTGTTTTGTTTTGCTTTAATTTATGTTTGTTTGAGACCCAGTACAATAGAAGTTTCATTTTGGAGGGAGGCCGCCTGGCATTAACACAATGCAAGCAATAAGCAGTAATAAAAATGTTTTTTTGTTTGCAAGTCACATTAATATCTAACAGACATTCACTTTTTGCCTCTTTAACCAAGCTGATTAAATGATTCACTTCATGCATGTTCACTACATCCAGAAGTAGTTCCAGTTTCAGTAGATAGCTGTTTTTCAACTAATCTTTAGCAACCTGTTTTACAAATGTTTTTTTGGTAATCAGTTTTCAGTGTATGGGATTTTCATGATTTGTTTCATTGGTGAAATATATTACAGCTAGGGTGAGGAAAAAGATCTGGGTGTCCTACTTGACCCCATGAGAAATATAAGCGCCCAGCAGCAGAGAATCATACAAATACAATAACAATATACAATATAAATGTGACATTTGGATTCATCAGGAAAAATATTTTGGGTAGAGACAGGGAAGTGTTAGCACCTTTATACGAGGCCCTGAGAAGAGTGTTCTACACATGGAAGGCTGTGTAAAATTCTGGCCACCCGTGGTTAAGAAAGATGAGCTCAAACTGATGCTGGAAATGCTGTTAGGATGATGGGAGGAGTGAGAAATCTGTTATACAAGAGAAAAGCAGAGAACATGGCTTCCACAGCCTAACAAAATTGAGAGGGGTTATAGTCATTGTCACTGAATATGTTCTGGAGATAAGTATCAAGGGAGAAAAGTTACCTCTACAACCTAAGAGCAACATTGGTATTAGGAACAAGCAGGGATAAATTGGCTGTAACTAAGTTTAAGCTGGAAATTATGATGGTTATAAGCAATGAGATCCTCTAACTGCCACAGGGTAGCAAGAGCTGAGCATTGACTGGTTCTAAGACTGAGCTCACTATATTTTCAAAAAAAAGGTTTTAAGTGAGACTGTGTTTGTCACAGTCCCTCAAGAGGCCCTTCCTTTGCAGAAGGCAGAAGACAAAGAGTGTCCTAGACCCCTCCTAACCCAGGGGCTGCTTGGATTTCAGGCTGGTATTATCAGAGCTCCATGGTTTTATGTTCTTCAGCATAACTGGGATCACTAGAATTTAGAGAGCAACAAGATAAACTAAAGGAAACAACATCTGATTTCTCAGATAAATACCAATGCTTCAAATTCATGATATTTTTTGCATGAACCAAATACCTGGCAGCAACCTGAGTTCTGACGCACAGTATGGCACAAGGAATTGAAAGAACATGGTAAAAACAGTATTTTTATTAATGAATATATTCAGATATTTTTAAGATTTATTTCATTTCTCCAGGGGTTGCATACAGTTGTGAGCTGAAGTGATAAGCTACGTAAGTATTGTGAAGCTTCTGGTGAATAAATGAGCAGGTTTGTATGTAGAATATATCCTGAGTTGGAAGGGACCCACAAGCATCCTCGAGTCCAGTTCCTTGTGTGCACACAGGACCACCCAAAAAAAAAAGAAAAAAAAAAGAAGATATATGAGGGAAATGCTGTGTTTACCTTGCATAATGAGCTATGATGCACTAAGTTCCCTCCCATAAAGGGACCTCTATGAAATGTGCTATATAAAATAGTCTTCCAACCCCTTCCTTTGTTTTCTAACCTCTTACATGTTTTTTAAACTGTACCCCTGCAAAACCAAAACAGCACATATTCTTCCAGTGACCTAAATTTACAGAAAGACAAATCTATTGTCTTCAAGCAGCATGTGAACACCCAGCTTTGTAGATTGCTGATCCCCTCCCTCCCAAGCCAAAGAAAATTTCTAGTAACGAGTAACATGTTTGTCTTATGGCAGCATATTTGTAAAATACCCTCTAGTTTTGCTGTCCTGTTAAACTATGTTATTCTTTCTGGGGCTCTATATTAAGAGCAAGCTTTAATCCTCTGAATCATCTACCTCAGAGGCAGGTGCTCAGAAGTGATGCAAGCCACCTTCCTGCTTCCCCTGTTCCGGGGAATAGTATTGCTCCGAATAAGGATCTTGTACGGACTAGAACAGCCACAGGGCTAATTTGATTTTCTCCATTAAAAAAAGCAAGGAAATGGCTGCATGTGCTATTTCACCTCTGCCCCTCAACAGCCCTGAAACCCTTCCTGTGCTGTTCAACCATCCATCTCTACAAGAAAGAGAGGGGGAACTGGAATAAACCCAGTACCCCAATGCTACAGAATTAACTGGCTGTTTGACATTTACGTAGGATTCATTTCTTTGTCACAAAGGTGTTAAAGTGTGATTCCAGCAGGCTCAGAGACTACCTCTTAGAGAACCTGGCACATGATCACTGGCGCCTTTTAACAAGACAGACAAACAACACCACCAAAAGAATAGGAGCCCATTCTTTTGGAAATAAGTATTTCCATACCTGGACACCATGATCTCATCAAGTGGTAGAGATATACAAAGTTGCTCTAGCAAGACTGTAATTTTGCTTGCTAGGAATGAACTTTATGTATCCTTGTCTGTACCTAGCATTGACAAATTAACACTTTGCACCTTAAAAATTATCTGTTGTAAACTTGCTTCCTCTGGCTGATAGCAAGTTTCCAGTAAACTCAGTTTGCACTATAGATGCAGAGGAGGTTTTGTCAAACAAATTTCTTCCAAACCATGGATAATCGTTATCCTCTAAAAATTGCCTTTTTTTTTTTTTTTTTTTTTTAAGTTTTATGGAAAGAGAAAAAAGGATTTTTGTAGCCAAGTCCCTCAGAAGTGGCCTAAATGCTCATTGTCTAACTGAGATCACAGATTCAGACTGTTGTCCCATTGTCCAGCATTTTGTGCATGCAATAGCCTGGCCTCATAAAACAGACATTTAGCTGAACAGAACCAATTAGCCCTCCATCGTTGCCCTTGTTCACAATAGAAAAAACAGCTGATGTTCCCTTAACTTGAAACAATGGGAGGATATGCATGGGCTGTGTAACTCTTACAAGCAGAGTAACTCTTTCCAGAGTGGGACCGTGAGAAAGTAAAGCCCATAAATGCCTTTTCAGTGGATGAACTCCTGAACAGTCTTTTATAACGTGAACTCATCTGTCAGCTGTCTGTAGACGCACTTTTCTTTAGAAAATCTCAGTTCAACTGCAGCATGTCAGTTTTTAGTGATAAACTATTCTGCTGAATAATATTCTGTCTCAGAATTGTATTCATCCCTGTATTGATTTATTCAGCAGCATCTTTTCCCTCCAACCCTCTTTTACATTCCTTACCATGCTTGCACCTCTTCCTAATGATCCCAGAATAGCAATGACCACAAATGAGAGTATGGCAAGTACTGAATGTTGCTTCTAACAATAGCAGTGAGGCTTCATTTAAGATTAAGATGCTGAGAAAATGCAAGCAAAGAAGCTGATGAGCTCAGAAATTCAGCCCTTCCATATGAATCCAGTAATTTACTTTCTTTTGACTGCTTTCTGCTCCACCTAGTTGGGATGTTGCCATCACATCTAATCACTGGATACCCAGAACCCAGCTAGAGCTCCTGTTAGCGACAAGGCTGTGTTCAAAATACGACCTCCTCCCTTCAAAACTAGTATTGACTTGCATTGTCTCACTTGCAACCCGCAGTGTTTTCCGAGCACCTTCAGGCAATAGTTCATCACTTGCAAGTATGAAATTCTTTGGACAAAGAGGCCGTCATTAATGGCAAGGCAAAGATACCATTAGCTTCTGGGAAACAATGCACAATAAATAAAACCATCTACTTCGTTCAGTACCTTTGGCAATTGTCCCTTGACTTGGTCGCCAGCTGATGCTGTGAATTTCCTGTAGGCATGCATTCTTTCTGAGAATCATTTCTTCCCTATCTGCTAGATTTCCCTATAGTTTAGCAGTATTTGAACGCTGCAGCTCCAGAGCTCTGAATCCTGCTCGGGCAGGCCTGTTTCCAACCCCCTGCAAACCAGTACTCTGTTGTATTCTGAATTTCCTTCCTAAAATCCCGTCTAAAGGTCTCATTCTGTTTCATGGCTCCGTAAAGGAGTTTGCAGTGAAGATGTCAGTTCTGCTGCTGTTACTGATGGTTTGAATGAAAAAACTTCCCTTTGTTCAGCTCCATCATGATTGTGTCTCTCCATCATGTCTACTCATTAAATCCTTTGCCGGAGCTCTAACAGAGGAGTCCTCCCAGTACGAGGGCTGAAAAGAGTGGCAGGACTTTGGTCATTTAAATGCAACTGATATCTCCCCAAAATGCCACTGGAGGAGTGAGGAGCAGAAGACAAAGCCATATTTTTTTATTAACCAACAGATGGTATCAGAGAGCCCCTGCCTCTCTGGATTATCTGTCCTTCAAGTGACCTGGGTGAACAACTGAACAGATTGACTAGCTTTATGGGCATTCTTCTCTTGCTCACCAATAGATGGGAGCAAAGATTTCTCTACTCATGAAATTTTGAGGGTACAATGCATGCAGTTTTTTGAAAGACTAGAAGGGGAAAAAATAAAACCGAACAAAGGCGATATAGCGCATTCATGTGTCCACAGGGAGAAGTATATTGTTTAGTTCAGTAGCATAGAAATGAGATTTGTAATGGGAGTCAAATGGAAACCAGGAGTCAGCACTCTTGAATTCTTTAACCTTGGAAATGTCTGTTTCAGTATCTAGTGCTGGTCAAAGGTATTTAATGCATTTACAACCTCTCATTGTTATTTCCCAGATATAAGTGTGTTTTGCTTGGATCCAGGCCTTTACAAAAGCAAATAAACATATCCTGAACTTCCATTCATTTTTCTTATGAGATCAAAGACGAAAAGCTGTCCAGATGTAAATAGCTAAGCCTCTAATGAGATGATCAGTGAATTGTTTCTCTCTTGTACTATAAGCACTTAAATTAAAATATTGCACTTAGGGCACTCTGCACTTCCAGCTTGTATAGCAGAAGCCAAGCATCTAACAAAAGCCAGACAAATAACTTCAGCAATTAGCTTTCAACATAGGTCTCTACCCTCTGACCTTTCTTGTTCATCAGAGGCAAGCCAAATGCTTTGTTAAACTATATTAATTGTGCCTGGCACTTCTCTAGAGCCAGAGACGTCACAAATAGTTTTCTACTAGCAAGAGGCTGTTTGCAAGAAGCAAATTCATGCATATTTTCTTTTCAGCAGGAGACTGGCTCAGCCATACTAGAGATGAAGAGACGTCTGATCTGGTTCTCTGCATGCTGAACTTGGACATGGAAGTGGAGCCTCTACAGAGGTAACACCTACATGGTGCTATATTGTGCTGCTCTTCACCATCCTGGGCTTAGCAGCTCCCCTGACTCAAGGGTCTACCCAGTGCACTCCACTACATCCTGCACTTACTGATCCCTGCAGCCGCCCTAACTGCACACCTGTAACTGAAGCGCCCAGGTTAGGACTTCTTTGTACTGTCAGTGAGAGAGAGAAATGTCTGGAGAGGCACAAATCGGCTGTACAGAGCTGCTTCCTTGCAGGGCCAGTTTGTGGGGTCTGGGGCTAGTAGATGCTCACCTTGGGAAGCTTAGCCAAGTCTCACAGTGAGGCAGGATGAACTTGGGACAAAAGGATTGATTTATGTGTGTATCAGAAGACAGAAAGCTGCAGATTTCCTGTTAAATGGAGTCCTGCAGTTACTGTCTGATTTCAAGAGTTTAAACATGATGCATCACGTTCTATCTGCGCTTAAACTGTTGTCAAGTCACTGTTACTCCAATGACCTCCATAGACATTCTCCTCTTCTGCAACATGGTGAAGTTAAAATTCCTCAGTCCATCGTAAAAACTGTTGGATTTTTTTCCCCATGAGTTTCTGTCCTTAGATATGAGATGCCAAGAAGATTAAGTAATCATGGTAGTATAACATAACTGCAGCTGGTTGCCCCTTACCAACTCACTAGTCCTGGTGTCTCAATTCTGCAAAAAGCAATTAATTTCAGAATGTGAAGCAAAAAAATTCCTCTCACTTACAACAAGGGAGCTATTGGTATTATCATTTGTGCTGATCCATGCTGCCATTAAAGTAAGCAGCCGTATAAAGTAAGCAGTACTTGCCTTGGCTTCATGGGTTTCATATTTTTCTAGCTCTAAATTTAAAGTAATAGCAGCAGCTCAGCTCATTTCACAGTTAAATACCACATATCTGCTTAGAAATAGTTTGAGTTGAGATATATGCTAGTCAAAATTGTAGTCTGATCTCTCCTGTTTCTTTTAGCTTGGTCAGCAATAAATGTATTGGAAATTCCTCGAGGGAAAGCATCCCTCCTGGAGCCCTGTGTTGTATACATGCTTTTGCACATGGAGAGTCTGAGCTTCCTCTTCCTTTCTGTTTTATTTTATCTTGCTCTCTTCAGAGCTTCTTGATAGTAAAGACATTGAGAAAATCTTGTTAGGGCCCCTATAACTGGAGTTTCTGCTCCTGAATTATTACAAACTATGCAACAAGTTGACATTAAAATAGTCCTATTGCCTGTATAGCCTCAGTTCCGACTACTTAATAGTTTTTTTCACCTGGTTTGGTCCCACTAGCTGGTGCTTTGGGACATGGACAGATATTTATGAAATGTTAGTACAAATTTGGGGTCCACTCAGTGCTACCAAAGAATACCAGGAATATCTACAGAGGTGGACCAGCCCCCCACTCCAGTGAGAGAATTAATGCCTTCAGTAACTCCTGCTTCAGAACATGAGAGTCTGAATAGGGACAAGTTCTATTCTCCACTACCTTCTGAAGTCAAGAAGCAGAATTTGTACTTGGGAAGCTTCTACACAATATCAGAAGATAGCGTTCACTTTTTCTTAAAGCCCTGTAACTCCCACTGGTAAGGCAGAGGTGTGGTGTCAAGCCCTCCATCTCTTGGTGCACCTGACATTTTGCCAGCTCCTGAGGCACTGTTAGACACACGCTGCCCCTCCATTACACCTCATCCTAGAGGGGTAGTCTTCAGGTTTGGCAGCAGTGGGATATAACCAGGCAGACGTTCTGCCTAAACTTCTGCCTGGTTCCCAGTCGAATCTTTAATTGCTTATTTGTTTTTTAAATAGGGAAAAATTTAAAAAGGAATAGTTTAGGAAAGTCAGAAGTCGTTATGACAATTAGGTTAAAACACACTCCTTTTTCAGTAACTAGAAATTACAGTTGTAACTGTAAGTTGCAACAGCTAAGATACATATCAGTAATAAGGGCTTTGTATCAGCAAAACAATTCAATCACCCCACGCTTTACCGGTCCCATGGTCTGCTGGCCATGGGACGGGCTAGCAATGCTATAAAGGCTGATTCAGTGTCCTTCGGTGGTTAAGACTTGCTCCGTCAGTGGCATCTGATGTGGGATCCATCACAGAAAGTGCTACGTGGAGAGGAACAGAGCTGGGGCTTACATGGGCAATGGTTATGCCAGATCATAAATGGCAAATTGCTTCTGAGAAGTGAATTGGTTTGAGATCTAGTGCTGAGCAGGGATAACAGAGTATTGATTTTTCTTAATAGAAAAGAAAGGCAGTGATGAAGAGGTTGAAACAAATAAGAGCAGTTCTACGGTAGAGTATATCCTCCCTCCCCATTTTAGGAGACCACGTTTGTGAGTTACAGCTGAAGCTTTCAGATTAAAGTAGGAGACGTGCATCTGTCAGTTTTACTGAAAGGGCATCCAAGATCCTGAAGTGATTCTGAAGAAATTTCAGCCCACAACTCATAACTAAAATAGACAAAGGAATAGCTGTAGTAAATGTGTCATGCCATGGATCACAGAGTGGGGAAAATACACAGTAAGTGTCATACTTCCCTTTAAAATTTATGTGTCTGTATGTGATTTGAGGCTCTGAGGAAGATGCACACAATACCACCTGTTTACACTGAAAATGTTACTAGGGCAGTGAAAGTCAGGTATGCTCACTTAGTGACCCTGCCGTATCTTATTTTCAAAAATAAAAATCTGGTTGATGTTGGCCAGGAACAAGGTGATAGTGACCTGCATGTCTTGCAGGGGCCGGGGAAAGTTGGCAGTGAAAGGATCATCTTTTTTATAGGAAACGGCGTGGAAAGCAGCCACACACTATTAGAGAGGGGTACCCACTTTGATCTCTCCTTTATTTACTATATTGAACAAACAACACTAGGAACGAAGAAGGCGGGTCTTTAGATCTGCTGTTGCTTTTTCTAAGATGTTGCCAGTCAGACCTACTATCAGGGGTCACAGAAAAATCGATATTTCCAGGCCTACAAGCTATTTTTTTGACGTTGCACTTGTCATTGGTTTCATAACGCACTTGTGCGTGTACAGTCTCAGATCTGGCTGGATGACAGCTCATTCTCCTGGTTCAGCAGGCTGCTTACTCACTACACTCACTATGGTGCATCTGCCTGTGGGTGCCACATACTTTTCATTTTCTTCTTTAGCTTAAAACCCAAAGCGATATTTCACTCTGGCCCTGGCAAATCAAAGTGTGCAAGACCATAATCTGGTTTGTTTTCTCTAGCAGATGTCCTAGTACCCCTCCTTCACTAACAGGCAGTTAAAGAACATAAACCTCAATCTAACATGGCATTAGCTTGGAGAAGCAGTTTGCTCTTCACATAATTACAAAGAACTAGTGCTGTTTGAAGACAATTCAGCTTCAGAAGAGGTTTTGAGACACTGATGATTTCCATTCCGCTTTAAAACAAGCCCATTTTTCTCAGTTTACAATTATGATACGTAAATATAACCTTAACTGCTTAACTGCAGAAGACAAAGGTTTTAGTTTCTGCCTGCATAATTCAGAGCAATTTTCAAGTAAGAGCAATTGGTCCAGACAGAACCACAGCATGGAGTCTCTAACATCTCAGATCAGTTGCCTGGACACTTTCTGAAGAAGAGATGCAGATGAGACTGGCCAACAGAAGAGAGGCCATGTCTCTCTGAGTGGTCTGCTGGATGTGGGTGGCCAACTTCAAGGCCACCTTCAAGCTTTCATACAGTCAGGCATCACCTGCCAGCTGGAAACCACAGATGGACAGCTGAGAAGCCAGGAGACACTTATTGCAGGGCCCCTCTGCTGTAACCAAGAGTGTTTCCCAGCAGTCATGCAGGTATGTTTAACCCACCCCCCGCAATGAATGCTTACATACCAGGGCCAAAATAATTTTGGGATTTTTTTTGCTCTCCTTAGAATTTTCCAGGAGGAATTCCTAGTATTTATTCGAACTTTAGCTAAACTCATTCATTCTCCATTTTTAAGAGATTTCATCTTTATAATAAAAGTGGGTTTACCACCTTTTCCAGGGACCCAGTCTTCCATGACCCAGCGACCTTCCAGGGCCCCCATCTTATCCAAGAATATGGGTATCTTGGCTTTGAATTGCATTTCCCAGCTCTTTTCATGTCATTTGCTTTACTCCAGGGTGATGATGTCTCCAGATCCCTTTCATTACAGGGCTTCTCTGAAGCAAAAGTCTAATTTTTTTTCCTTCTGGCAGTAACCTACAGATACCATTGGTCTTAACTAGCACAGCTAGTGTAGAAATTGTCAGTTCTGAAAAAAATGGAATAAAGAAAAAGAAGTCAGCTGACTGCATGCCAAGGAAGAGGTTTTTGGAAGTTAGCAAAATCTCTGATTTGTAGTTTGGCCATGTTCCTAATTTATCAGAACCACTTCTTCATTCTAGTAATAAGCTCTGCTAAAAACCAAGCTCTCCATCTCAAAACTGACTGCTGACTTTATGCTGACAATAACAGCAGCCTTTCTGAAAATAACGTTTTCATTACTGATGATGTCAAAATTAAAATTAAAACCTTATCCTGCAAGATGGAACATTTTTACACATTTTTGTACAGTTTTATAACAAGATGGGGAAAAGAATATCACAAAATTACCCAATAAAATATTAGCTTAAGATGCTGTAGCAATTCAATATTTATGATCATAATGAATCAGCTTCAGCTGATTAGGAGGCAAAGATTAGTTACTTCCGTCCACTGGATTAAGCAGAAAAATAGGCACCTCCAGAGAGCTCCCCGTGTTACAGCCATGCTACGAAGGGAACATTTGCACAGGGGAGAAATAATCTGGCTTTTGTTCACTATAGAGAAAGCCAAAACAAGCAGCTTAGGCTACGTGCCCAAGCTTTGGACAGTCAGTGTTAGGTGAGTTGAATCCTGCCCTGGTTATAAGGCATGTGATGTACAGGGAGTTTTTGAGTAATAGTTTGTATTGAAATTGTCAGTGGAAGTGTCAGTCCTAAATTGGAGTATAAGGTGAAGGACTGAAGGCCACTCCCTTTGACGTGGTGTAAAATGAAGCTTGTGGCTGTCGGCAGTGTGCCTGCATTCATGTAAAGAAAAAGAATCNATATATATGTATGTAAACATAATCTATTAGACAGAGCTAATGTATAAAATTCAAACCCTTAGCAAAAGTCTATAGTTTTTGCTGGGCTACAATTTATTCAGCACCGCAGAGGAGTATGGCTTCTATTACACATCAAACGTGGTTTGCAGGGCAATGCTTTGCTCCAGATTGTTTACATTAACACCACACATATTCTACTCGTGCTCCTTATCCATCTCCCACGCCCTTTCCAATCGAGAAGCAAGCGATGTGCAAAAGCAATGGTGAAAGTGAAGTGGAGGTGCTGACCTGCTCCCACTGCCCAGCACCAGGGCGCAGAGCTGGGCGGGAGCCGTGTGCCCTCTGGGATGCACCGCTCGGCAGCACGCGGTCCCGCTCCGGCTCCACAAAGGCATTCCTGCTGCTCTGCGATCCAGCTGCAGGCACAAGGCCCAGGCTGTGATTTGTGGTGAGGATATTTTGCTTTGACAGCCCAATGACACTTTGTTTTTACATAATCAGCCCTTTTTGTTATAATCTGCTGGCTTCGGATAACAGCGGTGAAAAACATTTCCAAGTGGAAGCAGCACCCTGGGTAAGGGCTGAGACAGAAGAAGTGCAAAGAAACCAAGTATTTCGTATTTCTTGTAATCACCTGCAATCAAGTGTTGGCAAGTGTTTGCTGATAACTTGCTCTGCAGGCAGGACGGAGCGACAGAGCACAAGAAGAGAGGTTCTTTTGTGTTTTACCTAGCCTCTGGTTGTGCCCTTCAAAGACAGATTTGCTGGTAGCAGAAAGTGAGACAGATATCTGCACCTGAAGTGGCTGGTGGGGAACTCAAGCATGCCTTCGCTGTACCGGGCTTTTGTTTGCAGAACCTCTCCATCGGGATGAGCTGCAGGAGCAGGAGTGCGTTTGAAGCTGGGAGAACTACTGTGCTGCTGCCCGCAAACCACTGATAGGATTTTTACATGGAGCCTTACAGAGAATTACATGTAGTGCTTTTTTTTTTTTTTTTTGCCGAGGTTGAGAGCTAAGATGTTTGCAAGCAACACTAAGTAAACTTGGGCATTTAGACTCATTCCTGAAATCCATCTGGGGGCTGATTCCATGGCACGTACCCCAAACACACTCATTGTGTAAGCTTTGCCTCATGCATACCCAAAGACTGGCATGACTACAACAGCACTACTGCTATGATACTGCTAATGGCACCGCCTCCACAAAAGGGAAGGTAATTAGCAGAGAAATGACTATTGGTGCAGCTAGAAAGTAGACAAGTAATCTTTTGGATTTCAGTTCATTGCCTCATTGTTGTCAAACCAGTGCCTGATCTTCCCAGACCCCACTTCATGGCTGTTCCTTTCTTTCTTTCTTTCTTTTCTTCTTCCCCTTCTTGCAGGGACTATGGCTTATTCTGATTCACTTTATTTCTTTCTTCTGAAGTGGCCATAGGGCAGCCTCCCTGTTGCCAAGGATATGGTAAATGCATGCGACATCATGCCGCAGGAAACAATCAGGAGAGTCACGTTCATGCCTGGCGTAATGGTGCGGCAATCAGTAAAGCCAGACTGGGAGCAGGGCTTGCAAGCTATGCAATTATAGAAGGACTTCTTTTTAAAGGAAGCTTTCTTAGAAATACCTTTCAGGGGGGAAAGGTACAGTTTTGGCTTGTAAAATGATTGCTTACAAAGGTTTTCTTGCCAAACTCAAGTCAAAGCATAGACTAGCAGTGGTAAACATATGCCATTTTGACAAGAAATTAGCAGGCAATGTTGCGGTGTGGAAAATATTAGATTTTTTTTCCTAACCACAAAGAACCTATTAGGAGATTAAGAATCTCCAGTTCTCAAAGATATATTTTTTTTACTGAAATTTAATTAATGAGGAATAATATTTTGGGAACATGAGAAAACACCTCTGTAGGACGTGGAGTGTGAGGAATAGATGGAAAGTTGCCTGTGTAAATAGCTCAGCAACTCTGAGATAAATTATAGCAGCATTTGTATGCATGATTGCCCATCTGTGTAAAACGAGGCATGCAGCCACACACAAGACTGATGTGCAAGGCAGGCATGGGGGCTAATGTTAAGCTGATCCAGTACAACAGAAGATCTGTCCCATTACATCCAAGCTTGACCCAAGCAAGTTTAAATAACTCTTAAGGAGCAAACGGATAGAGGAGGAGGTCTCGCTGAGGGTCCTGAAAGGAAACTCAAGGTATGCATCTATTTCTGGGTTTGGGGTTTACTTAGCTCAGAATGCGGATTGTAACTTCTCCGTTAGAAGTTATTTTGGCAGTTTCTAGACTTCAGGAATGCTGAAAGATCAGGTCCAGTGTGCTCCAGTTTCATGGCCCAATGCGGTCTACACACACGGGCATGGGTACAGAGAGCTGGAGGAGTTCATGTCAGAGACACTGCCAGGAGTTTCACATTCCTCAGCTCTGTCTTGATTGCTAGCTGCAAAATGTCAACATCACCTTCCTCAGAGAGCACAATTAATTAAACGAGGCTTAATTAATTAGTGTCAGCAAAGCAGATGGAGCAATTATGATGGAAGTAAATAAATATACATATTGTAAATTATTATTGTCTCTGCAAAGGATTTGTTCCGAAATCCCTATGGCCATTTCACTCCTCCCCACATTGCTGTTGGGAGCATGACTGGGAAACAGTCAGAGATAAACTGCAAATTGATGAGGAACTAACGTACTTTATAAGTTTATATTGTAGCAAAACAATCAGGAAGCAGACCTCTTTATTAACCTGTTGTGGACCTGATGGTGAAATACACCCTCAATATTTTGTGTCCACGTCATGCCACAAATAAGTCAACTGTTTAAAGTTTTGGGGTTTATTTGAAATGTTTTGCTCCTGACAACCCCACTGAGGCTTTTTATCACCTGTGAAGGCCGTTCTTCTGTACTACAGGAGGGGAAGTTAAAGAGGCTGTGCTACTCTGAGCTGTTTCATATGAAGTTAATAATTAACTGTGTGTTTTATTCTGCGTGTGTACTCACAGGAGCTGATTTTGATCTCATATGCCCTTCTGAGAATCAGGAATAATAATGCTAAACTTGGTTTAGTTAGACTGAACATGTTTGGTGTAAGGGTGAGCGCCAGAATCCCACCTACCAAATATAACCTCCTCTCAGACCAACAGGTCATCTTTTATAACGTTGGTTGGCAGGTGCTGGTGCAAAGTAATCATTCACCCCTGGGTTACGGGATGACGTCAAGGGAAATAAAAGGGGAAAAAATGGTGGGGGAATGAAAGAACAAAAACTACTAGTTGTTAAGTTACTTACTGTACATGTCTGTGCAGTCAGTTTTCTGCAAAAGCTAAAAAAAAAAACCGCCACCACCAAAAAAAAATTTGGAGCTATGCCAGACTGGTATCGTATGAAGCCTTTGGCAGCTTTGAAATGCAGGCTTGTTAGCAATGAAATCTATTGCCAATCCATTCAAGAAATTAGGTCGTTAAAAAGGATTTGCAATGAATGGAACCTCCTGTACCTTGCAGGTAGTGAGGACAATGCCAGCTCATTATAAAGGACACTGTAATAGCGAACCACACTTGGAAAGAGGTAGATAGAGAAGTTTCTGAGGTGCCTTTCTAAACATGTTCAAAATGACAAAGAGGACGAATTAAGTTGGTTAGAGATCCTAGCTGTAAAAGCAAGCGGGACTAATGTACTGGGAGAAGCAGGCAAAATATTAAGAAAATAAGAGTACTCAGGATGAAAGATAACATGCCACGCAGTACCACATTGAGGCGAATAACTGGGCTGATGTACCCTCCAGAGGCAGCCAGAGAGGAATCCCTTTCGAGTCATCACCTCACCCAGGAGATTTTTACCTTTTGCTCCGCTCTCTTTTTGCTCTGCAGATAATGGCAGTTTCAGTGGAGAGAGGATGGGAGCCAGGATCTGTGCCACTAGAATACAGCCATCTCACTACAACACGCTGAGCAGAAGCCACAAAGGCGGAAAAATATCCTCCTGCCTCACTGATGAAGGAAATGGGTGAAGCCAGACAATCATGGACTGTGCTTAGAGCACTCTGCCTTTTCTGCCTCTGAGCCTGCTTTTTTTTTTTTTTTCTTTCACTAGATGATACTGACATCAGTCAGCCTTTGTGGAAAGAGAAGTTTCCATGGCCCATGCCAAGATACCTCCTAATTTCTCTGGGTGACTGCATTTCCTCTGGTCTAATGAGCTGTCTGTGACTGCATCTTTAGCGGTATGCGCTGTCCCTGCCAGGGATGGCACCGTCAGTGTATTGCCCTGCTAGCAGGACATATTCGTGGATTTTCAGTTTTACGTTATACACTTTCTGCTTATGTGTTTCCCTTCTTGCTTCCCAAAAGCCAAGATTTAAGGGTTACCATATCTCTGTTTTATGATGGTGCAGTGAGTTGCTAACCTCATGAGGGGCATGAGTCTGCTTTCTATTCACAGGCATACATTTCTTTATTGCCTGTCTCAACTTAATCAATTTTTGTCCCAATGAGTAAATGAGCAGTGAAATGAGTGATGAGATGAGTGAAAATATAAATGGAAAAATAGCTAGTATGAGTTTATATTACNAGATTGTATTATTATTGTATTTCAAATACTAGTAATTTTAAATATAATTCCAAAAGAACCTCCCACACAGTAAGATGTGCGAGTGCGAAGAGGAACCAAGGCGTTTTCCCATGCCCAGCTTGTGACCAATGTCTCCAGACAGTTCAGGCACCTGAGGAGGCAGAGGGACGATCAGCATGATGAGCTGCCACCTGGCCAGGTACTGCAGACAGCCTGGCAGCTGCCTTTCGGCACTTAGGTACATTTGAAAATCTCTTCCTCTGGCTTTAAATAGGCAACGGCAGAGTGACACCCTTGAAACGTACACAGGCCCATCCTGCTCCGGGGGCTAGGTCTGCAACAAAAGGGGTCTGCTTGAGTTTTGGGAGTCTGAAAAGGAAAACTCCCAAAACAAATTTTAAAATCTCCTTTTTTCTTCTCCCAAAGTCTGAATTCCCCCTTTCTCCCTTTTTAAATTACTTTTTTATTTTTGACAAGACATGACATCTTTTTCTTCCTCTTTTCTCTCATTTGAAAAAAAGGTTTTGTGCGCATTTTAATGCATTTTAGAAAGTTTTTACAAAACAGCTTTGCCAGCTGCCAGCTTCCAACTACGCTAAGCTTTCTACGATTTGTGCACCTATTCAGGTAAAGTTAGCTTTATATTTAATAGTTGATTTCAAGTTTTACATAAACACAAAATATAAATAATCTTCAATGCAACAAAAGCTAACTAGCTGTCCATAACATCATCTCTTTTTTTCATACCTATGTTTTGTATTTTCCACAATACCTAACTGAGAGGAGGGAAGCCCTACAGTTAAGGCAATTGACTGAAAGAAATGCCCTGATAACAAACAAATAAATAAATAAAAATATTTTCTTCTTTGCAAAGAGTCACGGGTCAGATTATATGACTTCTACTTATGTGGAAATTTTTTAGAAGACATGCAGTGACTGTAGAGTCATTATAGCATTACAGAGCCTAAGCCCATGTGTTATTCCCAGGTGTAGGCTGTGTTTGAGTGGAAGACGTAGATGTGCATCACCTTTTCTACCTCTCCATTTGCTCCTCCTCATCCCCCAGCCACACAGTGCAAAGCCAAGACTGAGACACAAGTATCCCAAAACCACGGGTAGCTACACACATTTGTGGTCATGAAAACAATTCAAAAAATAGAAAAAATCATTTTTTTGCTGGATGCTAAGACAGAAGAGAGCGCACCCTGTGGGAGCTGGAGATGGGGCTGGCAGGGTTTGTGGTCCTGTGTTTGTGTTTCAGGCATTGGGAGAACGTGTGGCCAACGCTCAGGACCTCTCTCATATAAAGCTGCATTAGGGTGAGACGTGTCCCTGAAATTCATCTTCTCAGCCACACCTCTGTGCCTGACCCTCCCGATACCCCTTAACCTATCTGAGCACTCAATTTCCACCAGGAAAATGGGTATGATGACACTGCTTTTGTCCCACACATTCTTAGGCTGAATGTGATATTATTCAACAAAACCTAAGCGTTTAAGTTAAAGTGATGTTTTCACTGGAGACCAGTGGACATGACTGGAATATGAAGAGATGTGGTCATTGAACACTGGCTATAGGACACCGCATATGGCTTTGGCAGGTGCTCCTGCCAAAATACCTTGAGCCAAAAGTGCATATTTTAACTTAAAAAAGTAATTATGCAGATTGATTTTAAGTGAGGTGAAGACCTGAAAGTGTGGCAGGAAAAAAACAGGAAAGCACACTTTTTCAAGGGGAAAAAAAAAAAAGTGTCCTGAACTTTCCCATTTCTGTTGGACTTCATAACTGAGAAAATGCTTCCTTCTGCTGTTCTGACTCTGAAGGAGGTAGGAGAAGAGCGCCAGACAAATTTCTTTCAAACCTAGCAGTGGGAAGGTTGCCCTCTCAATCCAGACCCTCATGTTAAACAAGAGCTTCAGCACGACACTTCACTTTGAGAAGTGCAGCTCTCTTCTGGTGTCCATAAGGCTCCATGGACCCTTGGGGAGTACAAACAGTAGGACATGAGGATTTTCTAAGGCTCATGATGTCTTTCCGTCGTCGTTGTATATTTCTCTCATTCTTTTCTGTCTATCATCTTCCAGGCATTGCGTGGTCATCAAGATAAAACTGGGTTAATACCTTTAACCCCAGTCCGGAGAACAACAGCCAACCCACAAACATTTCAATAGATGTGGCTACTCACAGGCTTAAATTTAAACAGGTGCTGCATGCAGACTATAGGAAAACACCTTAGTGTTCCCAGTCCAGCCCGTATTTGAATGGGTCTTCGAAGAAAAAAACTTCATAAAGTTTGTCAGACAGTGAAACAATAAACTGTCATTCACCTTGGAACCTTTCCTTGACTTCCATCACTTTTTTTCAGAAAATTTCCAAAAAATCTGTATTCTCTTCCTGTAGTCAATACATGACAAGCTTAGAGCAAGTTGGCTAAAATTTGGCCAGGCTGGGGAATACCCAAACGAGGCTCAGCAGGGTGATATGGCTGCAGTCCCTGCTACTGGATCCATCATTGGCTGAACCAGCTCCATCCTCGTGTCCTGTACATGCAGCATAATTGCCCTGGTTGCTCCAAGAAAAGGCAGCTGTATTGATTTACTGGGCTGTATAAATGTGTTTATAGCTTGGCACTAGCACACTTATGCTCACTTTTTTCCAATGTAGATTTCAAATAAGCCTTTGCTCAAATGAGTCTATTAACTTCAAAGTGCCTAAGGCTAAAACTAAATTACAGGAGGCAAGATTTGCAGCCCAAAACAGCTGGGAAGGGCTATTGGAGTCTTCTCTCAGTGACTGATTTTTGGGCATCACTGGTGGAAAAATAATTTAAAAAGTAAAAGCAAGCAGCACGCATTGCTCCGGCTGAGCTGCCTGTTACTTCGGCTGGTACTCAGACCTATCTAATTCCTTGGGCTTGTTAGAACACCTCTTGATTTCAGCCAACATGAAAATAGAGTATAACCCATTTCTTCCTCTTTTTAGTAATTTTGAATAGTCACATTTCCCCGTGGGTGGGGAACAAGGGGATCAGCAGCCCTGCAAGCTGCTGGGGGGGCCGTGCCTCTACATGGCACTGGATACTTTCATGCCTAACAGCAATTTGTAGCCCAGCAAGGATAGTTAATCAAGCAGAATGTTTTAGAAGACCCCTAAGTGCAACCCATAATTACCTATACTTGCTCCAGATAAGCTCCCTCCAGCTAAGGAATAATACAACTTTCTAGTTGTAAATAAGAGTTTGACTTTATCTGGAATAAAAAAGGAACACCTCCATACCCAATGAGAAAAAAATGATTTGAGGAGAAGAGAATTAAATTAAGGTGAATAAATAAAATTTAGGATGAATGCCAGGGGTAAAAAAATATGCCATGGCAATATTGTACTAAACTGTGGAACACCCTCCCAAGGCAAGTGAGTGATAGAGTCCCAGGGTCTGAAGAATAAAAGCTGCATCAGGCAAAGTCTCAGGAAAGAGATGCCTGGGGAGGCAGCCTGGACTAGCTGTAACAGTGCAGAGACAGGGCACGGCAACTGAAAGCCGTGCCAAGAGCTTCTGCTCAGACATTTGCAATGAAGCAGGTACATTGTATGTAGGAAGGCGCAGAATATACAGTTGTCCTGTATTAAAAGCTATGCATATTTCTCAGGTAGGTGTGATCTGCATAGCTTGAAATCCTATCTCCATTTAAACTAATGGGAATTTTACAATTTAACATAAGGCCATCAGGGAACACTCATGAATCTGGCTGATATTTTTCTGTCTCATCCCCAGCAAACAGTCCCTTAAAAATTCTTCAGACTTACAAACACATGTTTTTTCACAACATTTCTGCCTATTAGAACATGATTATTAATGGATATATCTGCTTTGAAGTCCTGCTTTAAAATAATAGTAATAGTAATAACAATAATAGTAATAATAATAAAGTCTCCTTTTGTTTTACAACTACCCCCAGTATTCAGCTCTAATAGGTACAGACAGGAAATGAGACACAAAAGAAAAGCATTTCTTACTTACTTGCTGGAGAAAGAGAAAAATACATGGGCCCACTATGGAATAAGAACTAGACGCATTTCTGTGCTGTGTTTTATTTTGCTTTTTTCTCAGGGAGTTTGTTCATAGTTTCAGTTGGATAATGAGGAAGTATCTCCTGATCTGTAGCTGTCTGGGGAATCCCTTTTCCACAGGAAATTTTGAGCACAACACTATCACTAGTTATAGGCTGAGCTGAGAAAGTACGGCTGCTCTGTGAGTTGGGAACTGCTCCTTCTCTAGCCTGCCATCCATTACAAGGTGATGCCTGCCCACTGCTTTTCGTGCCAGTGAGTTGTTTGTGTGATGACTGAGAAAATACCATCTATGTGCCATAGTCAGGATGTGATGCCCCATTCCCTACGGAGCCTGGCTCACGTTGCCTTGTTTCTGGATGGCAGCCACCTGAAAGAGTTGCAGACATTATGAAGGGATACAACTTTTAATTAAAAATTATAATGTGCTGTTGTCACATTATGATACAAATTGGACTTGCAAACTTCAGCAAAATACCTAAATTTAGGAAACAGTATTTTACTGCAATATTTCTTGGACCTGCCAGGATTAGAAAATGCTGGATTACATAGAGATTTGTTGAGATTAAAGGCATTGTGATGACTGAAAATTCACTGAACCTGCTCCATATGATATTCAGACACCTCACTCCACGTACAGATAGAGGTTACTCTCCAAAACAAAGGCACTGAGATGTACTAGTGATGACCCATGTAGTTCTGTGGAGATTTCTGTGTCTGCATAAAAGCAGAAATGAGAGCAGAGAGGCTAGGAGAGAGGAAATGGTCCAAACAGGCTCAGGATGGAACAAATGTGGGGAGGGGAGCTCCAGAAAACTGAGTGGGAGCAAGCTCAAGGGCTGAGTCCTGGCGGAGCGAGACCTGGAGCTGCGAGCAAGAAGCCATCTCCTGCGGTGTGCCTCCTCCCGGGCCTGGGGAGCGCGTCTGCTGCAGGTAAGCCAGGCTGCTTCACAGGTGACTGGCAGCAATACCCATTTTTCTTTTTAACACATAATACATGGAGACCCCTGTATTTTGTCCAGCCACTTTGATCAAGGCACTCGTAGTTAACTGGCTCTTGCTCCATGGCATCAGCCATTAGGCAGTGCTGACAGACTCATTTCGCTATTTGTGCTTTATCAGGAAATAAAGTGTCTATTGCCACTCTCCAGATATGCTGTAGGGCTCAAAAAAGAGACACAGAGAAAGAAACAGCCATGGCTACTGTCCTGCCTCTTCTGTTCGTGTTGGCTTTTCCATTTGTTGCCACTTTATGGTGCACTTCATCTGCTGGAATGACACTGGGGCCATGAGCTGTCTGTTTATCTTCTGCATTTGTATTTGCATTTATACTTATACTTGTCATCTCTATATTTTGGAAAACTTACCCACTGTGATTTTTGCTTTCACCTGACTGGCCCCCTTTGCATGGTAAATCTCTTCCAACGTTTTCCACAGTGCTTCAGAGTGCGTGTTTGAGCAGGAGAGGTTGCTATATGAGTTGGGAGACCAAAGACCTCACGAATGCTCTGCAGCCAGATGGGGGATCTTAGGGAAGATGCTCTCTTGGTCCCACATCCTTTTATAGCTGTAACGCTAATAGCTGAGATCTGTCCGTCATATTTAAAAGGGCATTGGACTCTAAGTGGGGTTTCCTTCTTTGTTTTGTATTTAAGATCAGAAATCATGAGATCAGGATGAGATTTCTGTCAGTTTACCACAAAAACAGTCAGTCAGTGAAAGGTTTTCACACATTTGTCTCTTGCTCCAAAGGAAGGAAAGAAATGTTTTCTGCTGCAATTCATGTACTCTATTAACTAGAAAGGATAGGCAGACCTTGGAGATATAGCAGCTCTGGGTAATCAAAAGAAAAATCTGTCCTGTTCAACTGAATTGCCTCATGAAACACAAATGCCAAAATGCTGTGACCTTCATGAAGTTTGGGCCTCCTGATAGCACACAGAGATTCCTTTAATTCCTTCGTTTGCAGAAAATCAAAGCATCACTGCAGCGAAACAGGGAATCAAACTATAGGACATCCCTGCTATGCACAGGGTGACCAGCAGATATCTGGTGCAATGATAGCTTACATAATCAGCCTCAGACACAACGTGAATAGTTGTGATGGAAGCTGGATCTTTCATTTGCTCTTTATATTTTCTGCCTTTTCTTTGGCTTGTTTTTCTTTCTTTCTTCCTTTGCGATTGTCAAGGAAGCATCTGTGAGTTTTACTAAACAAATGTTACACATTAAAAACCCATTGCTCTCTGCCAGAAAGGAAAATGGCATCTTATTTGAAAACAATATATAATTGTGATTGCTGTCTTGTTGCAAGTTACGCCCTTGAAAAATGATAGGGACTTATTTAGTAGCAACTGATGCTGAGGAAAAGCACTATAACTGAAGCATTAACTGTTGCATTATCTTTGGGAAATACAATACCCAATTCCAAGCACCATGATACAGATGCTTGGTATATTTTGCTCTTAGATATGTTTACGATCACTTCAAGGAGAAAGTACTTACGGGACAGAATAACATTTTTCCACTATGCTTTTGTCTGCCTGTCCCAGTGCGGCAGCCAGTGAATGCTCGCTCTGGCCAAATACGCCGAGGTACTGGGATAGCAGCTCTCTGACGGGCGCAGCAAATTTTCTGGTCATCACTCATATTTCATTTCATGCACAGGCCTTGGGGTAGTGATGGGGACTCGGGTCCTGATTGGCCATTGCGTCTATCAGCGCTAGCTGATTTTATTAGCAGACCTCATGCAAGTATTACAACACCATCCTGGAATATGCCTGTAGGTCCAATGCTGATATGCTATGCCTAAAAGTGCAATTTTTACCTTAACTTGGTACCCTCAACACCTGTACTGCTGATAGACAGCAACTTCTGGGGTTTTATTGTTCTTTTCTATGTTTCCATCTTAATGTATTTTGTATCCCCTTTTATTTTACTTGTGGCTTTTTTTTTCTCTACTTTGTATTTTATGCTATATATAATTCAGATTGCTACTAACAGACTGTTACAAAGCAAATCAGGAGGCACAAAAGCAGACCGTTCATCAGCAATGGCAGAAACCATTTGGAAACCTGGCTTTACGTTCTGCATGCGGTCAAAGACCCTCTCTCAGCAGAACTTTAGCCACTATATTTCACAGTTACCTGCTATTTATTCAACAAATATTTCATGCTATTGAATCTAATTTTCCCCTCCTGCTTCAGGGAAAACATATAAAAATATTTGTATGATAAATTATGGAAGGATTTTATAAATACTGGATAATATAGTACCTAAAAAATTGTGGGAACTAGTGTAAAGTTTTCATCCATGTTGTTCATTCAAGTGGATTGGGACCATGATTCAGGAGAGATGAAAGCCCTGATCCCAGTAGAAGTTTATTTTTAACTACAAAAACAGTAGCATAGCCAGTATTCACAGGAGAAAAGAGCTCTGAAAAAAGCTCTAAGAGTTTTATCCATACTTCCCCACCTTGTACTAATTGTCCTGTTACTAAAAGTATCATTTTAAAAGTCTAATGGACTTTTTCATTTGAAATATATATATATAATTTAATTTATAATTTTAAATTATTTAACTCAATTTTTTTTTTTTTAATCTGACCTTGAACGATGTGATTTTTCTCAATAGCTGATCAAATCTTTGGAATTCCAAAATGTGGCTAAGTGAAATGCTCCCATTTCCTTCTTCCCTCCAACTCCAACAAACTGATGCGCATGGTGATTATGGTTCATTATTTGCACTGCGATAGTATCAAACCACTCCTTTCTTAGAGTAGAAACTGTCAGATGAGGCCCAAAACCCTCCACCTACAGAACACAGGAACATGGTGAGAGCTGAACAATGAGGGTTACAACAAAGTTTCTTTCATGTAAAAACCTCTGGAGATGCCCTAATTATATTTTAGTACCTTGGAAACAAAGCCCTGAGCAAATGCCGCCCTGTGGCAGCGGTCTGGGAACTGTGGTAATGTAAACTGGAAGCCCATGCTGACATGCTATGTAGCGTTAGATCGTACATAGTGCTGGCACATGGTATTTATTGCCAGCCAAAGCATGGTTCCAGTGTCATCCTTAGGATACAAGCACCATGCTGAACCCCAGTTTCTACACTGCACCCTTACAATTGCTTTCTCTGGAGCAGCCAATGTTTCAGTCTGCAAAGAGCATTTGCTCTTTTGGGACTTGGAGATGGTCTGAGGACTATGCAGGTACGTAGTGAAGCGTTCTGCAGGCTGAAATCCCTCAGAAATCTTTTCTCGGGGAAGACGCTGGTAATGCTCTGGGCAGAATCAAGGCACATCACCTGAGCAGAAAAAATCGTACTGATTTTGAACATTGAAGCCTTAGAGTGGAGGAATCTCTCCAGTGTTGGACTCTGGAGCTATAGTGCAGATGCTGCAAAGTGTGCTGCTTACTGAGATGTCAGTGCTACACGATTTGGCCAAACCAAATTTCAAGAGCCTGAAAGCCAAGATCTTAGGCTCTCATTGGCAAGGAAAGAGGTTAATGCATCCATCATTTATAAAAAGCAGCTGTGAAGAATTCACCTGTGCCCTCCCACTGGTGAGAAATTTCAGTATTTGTGGTATAGCACTTACTGTGGTTACACCACATAGACGGCAACTGAAACTGGTGGCAGAGCCTGAGTGCAATGGCTGAAACCCGTGGCAGCTCCAGTTTGCCAGCAGAGGATTTCCATCCGTTTTCAGCCAGGAACGCAGAGCACGGGCTGGGCACTCAGCGTGTCACGAGTCACAGGCTTCCTGCGCATATGTGGGCAGCGGAGCGATCATTGGGAAAAGCTTTATCTTCTACCTTCCCCGAGAAACTGGTGATACGGGGATTCTGCCTGTTATGCCTGGCATGCAAAGCACTTTGCAGAGGTCCAACAAAGACACTTCATCACCTCTGCCATAACACCTCATAGCCCCTCATTAGCTCTTCCCTTTTTACGGTCTTGCAGGTGAAAAGGTTCACTTAGTTTAAACACCCCTAAGGCTACCAGCGAGGAAATATTGAACTGCACAAGAAATCACTCAAATATAAAAACAGATGCATGTGTTCACCTTGGGGATAAGCGTGCTATGATACAGGGCTAAACTCTCCTCCAGTTTCACTTAATGGTGATGCAAAGCGATCCCAGCACAGCCAGCAGATTTCTGAGTTTACGCCAGCCTCAAGGAGAGCAGCATTTGTCTGAGGATTATCGTCAGGCCCCTCACAATCACGTTTTCACTTGTTCCAGGTGGGCTGGGTCTTGTTGACAATTCCCTGGACTTCAATTTGGAAGAAATGGTTTCGTGTTTGACCTTGTATCTCCAATGGCATGCGTCTGCCTGCCTCGCCCACACACTTTATATTGACACTGTTCCCTTTTATTTGAATTACATATGATGTAAACTGTAGTAGCAATGCCTGCTCTTTTTTTCTGCTTCGTTTTTGGCTTAGAGCATTATCAAGTGGTCCCCAGTTTTTGTTTCTGCATCCACTTCACTGCTTTTATAAAACAGCCTCAGCAAATATGGGTGACTGATAAGGGGTGAACTTCCTTTCACCCTCAGCTGCTCCAATCTGAATTTTTAAAATCCCTTTGGGCTGAACAAATACAGAAGATATTATTCACAATTTTCAAATTGTTCGCAGATTTTTCATATGTAAAAACTCAGAAAGCCAGAGTTTTACCTGAACCTAATCCCAATGCTCTGAAAACTTTTGAAGGCCTCACATGTATGCAGATACTTTTCTTACCCTTACCGTGAGGAGGGGACAACTCCTTGTGGTGGCAGTAACATTGCTCACAAGAAGCCACAATGTGCTCTCCCTTTCCCCTGGTAGAAGACATCCCAGGGCTAAATAAATTTATATCCATTTAGTATTTAAGTATCTACTCATAGTAACAGATGCAACATGTGGCTACACATAGGCTGTGGTGCTCAGCTGAAGCAGTGGGTGTCCCTCAATGTCTTGTTTTTAAAACTTTTATGTTCTAATGAGTCATTAAATATTTGATGACCTCTAATTTTGTTGAGTCCTCAGGGTCAAGTGAGGATTAAAATTGAGACAAGCAAAGACATCACAAAATAAAAATAAAAATAAAAATAAAAACAGCTGGATAGTGAGCTGCCCAGGAAGGCATTAGGAGTGACATGACAGACATTCAAGTCTGAAAGCCAGTGGGTGTCTGAGAAAGGCAACAAAGCGACAGGAATGGAGGGCCACCTTGACAAGAATGGACCTGGCACATTTCAAGTCTGCTGTGATTTGTGATTTTTTCCATCACATTTGAGAAAAAAGAAAAAGAAAAATAAGCCAAGTTATTTCAGTGTAAGCATGTTAAATAACTGGTTTCTTTCCTGAAAACTTGTAAAATGAGTTGTAGCTCCACACAGTTAAGTTGGCTGGGTTATAGCATCCTGCAAAATTAGACATCTCTAATGGGTGTGTTGACAAGCTCTTCACTGTAGCAACAAAGTGGTGCCCACTTAGAGAATGAAGCAAAGCTCCTGGGGAGTAATTAAAGAACATTTTGGTCAGTTTGTGATGCAAATACGATTTTTTCAGGTTATGCAGAAATAAACTGGAAACCCACAGAACATCAGCAAAACAAGACTGAAGTAACAAGACTGACTGATGTTTGTCCAAACAGGTCTGAAAGGAAAAGGGAAAGAAAAGGAAGGGAGGAGGTAGGACAGGAAGGTTTCAGAGTTGTTGTGGTTCAGGAAAATCTCTTCTCTTCATCTTTTTAATTTTTGATTTTTATAGTCTGATGATGGAGACAAAACTAACCCACCTTTTCCTTAACCTTAACTCCTTCTCCTTCATCTAGAAAAAAAGACACTAATTCAGATTCTCTTTCTACTGATGCAGAACCTTGTTACAGAACAGCATTTGCATACTGAAATGTGCTATTTTCACTGGTCTGCAGCTATATTCTGTGTCAAGCCAAGCTTTTATTCATTTCTTTTTAATGGTGCTACACATTGTAAAGTCTGTTCATTACATAGACCATTTCCAATTCCAATTACTGTGAATTAAATTCAAGCAATTTCTGTGAAATCAGCAGAGACCATCTAGATTTCAACTGATTTATCTGATGCAAGAATATGGTTTTATACTGTAATCTAGCTCCTCTAGTTCACTAACGACTGAATGAAATTTAAAAAAGCATTCCCTCCAGCTAAGTGTACTAATTCCCAAATGAAATGCACCCTATTTTCTTCTGACATGATGAAGTAATGATGGTCAATGATAATACTGAATAAATATATCCAAGAGTTAACACTCTCCTGTGTACCTTTCATACTTAGCTAGCTCAATACTTCCAGCAGTTCTTCAAAGGTGTTATTTTTTTGCTTCAGGAAGAAAATTTAATGCAAGAATACTGAGAGGAAAAAAAGGTTTTATTTTAGATTTATTAATTGTTGAAGTCTATCTAACAAAGCAATCTTATGGTTATTCCGTCAACACGGTAAATTTAGGAGGTAGCTGGCATTCAAAGGGAAGCAGTCAAACTCAAAATCAAGACTTGAAAAATCAGGAGACATAAAGTACAGGGAGCAGGAGCCAAGCCACAAAGTCTCTTCTTTTTGTCCTTGAAGGGCTTCATTTACTCCCTTCCCAATCTTTCTCATACGGATAGGAGTATTTTGAACATTTCTGAAGGAAATGTGTTTAAACAGCCATCACATACATGGCTATGGGCTCCTTGTATTTAAAGGTGGAAGCCTGAAAAATTAAAAGGTGTGAAGTAGATACAGCCAAGAGCTGTGAAATGGGTGAAGTCATTTTTAAATCACTTTTATCACTTTTTGCATATACTGGTGTTCAAAACCGCATCTGACAGTTTTAAACATATTTTAAAATATGCTGATTAATGACACAGCATATTTTCTAACGTATCCCAGCATCCCTAATTAGTTCTTAACCAACTTGATTGGATTATTCAATGTTTAAATAAATTCTGCTGGTAAATGGGGAAATCACATAGTCCAAATGCCTGAATATTCTAGCAATTGCTTCTGTTTCCAGCTGTCTGATGCAGTGAGTTTTCTATTTCATGAACTACCGTGAGAGGAAATCATGTGGTAAAGGTGTAACCCAGCAATGCATCAGTAAATAGCCATTCCTCTGATGATCAACTCATTAAGAAGCAGACATCTGAATGAAATCAGATTCCCGGGGAGTCTGTGGCACCAGACACACCAGAAAGAGAGGCATGAAACCTTGTTATATGCCATGACCAAGATTTTTTTTTTACCTAGGCAGGGCTCGTGGTTAATATTCTGCTCTTGTGCTTAGACTATTAAAGACCCAGTCTGCTTTTGTTTATGATCTGGTTCTCGTTCAGCACATTTACATGTAACTAACCATTCAAGTGGCTTGGTCATCTCTGTTATGAAATTGAGCTGAGCTAAAATGCTACAGGCTAGAGCTTTGTTTTCAGCCTGGGGTGGGGGGGTAGGTATCAGAACTACTGAGATGTAGATATATAGATAGATATATAGATACACATTTGTTTTGACAAAAACCTTAAATGATAACTTCCTTATTCAATCGAATAGTGTTGTATAGATACATTACAGTTGGTTAAAAGACTCCAAGATTATTTAGGCTTTACCTAACATTTTTGCTTTTAATGAAGTTTGTTAGTTGGAGACAGTTGAATGACACAGCGTTTAACTTTACAATATATAACAATAGTCACAGCTTAATTAAATACTTCACACCCCATCTCTAATCATGACACAGACACACAAAAAAATTAAATACTCTTAACATCCTTAGACAATTTCTTGGAAAAGAAGACTCTGTTAAGACATATGGAAAGCAATCTTTTCTGCAAAACAACAGAAACTAAAACACTAAAACACAGCACTACTACCATGTGTTAAGAGATGCTGTCCTTTGCACAAAGTATTTAAAAAATCTCTCCAGAAGCAGCAGGTATGTCACTTGAACAGTTGCACCAGGGTTTTAACACGTAACGTGACTACAAGAAACTAAAAGGAAATGAAGAAAGGCAGGAAAGGAATTGAAATTCCATGAATTAAAATTGCAATTTCCCAAAAAAAACTTTTTTTAATTTCTAACTTTTTAAGTTGGAAATTTGTGAAATGTCACTAATAAGAAAATAACTGAGAATGCCTGCTGCACTGAGATATGTCCCTGCCAACACACACCTAAATAGCAATGGGTGTCAGAATTAAGCTCAGTTGAATTAAGCACCCATTCTAGCAGGAGTGAGGAATGAAGCCATAGATTTAGTTGCTGTGAAGCTGCCAAGTTGTTTGCTTTTTTTCTTCTTTCTTGGCTCCATTATGTAATCATCCTGTTAAGACATTTGTACACTGTATGCAAAAAAGTATTATTTTGGCATCCATCACAAAAAAATCTATAGAAGCTGCTATATATTGCTATTTTCGTGTACTTTGTAGCCATCATCCAGCAAGTGAACAAAGACTATAGTTTCAAATAATAATGCTTTTATCTTGACCAAATTCTTTGCTTATATTGTTTATGATAATCCTGGCTCCATACAAGCAGGCTGAAGGAGGTGTGCAGGGGAATCCACTGGCAATATCATGGCAGCACGTTAGTACAGTGATCTATTTGTTCATATTTTGCTATTGCATATTTGAAAAGGTCAGACCCAAATAAAACTGCCAAGATACAATATTCCTCTGAGAGGAAGAAAATGGTTTATGTATCTCAGCTTTGCCAAAAAACTATGGAAACCAGAGCTTCATTTTGTGAATAAAGATGTAGGCACAAATAGTGCCTCAAGCAGGGTGAAGACCACCCTTGGGCAGAAGTGTTTAGGAGTTAAAGTGGTGAAAGGTTGGGGGTTTGCTTTGTTTTGCAGAACGTTTGGGTGTGTATAACAGGCCTGTCTAAACAGAATTGGTGTGTCTGATGGCTGATCCAATATTCCGAGGAGGTCCTCTATTCAGAACTTGTTTTCCTTCCACACTTACCCTACTTTGTGTATTGTGCTAGATTATACTGGTTTCATAAGTGGCAGTCACAGTTACTGTCCATCTGGATATGTTTTGAGGCTCTATAAAGTTTTAATAACTGTGAAGGGGGAAAAATACTGAAGTATGCAGCCAGTCTGAAGTGGTTATCTAGAGACTTAACCTACTGTCGCCAGGAACGCACAAAGCACACCATGTTCAACGCAAAAATTATTTAGATCTGTAGTCTTAATAATACGGCAAGAAGTATTCTCTCGTGACAGAAGAGATTCTCTCTTTATATTTATAACCTCTTAATGAATCAAAATAGTTATAATACTAAAATCATACTAACATATCTCCACATCTAATCTTGATTCAGGGCATGTGTAAGTGAATCGGATACTTGGTTAACTCTTGCACTTGTCCTGTTGCTCACTTTTTAAAAAGCAGGTTTTATGCTTTTCAATGTTCTTTAATAAGATTTTGGTTTGTGAGAATTTATCGCATGCTATTCATTATGGAATGCCAATCAGTTCTCAAAATGCTTGTACACACACTTTTTTACGTGTCAGAAGTCCTCTTCTCTGTTTTGGATTTTTCAGCACTTTCTTTTTTTAAAAAAAAAAAAGCACTAGCAACAATGTACAGGATGAGTTTAAATTTCATGTGCTTTCCTGACAAAAGACAGTTGTTACCAATGAAATAAATGTGAAATATGCAGCCAGAGAAGCCGTACCAACGAATAGTTGGAAAAAATTAAGACAGCTTGAACAGACATCTATTACTGGTATCTGGCACATGGTGTAATTCCGCATGTCAACATAATTCCATTTGCTCCTGATGTTTCCAGCAAATGCTGCTTTCAGTTCTCAGACTTTACTGGTTGAGGAGTGAGATCTCAAATTCCACAGAGTGAAATTCCCCAATAGATTCACCAGCAATTTATAGTAAATGGCAGGAAAAATATATGTTTGTTTTTTGGAACAAGCGTGTGCACAGAGAAACATTTTGGCAAATGCACATACTACACTAGCAACCCGCAAATCTAGCTACAACGGATTTTCCCTTTGGGGAAAAAAAAATGTTATCACAGACTAACTTACCCTTTTAATCTTTAACTCTTATCTCTGTGGTGACAGAGGATCTGCTTTCAAATGTCTGGCTAGGCAAGAGCATGGTTCTGCAAATAAACTGCTCAGGTGCATATCCTGAAGCTCTGGAGCAGGCCTTTTGATGTCAGTGAGATTTAGGCTGATCATCTTCAAGTTTAAAAAGCAGGATGGTGCTTGTATCAGGGTCAAAGGGAAAACCCAGGGCACTAGGACTACGACTCTGCAAACTACTGCCTTCACATCATCCTATAATACACTACTTGACTATTTTCCTTAGCTATTTCCTGATTTACCAGTGTAGCACGTCCAACTGGATCTGGAAGCTGGGTCTACAATGCCTCTCTGCTCACAGAGTGGTGCTAAAGACCACAGCACATGCCAAGGACTGGTCCCCATTATGCCAGCTTTCAGTCAGCTCCAAATCACGCTGCCTCCCAGGCTGGCTTTCATTTGAGCTTTCTCTTTGCTCCTGATGTTTCGATGAATAAATAGCAGAAGGGAAACTAAATTACACAAAACTGTCTTGTTCTGATACATCAGGCAGTTAGTTACCCTCCACCCCCAGCGCAAAATAATACCTGGGCTGAGAATAGCTCCAGAGCTACTCACGCAGCAGCTGAAACTGTGCCAGCGATTGCAAGTGTGATTTAAGCCTCTCTTGTTCATATACAGCTTTTTGGTACTTTATCCCTTGGTTATCCCAGCTAGGCCAATAAATTTTTTTTGTTTGCCATTTGTAAGAGAGGATTAAACCATGTTGGGTTGGAGAGAACCTCTCCTGCTGGGGGAGGGGAAAAAAAGGTGCTTCAAGACTATTGTGAGGCAGAGATAATGATACAACAGTGAAGGCTTTTCCTGTGGTTTCTTAGTAGCCATGTGAAATAAATTTTTATGAGGATTTGGGGGAAATAGAGGCCTCAGCTAACCAGCATGTTCAGTGGTTTGGAAAGCTGTGCAGTATGGTTTTTGGCAAATCTTTATCCATCCTGACAGGTTCTGCCGTATCATACGGGTATTTGTTTTTCTAATGCAATATTATAAATCATTGTCAGATCATCAGCATTCCCATGGTCTTCCAAAGCATTTCTGTACCTGCCAAGGGTTCACCAGACCCGCAGACCTAGGATGCTATATAAGCTCCTTTAATGGGACATGCAGCGCTGCACTGCACTCTGCCACAACACTCCTGCTCAGAGGAGAGGTGTAAGGAAGGAGTTGGTCCTGAGAGTTACAGCTTAAGGATACCACAAGACCTGTATTAAAGATCACCTCCAGTAATAGTCTGTCCTTAGCAACCCATAGCAAAGTAAACCAGTATTTTATTTAAAGAGCAGCTTCCATCACTTAGGAAAAGGCTGATCGATTAGTCTGGTTAATAGGATGGTAAGTTATCGTGTTAATGTGCTGCATGTGATATACTGTCTTCAATCTAAATGCTTCACATGTATTTACAAATTAAAAGCAGTTCATTCCTCCTGGCTAAGCAAGTCCCATTGGTTCCATTTTATGAATAGGGGAACCATGATTAAGATTATTTGCCTAAGGCCAAATTTCGAATTCTCTGTGAGGATCCTGGAGTAAAGTGAGAGATGATCAGGAGCCTTCAGAGGACCATCCTCCAGCTGCAAACAACTGGAGTGCAAAGTGTGCTGGCTATGCCCCTTCCTTTGCCTTGTCGTCCAGCCCAATACCTGTCACCCTTCTTTTCTTTTGCGTGAGGGAATTTCAAGAAATGTTAAAAATTAAACATAATTAAGTGAACTTATTGACTCTACCAGCTAATAACATGACTGAAGTCCTGATAACAGGAAATGATGTTTTGGATGCCGGGGTTACTAGCGTCACACAGGGCTGCTTATTCCGTACCACAGTGAAGTTGCAATGCTCTTGCGCTGCCCTGCTTTGCTAGAGGTTACTACATCAAAGCTAGGTCCACGCTAAATGATTTGAAGTAAAACAGGCCCTTTATTTTCAGACTATCTCAAGGGCTTTTGAAAACAGGAGGAAACCAAATGACAGCTAATGGATCTAGGAGGGCCTGACCTGAGGATAAGGTTAAGTGGCGTAATAATCTCCATGCTGAACTTGGTGCGGCATAGCAGCTTCCCTAATGTGCTTGGTCACAAGGTGAACCACTTTGAGCCAGCCTCACAGATTTTCTGCCCATACCACTTAGAGCAAAGTTTAGGGTTCTGTCAAACATGGGAACCCCCACCTAAAACACTTTCCTTTCTATCCGCTAAAGATTATTTTTGTCCAGGCTACGCTCATTGATAACCTTATCATATATTTCATTCACTTCTGTGCACTGTCCGTTCTTTAGTGCTCTGATATTTGCCTCAAAAAGCTGCCTTTCAGAGACAAAATTTAATGGAGAGTGCTATTGTTGACATATGCATACCATGGAAGCTCTCTTTGAGAATTTACTTTTATTTTATGACATTTTCTAAATCTAAAGCATTTCTTAGATTGTAGGTTTTCTTCTTTGAGAATCAAAAAAGTTAATGTATGAGTTCTTTTTGTTTGTCTTTGTTGTTAGAGAAGGGAATGGTCTAGCTGAAGAATGGTTTCTTTTCAGATATTGTTGGATGGGCATACCGGTCAATTTTTTTTTTTTTTTTCTTATTTGAAAGATAGATAAAACTAGCTAATGAATTGCAGAGTTTCTGTTGTAACAACATGCTTGTTGTTAAGACCAGCATAGGCAATATTATCCACAGACCTCATTAAGGAAAAATGTCTTAATGTCCTTCTCTCAGAGACATTACACATATCTTCCCACTGCAGAAGAAAAAAAATAGCTGAGCTAAATTTGGAATTTCTCTGAAGTAAGAAAGAGACTCTAGGCTAAGAGAAGAATCCATGAGGAATTATTCCCTGACGGCTTGGGCAGGATTTGTTTCTGACATGTTCCAGCCCAACCCAACCACACTCTTGTGGTACCACTGTGTTGGAGAAGTTTTTTATCTTGCAAGGATAACACCAACTTACTTGAACTGAAATACAACGGTATTTCAATATGTACAGAAGAAACAGTCATCTGATAAAAACCCACAGAGGTAGGAAAGCTTCCTGTGCTGAAGACAGAAAATGAAGGAATCTCTACTCATGCCTCATACAGAGCTCTGCACTAAGGAAGATGACAGATTTAATGTCATCAATTCAGGACGACATATGAAGATAACTGAAAGTAGCTACATTGACATACTACCTGAAATTTCAAAAGATCAGGATGTGGCGTTGATAACAGGATCAGTCAAAAGACACACAGGGGTAGGAGACCAACATTTGGTATGTAGACAAGGAAGGACTTTCATCTGAGCTAGGAAAGCGGATGGAATTTGAATAGTAGGTTAGATAGTTATGTAGATGGCCAAGAAAAATGGAAAGAAATTGAAAAACAGAAGGGATAGAAATAATCCTTCCAAGAAAGTTACTGATCTCCTAGACAGGATGGAAAGGATACTAAGAAATGGTTTTAGAAACAGTGGCAGCTGCAATCAAAAAGTCAGCTGTATTCACAACAAAGGAACACAGATGAGAGAGCTGAAGTTGTTCAGCCTGGAGAAGAGAAGGCTCTGGGGAGACCTTATTGTGGCCTTTCAGTACTTGAAGGGGGCTTATAAAAAGATGGAGAGGGACTCCTTACACTGGCAGATAGTGATAGGACAAGAGGGGATGATTTTAAACTAAAAGATGGGAGATTCAGATTAGATGTTATGAGGAAATTCTTCATTCAGAGGGTGGTGAGGCACTGGAACAGGTTGCCCAGAGAAGCTGTGGATGACCCCATCCCTGGAATTGTTCAAGGCCAGGCTGGATGGGGCCCTGAGCAACCTCGTCTAGTGGGTGGCATCCCTGCCCATGGCAGGGGGGTTGGACCAGATGATCTTTAAAGCCCCTTCCAACCCAAGCCATTCTATGAGTCTATGATATTCTGTGCTGACTTCTCCATGTGCTGTACAAGTAAGAAGGGAAGTACAATCCGAAGTTTGGGAGAGGTTTACAATATAACTCCCCTTTTAAAATCAAAGTGCTCATATGAGTGACGGAAAGAAGGGAGGGAATTCAGAAGTGGATGCAAGTTGCTTACAACACAAGTATTACAGATAATATGGTTTTGTTTTGTTTGCATTCAGAAAAGACATTTGAATAACCTGTCATCTCAGCCAATTTTTTCAGAAAACTTTTTCTTCTTTCATAAAGTCGTGTGTGATTGCTCTCTCAAGCAAACTGCTGAGCTACAACGCCACAATAAAAAGGGATTTCTGTCTGTTAATGTTCTCCAGCTAGCTTAGCTTTTTCATTTAATCTAGACCATAGCCCACGTTGTCAAGGCTCATTCAGCTCTGGAAATCCTTTGTTTAGCCTATTGAGTTGGTCAAGAAAATCACTATAAAAATACGCTTAAATGATTTTGTCAAGGGATCTTCTTTTCTATTTAAGCCTCAAAAGGTCAATATATCTTCAGTTTGGTTGATTTCCTTGGACTGGTGAGGAACACAATAGTACAGAGAAATCATACTTATCCCAGCCCACAAGATGGTAATAATTAAGGTGCTCATGCATGATCATTAGGCTTTCAGAGTGACACAGGAGTCTGGGGGGAGAAAAAAGGTGTTTTGTCCTTGGTGTATCTATTTTATAGTACCAAAGACCTAGGAGGAGCTCAAAACTCTAACCCATTCTCAAGTGTTCATTCCCATAGGCACACTTTCTGACCAATACCTGAGAAGCTTTAACTCTGCCCTTCAGAGTAGTCACAAAGCCCACTGATTTTATCCCACATTATGTATCAGAGATATAGAAAAGTGCAATACCCTTTTTTTGTTGAAATAGTTTTTAACATTTTTGCCATTTATATAAGCATGTGAATTTACTAAATCAAAGATACAGAGATAAAAGAACATTTTAGAAAATCATAAAGTAAAAAGAATAATAAAAGGAAGGTGAATCTGACTTCAAAAATGAAGGTGCTGAAAATAAAATAAACAAAATTATCCTGTTCCTACATCTAAACTCCTTGATCATAAGCTCTACAGTGTTATATATCCCTAGCAGAAATAAAAAGAAAAAAAAGAAAAAAAGAAAAAAAAGTGAAAGAAAAAAAAGAAAAAAAGAGTATTAATAAAACAGGAAGAAGTGCAGCAGAAAGGATAATGCAACATCAGTAATGATTAATGATGTAATGGATCACTCTATATATCTTTACAGAAAGAAAATATCCAAATTACCTCAGCTTTAATAATCACATTTCCAGTGACTGCAGATGAGGAACTTAAAATGTATGTGTAAGACTGGAAATGGTTATAAAAGATCAGAGGCTTTCGAAATTCACTGTATACCAGGTCTAGTGAGTGTAATGCCAAGAGTAATATATGAAATCCAATCTGACAGTTTCACAATTTTCCTTTGTTTGAGGAGATCCCCATGCAATGAAAACCTACAACATCATGCCAAAACTGAAAGAAACAGTTAGTGTAAAGGATTCAGAGGTAACTACCACTAGACCGTTTCTCACTGGCAAAATATAAAAAGAAGATGAAGACTTAATTACATTAAGAAATCCCAAGGAACATGGTTTAGATTAAAGGACGCTCTTTTTAAGCAGTCAGCTGGAAGGTTGATATAGCACTGCTCATGCAGATGTTTGGAAAGTATTTCACAAACTCTAATTTTGGAAAGTGTTTCTAAAGGCTTTTGCTCTTCCACTGCTTTGTGCCATCTCCAATTTATCTTCAGCATAAAATATAAAAAATAGTAGAAAATACAGCATCTAGTTAAATAGGAGGAGTAATTTTAAAGAAGCACAATAGAACACAAGATATTATGGTCCATGTTCTGTAGATCCAGAAGCTATAGTAGGTTGACACGTCCCCTTTTACCAATAAGCGATAAAAATGAAGTAATAGCCTATCTGTCAAAACTCAGCAGATTTAATTCAATCCCTTGGTTCATATTGTCTGCATGTGAACACCACACAGAGCAGTAAATTGCTACACTGAAATCCTGGAGTTCAGGCCTGGTTATGTGGCTTATTTTTAACAATCTGGTTCTATATTGCTCTCCGGCTAGTCATTTCCAGCAGGCCTCTGCACCTGGTCCTCTGCCTACAGAGGTAACAGCTCTGTCTTATCTTGGTGTCTCAGCCCATCTCCATTGGCAGTTTGTGATATATTGAGAGCTCCACAGCGTTCCCTAAACATTAAACACACAAACAGGTTATTTAAGTAAGAACTGAAGCAGAGCAGTAAGGCAGAATGTCCAACCTAAGTTTAACATAAGTGGCTTTAAGATACTTAAAACCAAGGAGTGCCAAGGCAAAACAGAAAGTTCAGTCATAAGGTAGAGCAGCTCTATGCCTGCTCCTTGTCTGGTTCCAGCAAGTACCAGCATCTGTCCCCAGATGTGTTCTGTTCTCAAAGCAGAAGAAATTAGAAGGGAAAGGGCTGTGATGTTGACTTCTCCACAATGTAACTGCATTCATTCAGTATTGCACAAGTCAGAGGAAATGTTGGTGTCCTTGGAGGTGACCCAGCCTGCTAGCCATTCTTTACGCCCCAGCAACTTGAAGTGATAGACAAGGAAAAAGCAACTTGCAGTGTTAATATGTGTGCACTTGTACAGTACAGATGGGAAGGGGCTCAGAGCTCAAGAAATTAAGTTCTGCTGGCCCAATCCAGCTTGGCTTGGGACGGAGCTGGAGGGCCATCCCTGGAGCCTCTGCCAGGTGTAGCAGACATGCAAAGAGGAGGCAGTGGCCCAAAGCAGCGTGGGGTCAGAAGCAGCTAGAGATGGGTAGGAAAAAGATGGATGAGGACGCAGGTAGAGGAGCGGAGAAGCAAAGGAGAAAGAGAAGGTCTTGCCAACAAGTTTTGGTACAAAAACAGTGAGAATGTCTGAGCTTGTGTTTGGGTCAAATTCTAGGCGAATGCTATTGGGTTCTGCTAATTTGTTTTGCAACTTTTTGCAAAAATTCTGTCTTTCTATTGATGAAGAGCTTTGAATGCTCTTCAAGTTGAAGTATAAGGGCTTCTCCTGCCATGCCCTTTACCCAAAATATTTCTCTGTCTCCAGAGATGTTGTGTGTTTCTGAAATACATACAAACTTAGTGATGAAAGATGTAACACAAGAACAAGTTGTTATTTTTATTATCACAAAAACATACATTTAGCACTCAAGAGAATTCAAGCTGCCATATAACATAACTGAGGACTCCAAATCCTAGATTAGATACAAGGCATTTTGATTCATTCTTTTAAACCAATTTCTTTCTCCAAAAGAAAGAAGACTAGATGGAAGAAAAGGTAAAGAAAATTAATACCGCTTTGCCAATACACAACTCATTCAGAATTAAATATTTCCCTTTCTAACCTCCTCACAGGTGGGTATTTTTCTGTTCATTCTAGCTCTTTTACTAATTATTTCTGTATGCTTTTACTTTTTCTTAGTGGAACATTCTGCATAGAGTCTGGTACTGCAATGCCAGGCGTAGCCTTTGGGTTTCTTTTTTCCCTCTTCTCTCAAATGGAAATAAACCCTGATGGCTGGTGCCGTCTCACCTTTGAAGCAGAGACAAGCCAGCTCTGACTGCGCATGTTCTCTGTACCACAATTTCCTGCAGAAACTAGAGCCCTCTCTCCCTCCTGGAGCCCTTTCCAAAGGACTGCTCTTCCTTCTGTCTCTACCCACTACGTATCAGGTTCTACAAGGAGAAATGGTTAATGTTGCTTTTCCTTTTCCTGCTGACTTGATGCATTTTTGTGTATCTGTTCTGATCACCTCCCGAAGTCTCTCTCTCAATGTCTAGAAGAGGTGTTACCTAACGGCAATAACACAGCGAGACAGTTTCTCCTTTGCTATCCACACTTCATTGCCGCAAGTACGATTATGAGGGATGAGTATTGTGCTAATGAAAGAGAGTGGAGTTTCCATTGACTTCGCTGGGGTCAAAATTTCACTCTCAGGGACCTATTGGTAGAAATGGGATGGAATGGGAGGGAATTTCTATTTTCACAGAGAATTTGCAACCCCTTAATTGTGCTGCGAAGCTCAAATATTTTCTTCACAGGGCAAAGTTCGTATCTTATTTCAGATGAATGTAGTGGTTGAGCATCATCTGCTGCCGGAAAACCTTCAGAAGTTACTTAAAACTAAAACAGGCATAAAAGAGAAGCAGGGTGGGAAAGTGTTGTTTGCTATTAAACACCAACACAAACCAAGCTGGGCTTTTTGTCTACTCCCTTCCCCCATTTTGTTCACACAGTCCTTGTCACCCTTCAGACAGCCTTGGAATGCTAATTTTTCTAATCACTTGGGGATAAAGAAACTGTTGTAGAAATTAACCAAAATATTATTTTAAACCTTGTTTAATGAGCCTGGAGCCACATCTGTAAGTAAACTCCTAATCCTTCCATTCTTAACTTCCAAGAATGGTAGTCCCACACCCCGTATAACTTGACAAATTCAGATTCAAAGCAAATATTTGGAACCATTTCCAAAGGGTTGTTTTAATCAGAACTGGCAGGTGGTTTTACAAAGAAATGGTTTTAAAAAAGAGCCTAATTGTCCTCTTTTCACAAACATTTAGGATTTCTCTTCACATAAAAGCAGATGATAAGGATGCTTAGAAAGATTCAGTGAAATGATACTGTAACGATAAAGCTCAGCTCAGCTTTAATCTTTGTTATACTTCCCAACACTTTCCGAACTTTAAGGCTTTCAATTATTCTGTTTTTTTCAGGGGTAAAATCTGTATGCTTGTAACTCTCATTTAACACTAATAACAATGTGAAAACCTTCACACATCAAAGATTTGACTATGTGTTTTTGTTTATCCTAATGGCTTGAGAGAAAATCTTGATAAATCAAGATGGCTTTTTTTTTTTCCCCTTTTCCTCTTTCTTAAGTTTTGCTGCCTTGATTAGGTAAAAAAAAAAAGGGGGGGGGGGGGGCTGTCAATCTGCTTTCTTTTCAGGTCTTCTCTGTCTCTTTCTAAATTAGTTACAGCCTGCTTTTTGTAGCTTTATAGCCAGCCTGACCTAATTTAATTACCATGACTTGTGTGGCTTGAAGATAAATAGTTTTATTCAGTCTGTCTACTTTTGTATAAGTTTTCCCTTTCATGCATCTCTCTATATTTTGGCATTCAGAACTCTTGCTCTCTGTTCCTTGGTGGGTTAACACAAGGTTAGTTTTATAGCGTTGTCCATATTCTCACAAAAAGGCCCCTTTGATGCCGTTCTGCTTGGCCCCTGCTTTGCCTTCTCTGCTTGCATGCTGCGCGTCTGCAGGCCTCCGTGGGGCACAGGCGACCAGCTCGGGGAGCGGCCGGCGACATTCCCCCAGGCATCCCCACGAGGGCTCGGTGCCCTGGTGGCATCGGTTGAGTCTGAGGAGCACAGGACAGAAGATGCACAGCCATACCTGTCGTGAGGTACAAATCCTCAAAGCACCAAAGCTTGCTCCTACACCGGCTACTGCCTATGATTTTTTTTTCTTGTTTGAGGAAAATACTTCACATATCAAAGTGTGAGACATGGCAGAGAGAGGAAGCTTGGAAGACCTAGGACAGTGCAGATGGACTGGTGTTTGCTGTTCCTGTGCGAACACTTGACAAGGAAGAACAAATCCCCTGCTCAACACAGGTTAAATTTATGTTCATTCCAGGTTTAAAGGACAAATGAAGAAAAGCAAAGTTTCTAGGATTATGATCAGGCCTTCACTGATAATAGTGAGCTTAATCAAAACAATTGTATTTAAAGCCAACTGGTTCTTCTCGTAGGTATTTTGTTCTGAGGAGCCTTTGAAACGATTTTATTTAGGATGACAGGGTGGGGCATGTGCTGCACTTGAGAACAAGAAATCACCAAGATCAACCACAAATAAACTTCTAAAACCAGAGCTGTGTTCTCAATAGGCAGCACTTCACCAGAGGTGCTGCAGTAGCACTTTGCCTGCATTGGAAAGCTGTCTTAAAACAAGCTGCCCCAGGATGGCGCGTACACAAAACATCCAACCACAAACATATTTAAATAAAAAAATATATGTGTTGAACTATCTAGAAACACGTGAAAAATCTCACCATTCTTTTAAAAAGGCAGTTCAGTGAGATGTCACTGGCAAAAGGAAAGCAAAGAAATGTATCTAAATGGCATTTCAGTTTTCAACCATTTCAGGTCAATCATACAGACACATCAGAAGATGTTTTGTTTTGCAGATGAATCAAAAGGGATAGCATCAGACCAAGTTCCAGTGGAACTATGTAAACAGCACTTATAAATAAACAGAGCATGTCTTCATGCACATGCCAGAAACCAACACACTATAGATGCAAAGTAGAAACAGTATTTTGGTGTGCTAACACCCACAGCAAGGAAAGAATCCTTTGACACTTCCATGCTTGGAAAATGGAGAGGTGAATCATTTCTTCCCAGCCACAATTAACTAGAAACCCCTATGGAAGAAATAAAGAGGGAAACAAAAGGAAGATGCATTTGTTTCCTGTTTACACTAAAATAGCCCGACAGTGCAGGGATGGATTTGTTGTAAACATCCACTGGTGCCCTGCCTCAGCTCCTCCTAAAGCTTGTGATGGACTTCAATAAGCAACAAGTTTATCAGTCATTTCTTTTGAGAAAAAACTCAGTGTATACCTTACCTTTATCTAGTTCTTCCCTTCACAAAAAATACCAAAATAATTAAAGAGCAGCGACCTCTGAGCATAATGCTGCATCCACTCAGAAAACAAACTGCTACAACTGTGGAAAGAGACTGGGTCAGGTCACTGGGGTAAACCTCTACTGCTGTATTTAAAAAAAAAAAAAAAAAGTCCTGCTGAGAAGATAAGGTTTTAAAGGCTCCTCAGATAGATGCAGACACACAGGGGAAACTTTATGGCACACTATTAATCTTTCTTAGAAAGAAGTGTTGATGTGACCTTGATGAAATCTGAAGCTGCCATTTGGAAGGGGGAAAAAAGGGGAGACCAGAGTGCTTCAAATACAGCATTTTCATCACCAAAGTACATGTATCACACTGAGACTCCCTTTTCACTGGGAGAAAAATGTTTATTTTGATTTCTAATGTACAACATAGCCTGCTTGAATGAAGCCATTTGCAGTTGCCCACTCTCACCTCCTCTCGTAAGATTTCTTTACTTAGTGGGTCTCTCTCACTACCTTGGAAGTCAGTTTCTTGGCCTTCTGCTGAGCTAGCACACATGTTGCTGATAACAGGTCAGCTGGAGAAAGAATTTAGTGTCTTCTCTGTTGGTGCAGAGAAACAAAAATAAATACGTTCACACTCATATCTAGAGAGTTATGAGTAAGTTGTCTACTGACTGGGTAGCCTTTCCAGGCATTTGTTTCCCACTTAAGTCATGGACCAAACAAAAAACTCCACTTCTTGGACTGCTACTGCTAGCTTAAACTTTCTGCAGCCACACAATACCAATTACTGATCTGGCAGAGGCTCACTCTACAGTCTTGGGGTTTGGGGGTTGTTTGTGTGTTTTTCAAGAATATCTAAAAGCATAAAGATGGCATAAAAATTGTAGTAAAAGTACTGGCTCATTCAACTGAAGAGCAATTGTATTCCTCTGCCTGATCCAGATCACACTTGTGTCTCCGTGTGCATTAGCAAAGATTTTGTATTAACAGTTACAGAATCACAGCCTGAATCTGCACAACAGAATAAGTAATTTAATTCCTTCATCTTTGTAGGACAAAGTCACTCGATACATCTCTGGCCCATAGGCCTGTGAAATTTATTGGCACTTAATCTGAATCCAATTAATAATGATCATATGCTCTAAATACTAAAAATAAAATATGAAAAAAAATGTCTGCAGATTACTTTAAACTGTGACATAAAGGGGTATAAGATCTCCAGTAACACAAATTTGTACTATGAAAACGCCCTCAAGCTGTACAAGGATGCAAATGCTTTACACAGAGATATGTCCTCTATACACACATCCATGGAATTCATGCCAAGTATGTTGACAAGTCCTTCTACTACCCTCTTGGACACTTTAAAATACAGAAAGCAAGCTACCAGCTTATACAACTACAAAATCCTTCTTAAAAGAACAGATTGTGATGTTTCTTCTTCTCTCAAAAGGGAAAAAGATTTACCAGGAAAATATGAGTGATAATAAATATATATATATATATAAAAATCTGATTAAGCTTCTGTTACATTCCTATAGCAATTGTATTTTTTATAACCTCACATATACCATTCAGATGAATGTTAGTATCATTGTAATGTTTCACCTATGAACACCAAATATATTTTGCAGTGGTTTTAAAATAACTCTGTTGAGGTTTACTACAGTTTTCAATACAAATATAGATACATAATTTAGAAGTGTTATTTCATGCTTTATCTTGATACTGTTAGAAGAGCCTCCAGCTCTCCTTTAAAAAGGCTTCTACTAGGGTTTTAAAAGAGTATATTGGAGGTCATTAGCAAAGGAAATTGCTACCATTAATTCTGACCTACCACAGGTTTTAAAAGAAAGAACAAACTGTGAAACTTAAAAGAAAACCCACCAAATGTGTTTTATGTATCCATGTGCAATATTTTGGTTACAATGAAATAAAATGCTGATATGTGCCAGACACCCTGAAGTTGCTCTCCTGTGACTAATTCTTCTGAGCTAGTTTTTAAATTAATGTCCCAGCACTTGGCCTCTTCCCACCCTTGTTATTAAACTAACAAAGCAGTTTATGCCAACCACACTATAAGCAAAGAAGTAAAATAAAAACTCCTTCAAGCATTTGCTTGGCCTTGATGGACAGCTTTACTAAAATCACATTAATGTTCTATTAAATAAAATTCCATACATAGGATTTTATTTCAGAATGTAAAATACTTCATTTCCAAATGTGATACTCAAATGCCTTGTTTGGGTCTTTGTTGGTCTGTTCTAAAAGGAATATTCCTAAGCAACTTACATGAAGCTAATTGTATCTTGAGGCGCATCAGGCACGGCACTGCTGGCTGGGCGAGGGCAGGGATTGTCCCGCTCTGCTCTGCGCTGGTGCGGCCTCACCTCGAGCACTGTGTGCAGGTTTGGGCACCACAGTGTAAGAAGGACATTAAACTGTCAGAGAGTGCCCAAAGGAGGACTACAGAGATGGGGAAGGGTCTGGAGGGGAAGATGTATGAGGGGCGGCTGAAGTCACTTGGGTTGTTCAGCCCAGAGAAGAGGAGGCTGAGGGGAGGCCTCATGGCAGCCTGCAGCTTCCTCACGAGGGGAGCGGAGGGGCAGGGCTGATCTCTGCTCTGGTGACAGCGACAGGACCCGAGGGAACGGCATGGAGCTGTGACAGGGGAGGGTCAGGCTGGGTGTTAGGAAAAGGTTCTTCACCGAGAGGGTGGTCAGACACTGGAACAGGTTCCCCAGGGCAGTGGTCACGGCACCGAGCCTGCCAGAGTTCAAGAAGCATTTGGTCAACGCTCTCAGACATAGGCTCTGATTTTTGGGTGGTCCTGTGTGGAGCCAGGAGTTGGACTTGATCCTTGTGGGTCCCTTGAAACTCGCAATACTCTATGATTCTAAACAGAATAGTTGCAAAGTTTGCAGGAAGCTGATCAGCTGCAGAACAGTACAACTTTTCTGTAGGTGCAACCCACCCCCCACCCCTCCACCACCCCCTAAAAAAAGAACAAATAAACAACAACAACAAAAATCTTCACGTGATCTTTTCAAGGAATATTGCAATCCTTAGCAAAATCGTGATCAACAGATTTCAATTAAGTGTTCAAAACTTCAGTGCCTGAAGCCATATTTCCCATGAACCAGGTTCACCTGCAAAGCAGGCATTCAGAAAAGTCTGCTCTAAGACATCTGAGTGGTCCAGGTAGGCTTTCTCACTGTCCTTTTTCTATTTAATGATCTTTATTTGGAATTTTTCTTTGACTGAACTGGTGTGTCATTTCAGAGTGCCAACTCATAATACAAACAGACCAGAGTTGGACACAGAGGCAGCTGCCGTCCTTGCCTTTAGCCCTACCTCCATCCTGTGTGCCACTGCCTCTGGGGAAGTGACAGGTGAGCCAGAAGGGGCAGGTAAGCAGCTCCTGAATAGCTCAAGCTCAGTATACTATGGTAACGTCAATCTACAGTTCCAATAATAAAGAAATTTAACACTCTCTGAAGAAGGCACCAGAGGTGGATAAGAACAGAAAAAGGAGGTACGCAGAAAACAGGATACAAAAGATGTGGGAGAGACGGAAATTTGTGCTGAAGGGCTGAAAAGAGAGCAACTGGCCTCCTCGAGAGGTTCTTCTGACAAAGGCAAGGCATTCTTGGCAGCCATGGCCAAACACTTGTACTCTTCTTTCTAGGAAGGTTTAAAGCTGCTTTATCTGTCCAGAGTATTTAGATTTAAGATGTTTCGCAAAAGACTACCTCTGCCAAGATGACTGCAATGGTCCTTGATCTCATTTGGTGTCTCTAGATGTTTTCATTTTACCAAGAGTAATATATGAGCAACCACAGACGAATTTTAGAACAGGTCATTCCTTATTTGCGTTTCTGCCTTTGTTATATCCTGCATAAAAATAATGTCAGAAAGAGATATGCCATGAGAATAAAAGTGTAGATCAATTCACAGATCTATACGTGGATCAAACACTGACTGCATTTGGCAGAAGTGCACATCTCATCATTACTCCAGCCAGATTCAAGAAAATGAAGGGCAGAAAGCGACAGATTCCACTGCTCTGATCACGCATAGAAACTAGCTGATATTTTGAGGTTTTGAGGTTACAACATGTGGATCTTCTAAAGAGCAGACTGCAACATTGAGGGGTTTGTTTTGTTTGTTTTTTCAACTGAAATCTGACATGAATTACATGTGAACATTTGGAAGTCATATTGTTCATTATGCATTACATACAATTGCTTCAACTTTTATGGTGTGCAGTCATTAAACTGACTTTCAAAATAATAGAGCACTTAACAAAACCCTTACGGACATGTGACCCAATAAAGATGAGAGCGTGGTGTCTAACTTTACAAACTCTGTTTATTTCAGTGTAGATTCATACATCCCCTTTTAAATCAGTGGTGATGCTTGCAAATGGAAGGGGTGTGTAGGGAGTGGGCCACATTGTGATCTATGTACAGATATACACATAAAAGAATAAATTATTTCTGGCACAGATTTGTTTTAGTCAAGATTCTCTGAACAGCGGGGAGAGATCTGATATGTGAAACAGTAGATCCCAGCCAATTAGTCTGTGACAGATAAGAACCTTTCCTTCATTCATGCTGTTAGGTTTATACGTGGTCTGGACCTTTGGTGATTTCACATTCCCCTCTGACTTCACTGAAATCCAATTTTTATCAGCTGGGATTTCTGGCATTCTTTCCAGGTGCAGCAAAGAAATACCCCATTTGGAAGGAATGAACTATGATATGTGAGCCTTGCTTCTATGTTATGGTGAGGAATGCTTTTGTAGTTACACTCCTCAAAAATCTGCAAACAAGGAAACAAACTAATTCATTATACACACAAGTGTACCCTTTCAAAGCACTACAGGGGGGCTCAACCAAGTGACATACATCTATTTCTGTAGCAGCAGCAAGACAAGCATGCTGCTTTGGAAGTTTACCTTGCCATAGCTGTGCAAAAAAAGGTTCCTTTAAAATAGTCAAGAGAAGCTTAGAAAATCCCCTACATCATTAATATCTTTCATTGCTTTTGATATCTGTGCATGACTACATTCTCAAAGTTAAGAAAAGTTTTTCTAAGACAACATTCCCCAAGGTACATAAAGACCATGGTGTATCTTAGGTTGTTGAGATGGCAAATTCACTCTGTACTTTTAGCTCATACTCCAGACAGAGGTACATTTAAAAATTTAGACTAGTACTCACATTATTCCACTACGTTAGCAAAAGCAGCACCTCACAATTTTCTCAGTAAGAATTTAGTAGCATAAACCCATTTTCTTTTACACACACAGAAAAAGTAAGATTCCCACATTTCTTTCCCTTGGACCTTGTGGCTCTGTATTGAAAGAACTTAGAAGGCTCCATCTTACATTATGAGACTGGATGGAGATGGAAGGAAGAAAGAGGGAGCAACACTGCACATCTTCCAAGAGCTGAAGAGGAGGGAAGACACACAGGAACAGCTGGGAGTGAATAGCAGCTGGTTTTCCCTGAGACAAGAGCTCTTATGGATGGTTCTCATCTTCCACTGCTCCTTGAGCTCAGGAAGGTCACCATCCTTGGCACTTCACAGCTGGGAGAGCAGGTAGCTGCAGGGCATTAGTGGACATAAGTGACTTCTGAGCTCAGGAATGTCTGGTAGTTGTACATGGTCTTCAAAAATCTCCAACAAAGAAAACCAGCTCATTCATTAGACAGGTGGGCGTGTAGCCTAGTGAGTTCAAGGCTGAGGAAGAGTCTATTCTAATTAAGCAGACAAGGGTCTGGCCTCTGCAGTCAGTAGGATTTGTCATTACTTCTGACCTCAGATCTGCTGCTGAGGTGTACAGTTTCTAGTACTTAAAGTAGAATCACAGAATAATTTAAGTTGCAATGAACTGCTATATATCACCTAGTTCAGGCCCTTGCTCAACTTCAGAGTTGTGTCAGGCTGTTCAGAGACCATACTGTGGAGTTTTGAGGATCTCCAGGAGAGGAAATTCCCTTGGATAATTCCAGGAAATTCCACGGCCCATCTGGAAAGCCCCTTCCCATGCTGATCTACCCTCTACTTGAGCATCTGAGAGGTACTGATGATCTAGAAGCCCCTACCTCTTACAAAAGAAAGATATTGCTGAGCAGCCGATGGGCCAGCTCCTGAGCCTGCTTGCTCCATGGTACCGGCAGGATTTCAAAAGAGGGAACAGCTCTGAGGGAACTGGATGCCATTCCTTTCCACTCATTTTTGTCAGTGGGGACTGAGACAGGAAGATTTAGAATCACTTAGAGTAGACATGAGTGAGGACTCCAAAGTCTCATTTCACATGGTTTTGTGGATGTACAAGAAAGCACTCCCACAGTGAGATTTAATATCAGTAGACTCAAGTGACCTCACCAGGTCTGTTTGCAGAAGACCATCCTTTTTCCATTCCTTTTCTTCCCTTCCTCTATTTTGTTTACTTACACACAGACAAAGCTGTGCTTGTTGGGTGGCTGGAGGACAGTCCTCAGGGTGTTATAGAGATTATTGGCTCCACAGTCTAGAACCAGCCTCGGTAACCTCATATAGTAAAATACTAACCCAAATGTTCTAAGGAAGCAAGAACTACATTCTCATATTTTTGTATCTTAAATAAAAAAATAAGAGCTCTTGTTAAAAAAAAAAAAAAGTCTGATTTACAGTTCTTTTTGGTACAGTACAAAAAGAATTATTTTGGAGGTCTTACAGGAAGGATTTTTTCCTTCTTCTTGTTGTTGTTAACTTGATTTACTTGTACATATCCTCAGAAGTTTCAGCCAAACTTCACACAAAAATTATTTCCAACAAAAGAGTTTCCTGCTTCTGGATAGAAAATGAGTAAAACTCAGATTTAAATTCCTCCTTTGCTTCTGTGACCTGGGGCAACTATTGCTGCCTTTTAAAATATGCTTACCTCTCCTGTCCCTGGTGATTGTTATTAATACAGTTTAGGGAAAGTGGTGATAAAGATCAACCCCCAACCCAGAAAGGAAACGTTAACTGCTTCTTTCATGTCTTCCATAGTGAGTGAGCAGCTACAGTTTCAAATGATCCCCAGATGTTTACTACTTCTCCTGCTCAACAGCAGTTTAGGTTTTCTCCAGAGCAGCTGTGCCATGTTGGGTATTTCTGGTTATCCTGCAGGCTTCAACCTCTTATCCTCTGAAGAAAACGTAAAGGTCAAACTAAAAGCCTGTGTGGCATGGAAGTCCACAGTGAAAAATAAACCAAGGACAGTTTCTTACCAATGTCCAGCTGAAGCTATGCCTCTGCATACTAAACAAAATATTCCAGGAACTCCTATAGAGATGGGTATGTGAACATTACAAGCTTTTCATTTGACTACAAAAAGGATTCCAGTAAAAGAGTAATCACTGAGGTCCCTCACTAAAAACACGCTCTTTTTCTGGTTCTTGATTTCAGTTTCCTATTTCCTTATCCTCACTCAGAGCTTGGACTTCTCCCTTGTTTGTCCTGTCTGGAGTCCTTTCTTCACGTGGCCACTCAGTGAAGATATGAAAACTGGCGTAGATCAAACATTATGTTTAATAAGAAGAGTGGGGGGCAGGGAGGACACAGCTCAGGAAAGTATAGTACAGACAGCATAATTTGACAATCTGGGAAAATGTTTGGAAAAATTATTACAGTCAATTTATAGGCACCTACAGCATTGTGAGCTAAAAAAACCAAAGATTTATCAAAACCAAAAGCCAACCCAGTTTACTTTCCCTCATTCACAACTGGTCTGGTGAAGAGAGGGAGGGTTGCAATGCAAATGTACATGATATTACAAAGTTTTTGACACAATCCAACATAACAGTCCCAAAAGCAAATTGGGAGAGATGCTCAAGACTAAACTACAAATGCACAGTTGTTTCTGGAAAGAAATACTCAGAAACTACTCAAGAGTAGATCACTTGCACACAAAGACACACTGAACAGGAGAGTCTACCTTGTGTACATAGTGTACATATGACTATAATATTTTACATGGTAGCTAACAGCAGTAGTAATTACAATATTAACAGTAATAAGCAAGGTCACAAAAATGCCTTCCAAAGCAAATCATTTTTTGAAACCTTTTAGCATGAGAGAATTGATCTTTTTTCTCTTGAATTTGTCTTCATTTTTTTCTTTTTTTTCTTTTTTCTGTTTTTTTTTCTTTTTTTTTTCTTTTCTTTTTTCTTTTTTTTTTGTTTCAGGTCAGATTGTTTCTTCGTAGACCAAACAAGGAGAAGCAGAAATTAAATTTCCAAATTTTACAGTTTACCATTTCAGTACTCCCTCCTTAGCTACTGCATGCCCCATGTTTTCCCATATCTGTCCAGGTAAATTCACTATGGAAAAATCAACCTCTGGCTATTCAGCAGTGGCTGTGTTCCTTCAATAGGACAGCAAACTGTTCTTTTATGCAGTTGATCTTCACAAGTGTGGCTTCCCATTGAAAGCAGCATTAAAACCAAACAGTACTTGGTAGCATTTATGTATACACGAAAAATAAGGATGGATAAAGGAAAAAAATCCTCTCAGTTAGACAATATTTACAGCACTAACAGGTAACATTAAAAGCAAGAAACAGAGAAGTGTGTTGCTAGGCTCAGAACACAATAAATAGCATGATTAAGCAAGATTAACAATAATAAGAACAATATTTGTCCTGTTTCTTTTTCCTTTGTGTTTGTCATAATTAGTCCCTGATGATGTGAAGACTTACCTTTACCAATGCTGAGTTCCACTGGAAGCAATTAATGCTGATAAAAACAGGCACTTTTCAAGAGCTTTAAACAGATTATTATCTGAAGAGCCAAACAGGTTTTTTTATTATTATAACCAGGTAAGTAATGACAGAAGATCATGCTGTACAGGACATTTTTTTGCCTTCTTGGTATGCACTGTTCCTTTCCTTCTATTCCTGTGAGGAACATTATCTGGAGGATGCAGTGAATCTATGCATGAACAGCAGAGAGGGAGGAAAAATGCCACAAATTAAGTTAAGACTCTTACACCTGATTTGGTGTATATAACTTAAAAAGCCTCTGATCTTAATTACAATTTCAGGGCAATCATTCTGATTGAGCACTCAAATAATTGAACTGGTCTTCTCTTTTTAATTAATGCAAAGATGCTAACTTGATTTAATTGGATAAGACCATATAGAAATTAAGTATATACATACATATATCGTTAAAGCATTTCTTTCACGACACATAAGCAGGCTTAAAACTGACCTAAGGGGTTTTTAACTTTCAATATTACCAGAGAGTCAGTGGAAAGTCTTCTGCACTGTATGAAATAATTTGACCTTATTTATCTTTGCTGATACTGAGACGGCAG
>VXAL01007503.1:142571-203532 GCA_013399475.1 Chauna torquata | reverse complement strand
ACATTTTCTGTAAAACCTGTTCATGTTTCAAAAGGGATATATGTATTAATTCTTAGGTCTAATATTGGAGCATTATTTGTATGGGTTAAGAAACAAATGGTTGGTCTTGATGATGGCAGGACTGAAATGAAATTCGAGTACCCATGTATAAAATCATCTCTCCAGCAGCAGCCCAGCACCCTCCTCAATTCTGGGCCTGCTGGCCAGTCTGGGGATTTATCCATAGGACAGAAGAAGAAAGATTATTGAGTACATAAATCATGCTCTTCCCCCAGCCTATGTCCCGTAATGTCTACTTATTACAAAGTGAGTTCTGTGCAGACAGATCCCATAACACCAAGTTTTCAAAATAGTGCTTATTTGAAGTCCATGGCTGAAGTCCAAGACTGCAGTTCAAGACCACATTTGCAAGCATCTGATAGGCATTGCATTCACCATGGCAAACAACTCATCTAGGGGAATGAATGCTACTTCCTCCAACAAACCATCATCTTTGTAATCTTAATCACCTCTTCCTTCCTGCCTTTTACTATTCTATATTCTCAAAAGCAAGGAAATATTGAACTTTTCACATTCTTTCACTTCTTTAGCTTCATAATTTCTAACAGCTTGCTATTATTAAGTTTACTCAAGACAGCCCCCTAAGATCAACAACCTATTTCTGACAGAGTAGAACTAAGAACGACACTAAGAAAGAGCCTAAAGCTTTCCTGGTAAGACATGCTTGTGTCATCTCAAAACTTTGCTAAGCACAAGCTTTTTCCTTCTGTTCTTCACATAAATCTAATAGTTTCAAACTAATATTTTTAGGTACTCTGGCACATTGAAGGGAGCACCTTTTCTGCAACTTTTGCTTGAAATCAATCGGTTTTGTTTCTTTTCTAACTTCAGACTCTATTCCTGCCTCCTCAGTTTCTGTCTTTCTAGGCAAGTAAGTAGTTTCCTTTCACTACAGTTCATCATTGGTTTTGTTTCCCTTCTTTTTTGTCTTTTTTTACAGCCTGATTCTTCATGTTGGAGTCTTCTGACTTGATTCCACACTGTAGCTTGCTACCCAGAATATTTGCAATGTTTGGACTATTCTCTCTTCTCTACCCTAGTTATTCTATTCCTCAAATGGGACAAATATATTAACACCAGAAGTTTTCCATTGTAGGTAAGAGGGTAACCTTCTCCTTGGTGACACCGCCTGTCCTGTCCAGTTTTACATTTTGCCTTGTTATTATGGAAACTGGGGACATCATTCTCCCCATAAAATCATAAAACTTTTATTGAAGTAAGCTCAACTGAGCAAACAAATTGATGTTTACAAGGGGAACAATATAAAAGCTATCAGCAGGGCACAGGTTTATTTCATGCAGATGTATAGTTTGCATTCTATGGGACCCAGCAGCACTTAAGTTTCCAATAACTTTTTTTTTTGCTTGACCAATTTTCTTCATTACTTATAGGTCCCTGCAGAATTCTGAGCTGTTATTACAAACATATACATTACAGAAGGAACACAGCCTGACATGCATAACTTTTTAATAAGGTTTTCATCAGCTGCTCTAACTGACATTTTTTCATTTCTCTTACACCCTGCTTTTAATGTCTCAGTCTTCATTTGATACTGTAAAACAAAGAATGGAATATTACCACAGAATATGTTTGTGGCTGAGTATAAAAATAATCACACAATGTACTTGAAGCATGAAAGCTCTCTAGGCAATTTCCGTTCCTGTTTGCATACGCAGTCTATGCATCTAGATTGGAAAAGTTATCCTCTTTTCCTATATCAGATTAAAACCCCAAAAAAGCATTCTCAAAGCTTAGATTCAGAATAGAAGATAATCCATACTGAGTCTTTAAATCTGTCATTCAAAAGTAAGCATGCACATTTGTGCAAAAAATTTTGCTCTTGCAAAACTGTATACCACAAGTTGATGTTCAAAACTCATTCCATATCAGAGGATGTGTGCAAAAATAAAGAGTCCTTTTTATCACTGAGGAGTGATTGTGATGATCTAAATTTTAATTTTTTGAGGTAACAATGTCCACAAAAATATGAAGCAGTTCTCTGTACTACCACAGATGTCAACAGAGTGAGTGTCTGACTGTTGTCAATTCAAGTCCATCAGGGCCTGAGGCAAGTTTATTCTGGCAACAGGACACAGCTCTGATTCATATCAAAGAAGCATACTTTAGGTGTGACTACTTTTAATGAAGTGTGATCTGTATCCAAAATGGAATTGTTTGCTACGATCCAAACACTTAAAGACAAGTAAATATATATATATGTGTGTGTATATGTTAATTTTCTCAGCTCAAGTGTCAATATTGGTAAGAGAAACAGTGGGATGCATCTAGTCTCCCTGTGAACTAACCTTTCTCAGCAGAAAAAATGCTGAAAAAGTTTTAGTATGTTTTTTTCTAGACATTTTCTTCTTTGGTGTATTCCCTCTTTAACATGAGATGCATTGTGACACAGAGAGGAGAAAGAAAGTGAAGCTTCAGAGAGTGAAGCTTGTGAAGATTCCCATTCTGTGGTCAAAGGAGGCAAAAAATAAGCTTGCTGTGGGATTGCATTGGTAAGCAAATACACATCTACTGACTTCAGTGTATTTCTGTCAATGACCACTCTTACTAAACCTCTTTTCCTTATCTCATGGCTTAGCTCTGATACATTGGGTTGGCTTTGTCCCAGCTATGCTCTGCCTCCAGTGGTTATGATGGATGAGGGATTCAGATTCATGATCCGTTTACTTACATTTGAAATAGTCTGCAATATACTGGGCAAACCCATTTTATTTTTTCCATCCCCATAAATACCAGCAGGCACCATGAAATCTGACCTGCATTAGCTCAGATCTGATACCCACCACTGATGCACTGCTCACAGCAGTGCCAGAAGAGGGTTATATTGATGTGCTATGGACAGCTTTACCAATGGAAAATGTCACTGCCAGCACATCTCAAAAAAATCTGAAAACTTGACTGTTGATACAATAAATCTGAAAATGTATCCAACAACAGCACAGAATGAAGAAAAGCTGTGGAGAGCAGGGGGGAAGCTGGTGTAAAGAAAAGAGGCTACGAAGTTTGGAGTTGGTGTTCATTATTATGAAAATTGCCTAAAATTTTTGTCAAGAGCACTCCATTCCTAGATAATGCAGGATGCGTAGTCTAGTATCTATAATGGTGAGGGAACACATCCAGAAGTAGTCAACTAAAATGATTCCCAAATGTTCTGATACCTTGCAACCTGGCGAGTAAACCTGCTGCCTACAGATATTCTTCTTAACGTCTGGTGGTGTGGTGATTCTGAGCATGTGCTTGTGCATTCACACTCACAAAGACAGGATATTGCCCATCCTGCTACATTCTCTAAAGAAAAATTAAAATAATATGAAAAATGATGTTATGGATTGGTTTGTTTCATCTATCCAAACACAATGGATGCTTTAAAAAATAATATAAGAAAATTCAGCCTTGTTAAAAAAAGGAGAGGATTCAGTTTCAGAGGCATAGTATTCTGCCTTGCAGAAATTAAAAAAAAAAAAAGAGTGAACTCGGCTTCATCTTGTGAACACATTTTGGCTAAAACAATGCATTGGCATTTTCACAGATGCTATGTCACCAATCAATAAAAAATATAAGCAATTGAAGTGATTGACTTCAGCAAAATGAATGTTATTCTGTTTGCAGAATTTGCAAACAGAGATCACAATTTCTGGAATTGCAGCTGAGTTCTATATTTCCCATTTTCACTCTTGACTTTGCATCTCCATCTGCTCCCCCCATCCCCCACCCCAATCTTGTTTCCTCTAATTTAAATTCCCTGTCTTCCTGATCTTTCCCTAACAGTGGCATTACAGTGCAAGTAATATAAAGATGAGAGCAGAGAGTAAGGTCTAAAGGAACTGCTCATTTCCTATCATCTTAAGTTCTAAGAACAAGTGGCCCTTGGCAGGATACTTGTGAGTGTCTGAGATGACTGTAGCCACCTACATTTCAGCTCATGACTCCCATCCCTAGTGGTGATAACGACAGCACTAAGCTTTCTTCTTTAGCTCAGTGAAACAGTGGATTGTTTCTATATCTGAAAACATCTAAATCATATTGATATGCAGAGAGTCACTTAGAAGTACCTCAGAAGAGCTATTTAAGCAACTTGTGCCTGAACACTTACTTGTTTCCAAGAAGAGTTTCTATTGGCAATGGAGACCTATAACCTGCCTCCTTAATTTGATCTCTGCAGAGTTTTTGTCTTCCATCCTCACCCCTATTTTAACACTTCAGGAGGTCAGCATAAGTCTTCCTATCGATTTCAGTGATCTCCGGCAGAAAGCTCCAGCCCTGCATCTGGGAGGTGCTTTCAGTTCTCTTGGGCTAAATGGAATTTGTTAGCTTTGCAGTATTACGTATTAATTTATATCACCATGTCCGAAAGTCTCACAAACTACCTGGGGGGCAGAAAGACTGTAATTCAATATTCTAAGGCATATTATGTTTATTAAATGGGGTACCAAGATATGTATGCATTAACCAAATGTAGAAGTTAACAAAAATTAATTTATATGTAATAGAGTGTGAATTAATGAAGAATAAAAGAATGTTAGCCACCGTGCCATAACAAAATGTTCTCACATCTACACATGCCCCTGGAGAATTGTTACCTCATGCTCTGAGTGATGGATGTTTACCAACAGTGGGCTTTGTTGTCTGAGGTGACTCACGTGGAATCAGTTAATGCTTCTAAATGAAGCCAAGGAAAGTTAACATTTTAAAGAGCTCAGTGATACAATAAACTCATGTTGGATTTACAGTATTGGCATCATATTTAATTTTAGTATCTACATTTCTTTATGGTGATGGTTTTCCAATTTACTTGTAGAAAAGTTGCTGAAGAGTTATGAATAAAGTCTAGAACTTCTCTACACTGCTATTAAAACCTTTTCTTTACTCCTCTAATCTGAAAGCTAAAATGACTTTGTTTTCCGTATTGGTCAGCCTCTACCTGAGGTTCAACAGATACATATCTTCAAAATTATATTCTATAATATGTAAAAGGGCACACCGCATAAAGAAATTACTGAAATGACACAAAAGTAAACGGAAAAATAAAAGATTCTTATAACCTACATGGATATTCTTATTAGATATTAAACACCTGATTTTTTCTTGCCATATTTATTCCACCTTTAGTTTATGCTCTTTAGGAGGGACTGCTTCTTGCAATATCTGAAGGCAGCAAATTCTGTAAAAATTTGTATGCAGTAGATTTACTCAATAATCTATTGAAACCCAAATAAATATTTCAATTCAAGGTGCTTTGGATCAGTCCATGTGTGCAAACTACCATTTTTGAATAAATATCAATAATCATCAATAAATGCAATAATCAATAACACATCTTTAGCAATACATTATAATGGACTCCCTGAAATTCATGATTCCTCTCACCCTGGACTAAGATTCAAAGTTTTCAATGGCAGCTCCATGTTGTCACATCAGAAGGAGATTACTCCTTGAACTTACTTAGGCTTCATGCACTAAAGGCAAACGTCTAGAAGCCTGTTGGAAATTTTACCCTACTATAAAATTATAAAATGGATTTTTCTACAATACAAATGGGGCTTCACATCTTTAATAGCTTTTTTCTCCAGTAGCCCCAAAGAGGAAAGTGTCCAGGTATTAGCGATAAGCACTATTCACAGATATTCACTAATCCTAATATTCCGTCATACGATACCTGAAGTAATATATCTTAAGGGAGGCTTCAAAAGCATGTGCCAAAGAAAGCATTTAATTTCCACCTGTACTTGTACATATTATTCACATGACTGAATGCATGGAGAGTACCAATGAAAAATTACTAAGCAAGTAACTCACTAACTACTTACATGTCTAATCACTTAGTTCATAGTAATTATGATGTAAATTTAACCATTGCATTCAGCTCTCCACCTTTACAAATGTATTCTTACACAAGCTTTCAAATCCCTGCATGTATGACCTCAAGAGTCTCTGACCCTCAGAAGCAGTCTTATTAGGTAGTCAGAATTTTCTGATCTTTTTCTCCCCAAAATAAAACAACAAAACCAAACTCAGATGTGGTGTATTTTTTTAGATCAAGAATAATAGAACAAAAAGCCAGTAAAAGACTAAGATTAGTGCCTCTGTGCTAGAGAACTACTTCCTTTTCCCTGACTTTTCTTTTCTTTTTCTTTTTTTTTTTTTTAAAGAAACTTCACCCAGTGTAAAATAAAATCCAGTCTGGAGTGGAATGAGAAGTCACCTACTAAATAATAACTAAGAAGCCTATCCGATTAATGAGGCCTCTGTGAGACACGTCAGGGTTTATCGGCCGTTACCGTGGAGGTCAGTGATGGTGATGGAATGTGAGCGCAGGCCCCGCTACTCTGACCACAGTGCCTTTCCAGACCTCGCCCCAAATGGAAACAAAAACCAGTTGTGACCATCAGAAACCTGATTAATTGGGAGTGACATTCTGGGCCTAGCACTGGTGACCCAATGACTGGGAATTACCCTGGAGATTTAAAGTCTCATGTCCTTCCCAGGGCAGCAGTCACACATACAACAAAACTGCCTAGTTAAATTACATTAGCCAACTACTGTTTACAAATTTCAGGATCACACACGGTCTGCCCATTGTTTGGCACAGATAAACACAATCAGCCCTGGCATTTGAAGCTGCTGACAGATTGCCAGCCACTGGTGCAGATGGTGGCAGCACAAGAGCGCTAATTACCGATGACATTAATGATGAGGTAACCTGTCTCTCTTCAGCTAATAAACAGATGGAATGTGTTTCCTATTAATTTTTTTTTTCAGATAACAAATTGTTTAGCTTTAATGGTAGAGAGCAACAAAACCAAATTATCTGTTCTTTGGAGAAATTTGTTTTCTGCTAATTGCTCTAAACAATCAATAAAAGAATTACAACTGGCATTATCCCACTGGGAACAGAAGCAGAGAAGTCAAAGTCAATTAGCTTCCTATAGTACAATGCACTCAGATGGAAAGAGTCATTACAACAGAGTGTAAAAGTCAAACTATAAAGTATGCAGTTCCATGAACAAAGCAGACTTAGATGGAAAATCTAGACAGGGGGCTTTGACATACCTGCCAATTCTTCATTTATTACTGCAGCATCCAGTTTTTCTTTAGATGCTTCCAAGAAAAAAGGGAAAAAGCCACATAACACAACTTCCTGGGATCTTAGAAGGCCTGGTGTCGTAGGAGAGCACTAAGGCTATAAGTCTTCATCAGTCAAGGCCAAGAAATCTCTCATCTACAGAATAAAAAGAACAACAAGCTAGCTCAGTTTTCTGTCAATGTTCCATTAAGGCAAATACGATAAATACGGAAAAGCTGAGGACTCCACAGTGGCCACTGAAATGCTACACAAATGGGCAAAATAGTTGCCATGGTTGACTTTCCAGCCTTTTCCTGACTATTTCCATTCTCTATCTGTGTATGGGGGTGGGGGCCAGGAATAAAATAAGGCAACTGTTCAATGCTTACACATGATCAACACTTCATACTTATTAACAGCCATGCTTCAAGTGAGGGGACAGCACCACCAGGATTGAGAGTCCCTGCCTTCTGCAAGGACCAGATACCAGCAGTGTGCTGAATGACTGTAGCATCTCACCTGTAAGAAGCAGGACCTCAAGCTCTTGCTAAGACCCTGAAAGTCCTGAGAAATGGGATTCCTGTGTCCTGCAGGGCTACGGCTCCTGGCCCTGCAGAGCAGTGCCTCTTGCTGCAGCCCACAGCCTGTCCAGGAGGAATCAGCCCCTCACATGCTAGCCAGATATCATGAAGCTGTGATATCCTGCTTCAAAACTGAGAAGCAGTGATGTTTATTTCTGCATATATCCCTATTTCCCCCATCATGGGATTATAATACAACAGAAAGCAAAACAAAATAAAAATATATTAACTGATCATAGAGGTTGAATACTTTAACTAATAGCAATTGGAAAAAAGCAGCAGCCATGTAGCAACGACAAAGGAGTAACCATCTGCATCAGAAAAAAATTCAAGCACATGAGATACAGTAATGTTCTGCTAGAATAACTAACTTCACCTTGTTTTATCTGATGTTGCTCAAACGCATTGAGCATTGTTATAGATTTACATTTATTTTTAAACATTACTGATGAATTATTTGTGGTTCCAGTCCATTCAATTAAGAAAACGACATTTCAACACGCTTTATGTGGAACACAACTCACTTTGTATGTTGAAAAAGTAAAGTTCACACTATTTCACGTTAACTCCTTGCACCCTGCAGTTTCTCATTAGTGAAAAGCTTAGTAGCGTATATTATGCCCCAAAATCATAGAGCTTTACATGAACTCTTGACTGATTTAACTTCTCTCTTGGGCTGAGCTCCTGACTCTTGTAGGTAGTAAGGAGTGCTCTTGCATGGGCTATTTGAATGACCTTGCTTATTTCCCTCAGATCAATCCATCAGGACATCTTCCTGCTCAGGTTTATTTTTCTACATTAATGTCTCTAATTTTATACTGGGTAAAAATTGCCGGCCACCCAAGGTCTTAATGCATTCATGAATGTTTTCAGCAGTGATGTAATGTTGTATTTGAAAACACATTATCTCCTCACTTCCTACTTTATGCTGTTGCACACAAAGGAGTCAATTGACTTTTTCATGTCCATACAATCACAAAGGCATCCAAAACTTTTGTTAGAGGCCACCTACTTTTTCCATGAGTTATCAGAAAAAAACAAGCAGCCTATTTAGATGTGAATAACAATGAATGGCTGTTCTAGCCTGGGAAAGGTTTACATACACCCTCACAGCTCTCTTTATTCAGAGCTTGTAAATAACAACAGCATACAAGCCCTACAGCCACTAATTTAGCACCACATTGTGACTCTGTTTCTTGCCATTTGCCTCAAGCAAAGTCAAGTTCTAGTGACCTTTTTTGGCCAATATATATGGAACTGGTTCACGTGACCTGGGTACTGTTCTGTACGAAGTATTAAAGATCTTGTACAAAGCAAGTGGTACAGACTGTTGACCATGAAATTCCTATGACTGGCCTTAAGATGGGTTGTCTATGCAGTGCTGAATAAATGATGTCTTGGACTGAATTCTATTGAAAGGAAAACAAACATTTTTGTCTAGTTTTGTTGCAAAACATTCCTAATTCAGAGGCTATTCTTCTGCTAAGCAGGCAAAGAAAGTTTTAAGGAATGAAATAAATGATTATATTTAAATATTTTCAGTTTTCCTCCTGGCTTCTTGTAAAATGAAGACAACATCCCTCTATTGCTATGTGTGCAACAAGTAGATGTCACCTGTAACATGCTATATTTTCCTGTGGGAAAGAGAGCATGTGGTGGTTAGAAAAGACACTTGATACAGAAGGGAATATCTCTTACATAGACTCTGCTTACAAAGCCATTTATGAAATTTTAAAAATTGCTGTGAATGTCTGGCTTACTTTTCAAGCAAACAGAGATGTTTTCTTCCTGTGCTAACGCAAGACAGATTTCCACAGAACACCAGATGAGTGCTAATATTTGTTCTTTACAACATTTTCCTCTACAGATGAGACCAAGTTCTGCTCTCCTTCTCATTTTGCCAACTACTGCATAAATAACAGTTGCACAGTGCAATTCTGAGTCACAAGTTTTGCTTATCATCTGCAGACTGTTGGGTTGGGTATTTCCCCCCCGCCCCCCCGCCTTAGTGCTGGAATCCTCATACTTTATCAGATACAAAGGGTGGGTGGGTATCTAACAAAATCTAAGTCAGCAACAACCATGCAATTTTTGTTTTGCCTTCACACACCTGCAGCAATCTTGAAGTGTTTATACAGATGAAAAGAAATCTTTTATAATACTCTTTGCTCACCTGGGTCACCTGAAATGCAAAGTGCAAAATTAAATTCCTACAAAGAGTAAAACAGTTCATTCCTCTTTCTGCACTCCGCTACACTTCACCATGCACACAATGTGGTAATTGCTTTTGCCTGACTTGTTCAAACAGCTATGTTCATGATGTGACAGCTAGGGCACTAATATATTTATGCCCTTTGTAATCGGCCAGCACTGCTTGTAATTAGGTGCAAAGTTAATTAAGTGCAATGCATCTAATAACTGCCTGCCAGTAATTGTAAAGTTTGATTTAGCACATAAACTGTCAAGGTGTCAGAATGGTGTGTTAAAAAATAAGTTGCTAACAGAAAAACTATCCTGCCACAAGCCAGTGAAAAGCACTGTGACAGCGAGTCAGCTGGGAAAAGGAAAAAATACTCAATACTTCCTACTTCTGACACTGGGAAATGACCCCACCTGCATGATGAGAAGTTGTATCTTCCTTTTTCGAACTCCAGATTGAAATATATTTTTACCTACCAGTCAACGCCTTCTCCTATAGACAACCCTCCCATTTAAAAGCTATGCATACGATATGGAAATTTTTGAAGTCTATAAATATCAGCAAGAGAATAAAATTACTTTTAAAAAAATTAATGTGTAAAGAGGGGTATGAAAAGAACCAAGAAGGCCCAGAGAGTTGTCATTTCACGTTTAGGGTCGTGGTTTTGGTTTGCTTCTTTTATTGCACACACACACACAAAAAAAACCACTCTTCTTCTATTGAGTATAAGAGAACAATATGTATATCCCAAATACCTATAAGTACTAATAGCTTAAAAATTATGCTTTAGTTGTTTGTACTTAATTTCAGTATTTCAATTCTTCGCCTAAAAAAACCATGTCTTTCATGATCTTAGTCACTACAGAATATCCTTTCTCCAAATGACCATTTCAAATTAGTTGTTCTTGGTTTCAACCTTTCACTTGTGCTTTTATTTCTCTCTTCAATTTTTTGGAATACCAGCTCCTCTCCTATTGATTGATCATCACTTCTCCATGAGCGCAGCATTTGTTTTCCAGATCCATATTCTTCTTTCTTAAATTCAATTTTGATTACCTCAGACGTTTCCTTCACCTCCATCTCTGTATGGTGTGAACTGTGAAATATTCCTCTCTTCGTGCTAGGCAGTCAGGGCAGGTTTGAGACAGACCATAGCTGTCAGTGGAAAAAAAATAGAGAGCAAACAAATGACACAAATTCTATACACAAAACAATTCAGGACTAGCTGCACAGCAGATTAGAAGTTACAGTGAGCGCAAATGATGAGTTATATGGCAGTACACGATATACGCATAGTTCAATAATACTTTGGTTATTAGCACACTCACAGATGCATGAAGCTCAGAAAAGGTATTGTAATACCAAAAGGGAAAGTATGGACAATGCTCTGAAGCTTTTTTAAGCCAGCAGGTCGAAATGGAAAGAATGGAAGTTGTACACAAACAGGGTAGCCCACAAACCTTGAGAAATAATGTAAGTTCAAGGACAGTATTGCTACTTCCAAAGCAATCACCAGTAAAGCTTTCTTTCTAAAACACTTCACAAAAATCAATGTCAGATAAGCTAATCTTTGTGGTTAGTTATTATGAACTGATATTTGATCAGGGAAATTATGCTCTAGATTGACATGAAATTAATAATGCTTGTTGTGTGGTGCCCGATGACAAAGGTAAATGCTAATAGCTCTGAAATCCTAATGATTGCCAAAGTACTCTTCCAAGCTTTGATTAGTGCTTGTGTTGTGCAATTATACTTTTCTATAATTACTGTGAATTACCATCATGATATTATTATTCTCGTATTTTTTATTCCTCTGAAATTGTCAAAATTTCCTGCAGCTAAAAATGGATTTCATTTGCATTACCACAAGCTTTGATTGTTTAATGAAAAATAATTCCATGCAGACCCTCATGTTAAATTGTCCATTTAAAATTTTCCTGTTATCTAGATTATGTTGAAGTGCTCCTTCTTTCATTTATCGTTTGCCTTTATTATCACAGTCACAGTCCTCACTTTATGCTAGATTCTGGAGAGAAGGAAACAACGAAATGTGGTAGCTGTGCTAAAAAGATGGTTTTCTTTGGTTGCAGTAGGGTCTGTGGAAGTCTACCACTGACTTGCCTAAGGCTTAGAACCATGCCCTAAGCTAGTAAGATGACCAGGCTCCATGAGATGACCTTGTCTATGCCTGATGGCTGCTGCATATTTCCCTCTCAATAGATACACATAGAGGGGCAGTGCATGTTTCGTAGGAACATCCATTTCCCTGCTAGGGGCATGCAGCTACATCTGTGTCACTACTGAAATGTCTTTGGCAAGTGTGGATATCTTCGTGGTTTTCAGTGCTGTAGTGGCTTTAAACTTCACAAGACAGCCTAAAATGACAACCATTCATTAAAATGAGTCTTCATTTGAATTTGCTCAATTTGAAGCAAATCTTGGGACTGATTTTCAAGGTGTTTGCACTCCCTGTGAGCAGTAACGATCATTTTTATTATTTAGATGGCTACTTAACAGCCTTGGGAAAACAAACAAGAGACCACCACACCTTCAGAAATTCAAATATAAATGAACAAAAAAGCCATTTTTTGCACGCTTCACAATGATTTTTGTTTATGCACTGGAAAAGATTAGACTTAATTTTAAGTATTGATTTTGTAGTCTTATTTTTTCCCATCTGTAGACATTAATTGATTTTTTTTTTCTCCTTTCTGTAATTTTACAGAACATCTCCTGATGTCTTATGAAGCAATGGTGGTATTGAGGGCTTCCCAAAGCCTGCTCCATGGCACCTTGCAAAGCATGATTGCAACTATGATGTGGGGGAACACTCAAACCATATACTCAGCATTGCTGTAATGAGAATATAGCTTAAGCCATGCTTAGGGCTAATCTTCAAAAAACATTTTAGGAGCAGAAAAGAAAGAATGACAGAGTTTAGTAGATTTCTGAGTACTGTATGCACTCTGAAATGCATACAGCATACAAGAAACAGCAAAATCCATCCAAAAGCCAAGCTGCAAAAATCAGAGAAAATCTGGGTTTGTAAGAGTGTGTAGGAGTCTTTTTCAGAGATGCTGAGTTAAATAATTGTAACAAAACACCAAACAGACATGACATTTAAAATTAAAAAGTATTCAAGTATTCCACAACCTAAAGAAGAGGTCATCCGATATTTGAAATATTCCTTCCTACATACATCACTTCCTCCTGAAGTGTGTGTATGTTTAAACAGATAGATAAAATGAAACAGAGAGACAGAATCTATTCTTCAAAGCTTACTGAAATTCAAATAACTTTTTCATGGTTTAAATAGAAAGTTTTCATTTCTATCGCAAAAAAAATGGAAAAATCTTGTGACCTTTGCAAAGTTTTGATAGCCTTAATGACTGATTTGTATGTGTCTCAGTGTACCTGAAGTTCACCATAATTTTGCTGCCTGTATTTTAAAAGCCTTCACTGTAGTATTTTTATTAAAATAGCAATTCAGTAATTTTTGAAACAGGTTTGTTTCTCATACCTAAAGCTACTTTGTGATGTATTCACAAATGCTGGACTAGAGCAAGAAGATGATCTAGATAACTCTAAATTTATATTACATATTTAGCTACATACACACAGAATGTTTTTTTGTTCCTTCCTCTCTCTCATTTCTTTCCAGTCTTTTTCAACTGGTTCCATTTTCACCTCATATATGCATCTGATTTTTCTCTCACATACACAAGTCTCCTATTCAATGTGTTAATATAACATGTGTGGTCACAATTTCACACTTATAATATTCAAATAAGTTCAAAGTTAGTCAGAATAAGTTTGACCATGCCTATATGTATACTTGAGGAGATGAAAGCCTGGATCAGATGAAGGAAAACAACCATTAAAAAAAAAAAAAAACCTTATATCAGCATATACATCCCTGAAATCTTTTGTTTTTCATTTTCACCATGGATAATAACAAATGGAGATACCTCATCTATAACTTTGTTGTGATTTGGGGAAAATTGAGCCCACATTGAACATCTGTAGATTGCATCTTTTGAAGCAATGCTCCACCATTAAGATTTTATANGAAAGAATTCTCTAATTCCCGTCAACGAGTGGTGTTCGGCCACGTCCTGGGCAGCAGGGCCTCAATACGCGTAGCGGTTGTTCGGGAGGATAGACATCTTCATAACGAGAGCCCCCCTCTCTCCGTCCCAATCCCAGCTTTTATTGCTGAGTGTGACATCGTACGGTATGGGATACCCCTTTGGTCGGTTCAGGTCAGCTGCCCTGGTGATGTCCCCTCCCAGCTGCTGCCCACCCCCAGCCCACTGGGTTTGGGGGGGTTGGAGTCTGGGTGCTGTGCCAGCACGGCTCAGCAGCAGACACAGCACTGGTGTGGTATCAGTGCTGGTCTAGCTACAAGTGCAGAGCACAGCGCTGTATGGGCTGCTGTGGGGAAGTTAACTCTATCCCAGACAGACCCAGTACATAATGATATCTAAAGAATGTTGGGTTTTGAAGCAGCAATGTACACTCATGAAACCATGACTTCTTTTCATCTGTTTGTCAGAGCTGTGACTATGTTCTCTTTGCTTCCTGGAGGAATCAGTATTTCACTGGGTTGTGTATATGTCCTGATGAAATGAGCATTTGCTACATGGCCATCTTTGACACTGACTTAAATATTGATTCTGTACCACCTAACCCAATTAGGGCTGCCAAGAGAATGAACATGGCAGTGACACCGACAGTAAGATTAGCATCCTGCACACTTTCACCCCAGTCTGCTTCATATCAGCTCTACTTGAAGTCACACTGTATAAGAAGAGCTCTTATTTTTAGGTACCAAAAACAATGTTACATAAACAAACAAGCAGGAACAAACAACCAGAAATATCAGGCGTTGACCTTGCCAGTGAGCCAACCTTCACTGACTGGAACCAGTATAAATGTAAATTGTTAGAGATCCCACCCATACTTCATGGAAACTTCTGCTCTACCACCCACATGGTCACTGCCCAGTCTTAGCCCTCATATGGGAGATCAGCACAGATCCTGCTTGCTTCAGAATTCTTCTTTCATATTACAGATCAGCTTCAAGACCCTAGGAGAGGAGCTAATCCTACACACATGTGCCTCTGGTGAGATGGCAACTGTCCCTGGCTAAGGAATTAACACCCCTTTTAAAGTTATCCTCTTTCTTCTGAGCTTCCAACAAACAAATCAAATCCAGCATTTAGCAACTGCATGTTTCAAATCACCAAAAGCCCTTTCAGATCTTGAAGCTGTACACACTGTCTGCTGGAATAACCTCAGGCACTCTGTTACAATTGAATCGTAACCAGTGACACCCTCTTTCCCATCCCATTGCACTGAGTTACCTCCACTGTCTACAGAGAGGACTCCACATGCTTTCAGGCAGGCGGCAGTGCGCTGGACAACAGCAGGAACATATTATTAAACATTTCTTTTCTCTTCTGTTACAATAGCCACAAGTTTAACCAGTCCTCAAATATTTTCCATCAGAGTATTGCACCCAGAAAGGTTCCGAGCCTTGGAGAGTAAACAGGGTTTTAGGTGATCATGGTTCCTCAGTCACTTTCATCTAGCCCAACCAATTTTATCTGCAAAACCTTGAAGAAAATACACAGTTACATGCCACAGCACAAGATGAAACATACATAATTATCTGAGTTGCTCTATTTCTTCCTGCTAGGCCTCATGTTCTTCCTCTAAGATACCATAGCTTTTTGGCTGTTGACCTTTCACTACAGTTTAAATTTTGTTTAAGGGTGTCAGAAATATTTCAGTTCCTGAGTGGTTGCCTGTGACTGGACAGACTGCAGCCAGTGAGCTGGGTGGTCCTTTCTAGTTCGGGGCTTTTCTGAGCTCTCAGGAGCTGACTATGCCAAACCAGCGCTGAACTCAATGTACTTGAGTAGCCACACTACTACATTATTGCAACTGATAGTGTCGTGTGGAGGGATTTCTTTCCTGTATAAATCGGAGGTTCTGTGGTAATGTAATGTTGGAATGTAGTATATGCTTTACCTATATGCAGAAGGCCAAGTACTCTCACTTCCCCTGAATGTTCTACAAAAAACGGAAGAGCAGCCTGAACGCAAAGAAGTCCCATGAAGCGTTGTACGCAAATCCCTTCAGACAGGCAAATGGTCTGAGAGATTCATATCCACCAGCATACGGAAATTCTGTTCATAAATTCTTATAAATCTTCCTGTTTATGGCTAGAGCAGCAACTCTGTGCTGCCTTGTGGCCAGCAGAAGGGGATTTGGAAAAGGGAGTTCTAGGCCAGGAACTGCTGCTCAGTTGATGAACAGTCTTGGATTAACCACTTTCCTCCCCACATTACTATTTCTGTTTGCAAAGCACAGAGTTAATCAAGGATAGGAAGTTGCGCATAAAAAGTCATTACTATTAAAGGATATTCCACTTTTCACACTCCACTAAAATGTGAAGGTTTAAAAATGCAGTATTGTACCACAGTCAAGACCAGTATTTTATTGGCCAAAGCTGGTTTTACCTGTCACCAAGTCATCTTATGTAATTGTGGCCAAACATAAAAATGTATTAATTTTTTCTAGGCAGCTGCATACATGCCTGGAGGGATGCATGAATTGTCTTAAGTGTCTGAATAGAAAGATACCAAATAACTTCAGTAGCTGTGTACATCTCTCTAAGTTCTTACTTGGACATTCAGGGATTATATGCAGTAATAAATACAGCTTCAATTGACTTGATCAAACAGCTGTGAAATCAGGACAAAGCTCCTGACCTATTTGAATAGGTCTTTTAGTGGGAGTCAGATATGAACAACACACAACTGTGACTGAACCTGGACCACATTCAGATTAGTATGTGATGAGATCTTCTAGACAACCCAAGATACACAGACGATGGTTGACCTAGTTCACTGCTGTCAGAATACTGCCTGAGTCACCCAGGCAACTAGTCAATTCCCAGGCTGAAGTTTCAATCACAATGTATAATAAACTCAGCCAGTCATTTAATTGTACTTCAAACTGGATAAGAAAAGACTGTCACCTGTTCTAGATGAAAATTGGACCATAGCTAGTAATCCATAAATCCCTTTGTCCCATCGTGAAGGGTGTACCTAGAACAAGAATATGGCAATATTTAGGAGACTCTGAAATGATCCTTACTGCAGAGATGACAAATGAGATACTGCAGAGCAAACATCACCAGACTTGTTGCTACTACACTGAAAGAATCCTTGGTATCACAGCTATGCTGCCAGGATGCGTACAGGACTGAAGATGTGGCATTTATGGAAGTCTTTGCTTGTCCTGCCTTACATTAATTCAGTCCAAATATTGGAAAGCAAAAGTTTGCAGCCTTACTGATACGAACCAAGGTTAAATAAACAAAAAAATTGTAATCACAAGCACAGCAGAAAGCCAACGTGCTGAAGCAAATGCTATTGACCTAACAAGCACACTGCCTTCTCTCCATCTGGGAAGAGCCTTTCAGGGCAGATGAATGCTAAAAATATTTACACTCCTCATGAAACAAGCACTGACCTTCTCATGTGGAAAACAAGCCTAGGTAGCTATTTGATCTTCCCTTGACTGGTTTAATAGTTTAAAAAAATCCTTTTGGCTTAACATACCTATCCAACAGAATCAAATAAGTTGAAACTTGCTTTTACCAAAGCAAATGGATGATTGTCATCTGGGTGCAAAGGCAGCAGGACAAGGTCATTGAGAACTGTTGCACCTGTACGGCTGCACCCAGACCTGTATCCTGGTTGGGATCTTCACTCTAATACGGAGCGAGTTGGAAGGCTGAGCTGTGTGTTGTCCAGGAACGGAAGCAAATAAATACCAGAGGAAATTCCAAAATTAGACCAGTAGGAAAGACAACACTATGGATGAAGAGCAGGATGTTCAGAATAGTAGAATATATTTGTAGAAACGTTCCTAATTAGAGCTGGTTAGAAATAATCCCAGAGTATAGCTCACAGAGGTCACTTATTTCCCCTGAAAGCAGTATTTCTCACAGGGGTGTATTTATTTCTTCTGGAAGAGCTGGGCCTAGCTCCAGCCTCAGGAACGCCGTTTCAGGGGCTTTCAACTGGAGGCTTCATCAAGAGAACCCCCAGATGTCCCAAAAGTAAAGTCAAGCCAGAAGCTAGATGGCAGGTAAACTGAAAATATCTGCCCTGAGACCCTGATTCATCTGGAGATATCACCAGGGTGAGCAAGAGGAAGGCAGCTCCAGAACCCACAGAGACCAGCACCTGTTGAGAAGACTGGGGGACAAGGTTACATAAAGAAATACCACATTTAAATGTTTTCCATGTGTCATATTGTGGGATTCCTCACAAAAGCAAATTTTCTGAATTTTCATTTCTTTTCCCGTTAAATTCAAAAGCTACCAATTAGTTGAAGAGGTTACTTTAGAAATCCATAGCAATAGTTAGCGGACACGACTTTGATGCTATTGCTTGTTCGCGCTTCTCACCTTAGGCTTGCAAAGCATGCTATACTCCTATTCTCAAATCTCTTGCTTTCCTATATTGAAATTTCTATCTTTCCTGTTCGTTTTTAACCCTCACATATTTTTTTCATAAAGCACTATTCCAAATCACACAATCTCTCCAAATCTCAGGAAATACAATATTCTATCATTTAGCAAGCTTAATAGTTACCATGTTGTTGAGTGAAATCTAAACATGAAATACAAAGACCTCAAATTTTTTTCCACTAATTAGGGGAGTTTCAGTCTCAGCCTCAATAAACAGAGCTGCTAATCTGTCTTTCCTCTTCCAAGGCAGAGAAATTTTTCAACAAAGCAGAAGAATGTGGTTTGAATGTTAGAAATAATAAATATTACTAGTTGCCACAAGAATACAGTGAGATGTTCAAAGCTGGGAATGCTTTGGGAGTGTTAACTCTCTGCGATGTTTTGTTTCACAGTCAGTTTCACTTTTTATAATTTCTATTTCCTTCTGTTTCCAGCAGCACTGCTCTCCCATGCAACATTTGGAGAGATTAGGTAAAGCAGATTCAGTACCAGCATCTTCCTAAATAGTGACATACATACCAACTCTTTGCTCTCTGAGCTTAGCTTCTATCAAGGGTTTAACGTTAATGAAATCAAATATCTACAAATTCACCAAAAGAGCTCTCTGACACAAAACCACTTTCTTGCATATCTATATCCACTAAAGACATTTTTATAGTATTTTGAAATTACATTTTAACACTACTGGCAAACATAATAAAGTCCTTCAAAGAGAGTGAGAGGTTACTTTGACTCTGGCACCATCTACTGCAAAGTAGATAAAAGTGCCTGGCTACAGGACCAAGAAAAGATATTAATCAAGGAAATATGCCGTGGTTTATTGCAGTGTGAATATTTCTATTTTCTCATCACCAAGAAGGCTTTCACTTACATCCTTGAAAAATATTTTCTTAGCTTCTCATTACTGTTGACATTCAACAGAGTGCAATGATATAATGTAATAGGATCTTTCCAGTCTGTAAGATAACCAGTACAAACAAACAAAAAGTTGCTTGCACTGACTTTGCAAGTAATTTTTCACCACACAGACACTGAGGAGGAACAAGCTATTTCAGTGTAACTGCCAGGAATGTTGTTAGCTGTGCAAATCCATTAAAACACGAATGTGGGGAAAAAAATATATATATATTTCATTTTCCCTTTCCAGACAGAATATATTCACCATGCACTGACAAGCAAAGCATAAATAATAAGGAATTGTATTTTGTGATTAACATTTAAGTTGAAAATGTTTCTAAGCAAAAACTTTACAAATGCCAGCTTTTCACCTGTTTTCTGTGGTTACCTGAAAATACCAAAGTTGAGTTTCATAAATTTTTACCACTAGTGAAAACACAGTATTAAAACAGGAAATAGCATTAGTACTAAAAACTGGAAAAAAAACATATATATTGAAAATGGCTTCAGAAGCCTTTCATAACAAGTAATCTCCCACAAGAATTTAGGTACTGAAGAAAAGTACTGCAGGGTATCTCTTTCTCTCTGTCACAAACATTGCTTTGGTTTACTGCAGAATCCAGAATTTCAAAAGAGATAAGCATTTTAAAAGTAGAAGAGTTGATGGGAAAATAGGTGATATTTTGCCTTTGTCTGTGTGTTTATACAGAACTCATAAGAGAAAGACTTAAAACTGCAAGCAAAATGAGTAAGGACAATGAGGGGTTACTGCAAATTCAGACGATGAAGATAGAGGTTAGTAAAGTGCTGCAAAATAATAAAAACTGATCATTTGTACCTCTGAGCAATGAAATGAAGACAAGGAATATTGGCTTAAGACTTCTGGACATTGAGAAGAACAGAGCCATCATGCTTGCAGGGTCTGCTGATTAATGCTTGGCTTTAGCATAATATAAGATTTATTGCTTTTTGCTTGAAGTGGGTAATTGAATAATCCCTCTAAAAAGCAATAATTTTTCCACAAAGTTCATAGAGTTAATACACTCCAAATCTCCAAGCAGTAGAAGAGAAACAGCTAAGTGTCTACCTGTGGAAATCACTGGATGTAAATCACAATGCACAAGCGGCACTTTATAGAAGTTTGTTATTAAAATGTTGTAAAGGAAAGAGTAAATAAATTATTTTTAAATACTGCCTATGTACATGCATCATGGTTGGATGAATGCACAGCAGTTCCTTTTTATATCACAGCATCTCCATTGAATACCATTGTCGCTTTATACGGACTAAAATCAAACTGAAACTCAAATACATCCTGACTCAAAATATGTTTATTTTTGCTAGTCTTTCAAGCTGTACTGACAATATCTCCAATTGCTGAGAAATGAGAGAGCAAGTTCCCCAGGTACTGCTAAGGCTTTTGGTATTGATGAGAATATGGGGAAAGGGAAAGAAAATTCATACTGATTTGTGCTATGCTTGGGGTCTATAGACCATATCCTATAAAATACTTGTAAGACTTGGACAATCATCCAGAGATCTAGCACCAAACCATCTAGTAAACTCTATGAACAGTTGGAGGATATAATTTCTTTCTATGCTCTGGAGTGGAAATTACCAGATTTAAGATCCTGACAGCCCAGAGAAGAAAGAATGCTATCCTCTTCTACTGTGCTGTGCTCTTCTAGTGTGTCGTACCTAAAACAGACCAAAAGGGCATACGATAATGAACACATTCCCCAGGGCTGGATTTACAAGCGTACAAAAGTGTATGTTAGACTAACAGACTAAAGATGAGCCACTTAATTAGTTTATGCAAAAAGAAACTGGAAAAACAAACAGAGCAGCATTTGGACAAAATGTGGCAGTCAAATTCTGAAAACGTTAACAAAGGAATCAGAGTTCATAGTGTCTTTCAAACCAACACAAAACAAGACATAATATCCTTAAATCTAACCATATCAAATCTATCAATATCCTCAAGCCTACATAAAAAGTATCACCTACAACTGTTACCCCATTTCTAGACATTCTTATAAGGAGAAAGCACTGAACATATTTCTTCTTTTTTTCCTTAAGAAGAGGAATTAAATATCAGGAAAAGGATAGAGGAAAGGCTAAAATCATACTGCTGTAGTGCCCTGTGGTATCTTCTTTAGCTTCCAAAAGATGGTCCCAAGCAGCAAAACATTTTCACTGCAGCCCATAGTCTCCAGCAACTGTTTTTTTTGAAGGCATCTTATATGCCTGAGCAGTACTTTAACTTCTGGTAATCAGGCTGCTACTGTGATCAAGCTAAAAAAATAAAAAATAAAAAAAATTAACACATAAATGATACCTGCCCACAGTGTCACAGTGAGAGTCAGACACCATTATTTTAAGGACTGTAGGAAGTACTACTACTACTATGGTTATCCTGTAAAGAGAACCAATTACAAGGACATTTTACTTGATAAGTAAATCATCAAGTAGTTATTTTACGCAAACATGTGGTAGACATTGGCAGTCAACGTACATTTTTCTGCATCTGATTTGTGCACCTGTTACGCCTAATTTGGGGTCTGCTCCATTAAGGATACTGATATGAAATTTGTTCTGATCTTGCTGACCTCTTGGCCACACATACTCGAAACAGTTCTGGGGAGAAGGGAAGTTCACTGTGAAAATTTCAAAACACTTCAACTATGACTGTTAAAGATCAAGCTCTTTCATCTAAAAGCGCGCTTGAAGATACAGCCTGACTGGAACAAACCACTGCTAGCCTGCCAGAATGCCAGTTTGCTGTCCCATGGAGCATGTACACCAAAACGGAGAGGTCTGCAACACCTGAGGATGTGTTTCACGATGTTCTTGAGTCCCATAACAAAGGTAGGGAGATAATTCAAGCTTCAGTTGCAAAAGAAATTCTGAACTCTGAATCACCTGCCTTTTTTCTATAGGCCATATGTAATAGTACTGTTCAAAAACGCAAACGTACAAACTTCAACCCAATCATGCCCATTGTTGTGCTGAATTTGGTTCCAAACATTATATCCAACTGTTTTGCTGGAAGCTCTCAAATCAATAAAGATCAATATAGGACAAATTCAATCCTAGTGTTAGTGGATGTAACTTGGCAAAAGCCAATGTAGTCACAAAAGATCTGACAGGTCGACATTTCTCATTTGGTTGGAAGCTATACGTGACTGTACGGCACATGCTATCTAATCCCAGTTAGTGCCCAAAAAAAAAAAGTTACAGTGTTGCTCTTGTGAAGCATCCATTAATTTATTTTAAATTAGCAGATACAGAAACGTATCAAAACCAAATTCTGTAAGAGAAAGCTTAAAATATACTTCAGAACAACCAAATAAAACCAGAAAAGTGATTAACAGCAAAAGAAAACAAGGGAAAAGTCAGTTCACAGGAAATCATCTTTCCTGTGCCCTCTTGCCCTTCAGACATCCCCAAGTAGCCATACGAATAGCTGGACTTCACACCATGGCCTGAAAGTCAAAGGATTTTATCTGTACTGGAGAGGGAGAAATGAAATCCAAAGAGAAGGAATAACACTCTCCCACTAACCCTACCAACTTAAACCAAAAAGCAGTGGCTAAAGCCTCTTCCCCAAGGGATCTGTGTACCGCATGGAAAGACACCGCCTCAGACCAGGTCATTGTCTCTCTCGCTATTTGCGTAGCTTCACTGTCTCACACTGTCCGAAAACACACTTTTGGAGCCCCATGTAGACTCAGCTCCTCAGTGAAAGTAAACTAGTAAGTTCTGGAGCAGAGTCAATGGCTCCATACCTAGTCACAGAAGCTCAGAACTTGGACCGCAGTTTCTCATATAGCTTTTCAATCTTTGTTTTTTACCTGGCTGTGACAACAAGATGGCCTTTCAGCTGGGGCGTGCAACTTACACTTCCAGTACTGCCCCCAGTGGATTACCGAGCTGAGAAAATTATGATGCCTTTTTCATTAATGATATGTTTCTCAGGCTGGATTGCAGTGATACAATACATTTCAGACATTCTTCTTCTCTGAATTAATGCACGTGGGACTACTAATGCAGTACTTTGGACATGAGATCTTTTTGAATGTGCACCTCATGTTACATCGCTTCACTAGAAACACCAATGGAAACATTAAAATACTGTATTCATATTTTTAACTTTCACTTTGAACCATCTGGTAATCTCAGCCAGGTATGAAGTAAATTATGGGCCTCCAATAAATTTTCAGGACACTGTCTACTACTTTTTCTCCTAGATAAAAACCACATTTTAAAAATACAACGTAGCCATTTAAAACTTGAAAACAATGCTACCACAACATGTACAGTAAGATAATGGAACAATGAGGGCATATTTTTGGTACTGATGTGTACTTAAGACAGAAAAAATGATACTTCCACCCTGCAATCAGGTTTAGCATGGTATTACCTTGGGAATTCTGTTCAAAGATAAAGGTCAGATGGGACATATTGCTCCAATACCTCTTAGGGAGTAAAGGTGTTTGTTTGGGCTCCTGGTAAGAGCAGATTAATAGCATACCTATGGGCAACACGGGAGTTGTTGGCTGAAGACACATTACTCAGTTTTGAAAGCAAGCAAGCAGTGTGGGCTGCCAGTGAAGATGGAGGGGAAACTGATTTCCTCTGTGTGAACAAAGGACTTCTACCCTTGGAATAAAAGTGCTAAACATACTGAGAAAACGAATCCACCTGACCATCAAAACAAAATGAAGTTCACAAGTGCTTTGTACAGACTAGAGAAGCCTGGTTTGGGGAAGCAACGAGAAAAATGATCCTGTTCGTGCAACAAACTTCTATTCATCTTTTCATGTGGCTACTTCTCCACAAAAATATCCCTTTCGATACTGGAAAACTATACACATTAGGCTGACTTTGGCATTCAGAGCACAGTTCAGCCACACATTTAAGCGCATTCAAGCTGTAGTCATTTTTATGACTGAAGCTGAGCCGGATTAGCAAGCTCAGCACTCCTTCTCCCAGCACATCTCCTCTGCAGGGGATTCCTGGCTTTGCAGGAATGCCAGCCTCCCTACATTCAATAATGCCCTAATACAGTTCAAGATAATTTACATAACATATATAACCATTACTCTATTTCCTGATACATTTGATCAAACTGTGTAAAGAAATGACTACACATGCTTCCTACTGTCTGACTTGTGGAAGGGGAGAGAGGCAGAGGTTAGAGGTAACCACAGCACAAGGGACAGTAAATGGGGAAGCAGTGAAAAGCAGCCAGAAACATGCACACGCAGAAAGCGACAGTACCTGATTCATCTGCAAGTAGAGCAGCAAGTTGTACAGAGCACCTAAGCAGATGGTTTGCTACCTTGCCGAGTCAGTCTTAAAGGGAATTGCACCAGCATGAGACTGGGATGAGGTCAGAACCAAGAGAAGTGAAAGAAGGGGCAAATGGAACAGGTAGCATAATACTTTATCAAAGCAATCCTCCCATCAGGTTAGGAAATGCAACAGACTTTTTATGGAAACACAAATCACTCTTTATCATGTTTCAGACTAATGGGTAAGAACTCTAAATTCATAAACTAATAAAATCACAAAAGAAATCAGCATCTTACAAAAACGTAGGCAGGGAGCTAGGTCTGACTGAATGATCCATATTTGTGATGCTAAATTTGCATTCTTCAATAAGCAACTAAATGCATTCTTTCATGCAGAAGTTTGTGGCAACGCAGTATATTATGTAGTAGGTTCCATCCCAGACAGCATGGCAGATACAAACAGAGAAAAATGGTGAAGGGAAGTCCATGCCCTACAAGTAAATTACAGTGGGGCCCACACAATAAAAGAGGATGGAAGTTTGGAATGGCTTAAATATTTGAAGGAGGAAGGAGGTGGGTTGAAAATTGGGAGTAATGTGAGATAGCAAATCTTGCCAAAATATTTATGTCTCTCTGACCTATGCAGGTTAGATCTTCAGATGAGAATCTGTTTGTAACAGGGGCAGCTAATAAAAAGTAAAATTTATGGCTTTCTCATCGTAAACGCTGCCCCAGATGTTCAACCACAAAGTACACAGGTTAACCACCCAACCAAATGCAAGGATGAAGATCCATAAAACAACATCAGGGTATCCTTTTACCAGCAAAGGCAGAATATTTGACTAAAGAGCAGACAGTATATGGTATCTCAGGTGACTCCTTAAAACTCTTGTCATAAAATTATTGAGGATGTTAATATGAGAATTGCAATATAAAGACCAAAGACCGTATTTTATACTCTTCTCCTTTACAAGGGGAGAAACAGTGTCTTTCAGAACCTGGGCAGGACCGATACTATCCCTGATGAGTTATGAGAAGTTCACATAATAAGATAAAACACCTAAACCATGAAAGATAGAATCATCCTGTCCTTTTATTTGATCAGATGTAATTCCACATGCTCTTTGTTCTGCATTCTAGCAATTTCCTATTTTCTGAATTTCTGCACAAAGAATAACATTGGAATTACTAGTATTTGTGACCCCACTGCTGTGCACTATGAAGTACTCTGTTGCAATCCTTCACTTTGCCCATCAGCTGGTTTCAAGGCAGGCATTACTGTATTATGTAAAATCTGATTAATCGCCATGTTCCCTTCATATTCTACAGCCAAGAGCGTCCAGAGCTATAACAGCTGAAATGCAAGATTTCACTTGTTGTTTGCTGAGTAAGTTCAATAAAGCCTCAGTCTTAGCTCAAAATGCCCGTTGTCAGTTGCAAATAGGTTTTCTGCTATTATTCATAAATTTTAGGGCTAGCTGCATGATTTTGCTAATCTTCATGATAAAACTGCAATAAACTTGAAACCTGTAATGGTGAACAGTCCCGGCAAATGATGGAAGACTGGAGTAGATTTGTGAATGTTTATGCAGACCAAACATTCAATCTTTTTTTAATATGTCCCAGTAGATAGTTTTCTGAGATTTTTTTTCGGTGTTGAGACTCAGGATCTCTTCATTACATTTTACATAAAATTCAGTTTTCTCTGTAATTGCTTATTATATGTGTTGGAGATTTTTTTCTTATTGAATTTTCAGAGATCATTGGTGATATACAGATAGAGCACATCTTGCCTCTAGCAAATTTGTGAAGACACCAAATGCCTGCTTCTCTTAAGTTGTCTTGGTGTCTTTAGCTGACAATGCAATAAGAATGAAAAATTATTTCTTTTTCCATGTGAGGGACCTTGAATCTGTGGGGGAAACAGCTTTGCAAGCACATAAATGTTGCTCTTTTTGGTTCTGCTTTGCATAGGAAACAAATAAAAGCAGTTGCCCTTGCTGAAAAGCTAGAAGAAAGCAGACTGAAAAGAATTAGCGTAGTTCTCAAAAATTCCTGGAAGCCAAGTTGGAAGATCAAATGATTTAGAAGGTTGGGCAATGTGTGCAGGGAGGAATGGAAGAATAATCATGTAACTTTGGTTTCTTTGTTTGACTTTCTTGTGAACATAGCACAATTAGCGATTCTTAATCAGTAATTTGCACCTCGGCTACTTTTCTCATCCACACCAGATGATATAGTATGACGGGGCTCAGGTTTTGACCACTAAGCCAGTGCTTCTGGCTAGCCCAGATCTGATTTCAGGAATTCAGCTTTCAAGGTCTACAGGTATACGGATTCAAGATGTGTTAATGTAGTTTTTGGAATCTAAGAATGGATTACACTCTCTTTGTAGACACGCATGGTTGGTATTATTTCTACAAAAAAAAAGGAGCAAGGGAAACTTTGAAAGTGCAAAATGTTCCATATTCTTTTAGAGCATCTTTGCATGTAATGCCAGGTATAGTTTTAAAGTGACTTTTTAGCAACTTTTGTCCTTTTAATCAGCTATGCCCCAGCATAGAAAGGGTTGATATAGTTTACCACTTTTGTGTCAATGATTTTAATTCTATTCATTGTCATTGCATGATTTTTAATGGAAAGAAAAAGTCACATCATTGTTTGAAATAATTATATTCTGCTGCATTCTGTGGCAGTGATATGAGGCCCCATCTTTGTCTCTGTTTCTGACATTACATCCCAGGATTATTTTACCAACGTTTCAGTCGCTAACATTCAGTCCTGTGAATGTTCACATGCATGATGCATCCTATATCAGCTATATCCCACAGTGCTCTTGTTACCCATAAAAAGGAATGCCAAAAATTTAGGATGGGAAGCCTGATTAATTGTTTCATCCCTGCTGCTTTCCTGCTATCTACTGCTGCTCAGCACATGAGAACATCATCTCTGGTCAGACCAAACGTCCATTTAGCAGAGTAGCAAATGCTTAAGAAAACAAAGTATTTATCCTTCCCTTGAGATGCCCTCTCAGTTCCTGGAGCTGAGTCACGCAAGAACCACCTGATGGCATCTATGCAGGTGCCTCTTTTCTCTTACTAGAAGAAGTAAATCTATTTTTTCTGTGACACTATACTGAGATTTCTGAAGTTTGTGTTGTCAATCTTACGACTACTTTTAATTAAGTGTAGTAGCCAAATATGCATTGCATGCTCCTGATGGTCAGATTACCAGGTCTGTTTGCACACAAGACCGACCTGTTGTGGGATTTGGGATAGGACACTTTCTCTGTTTCCTCTCATACCCATTACTGGTGTGGTGGTTAACATAAACAGGTTTCAGCTGAAACCTCAGCATACTGCAGCAATACAAATAGTAACAACACTGCACATCCTATTTCTTAAGCAAATAACCACTTAGTCCTCCACAGTCAGCATCTGCATCTTCTTCCATTGCTCTTTTCCACCTTGCCAACACTTCTTCTTCTTGCCCCATCCACCTACTTCTGCTGGTGTCTGAAGTTAAAAGAAAAGTTAAGTTTGCTTAGGTAAAAGAGTTTTCCTGGAATGTTGGTAGCGGACTTTTGCTTCTGGAATAAAGTCCTTTTATTACCGCTGTCCCTTCACAAACAGGACAGTGGGACGAAGGAGATTTAAAGACAGAGCTGAAGCCTGCAGAGAAGCTGAGAAAAATGTACTTTGTGGTAAGGGTTATGTAGTAGGAACCCAGTAGTCCACCACACTGGACTACCTTGTAAAATGTTTTTTTCATTTAGTTACAGTTTCAGTTACTGGTTTTTAAACACCAGTGTCCTCAATAGCTTGTCTTTCTAGATCAAAACTTACTTTCTTCCTGGAAGAATATTATTCTTTAATATGTAATTTGTAACAACAGAGCCGTTAGGCTAATGGTAAATCTAGTCCAAATTTCACTTCCTTTCACGTTCCATTTTTACTGAAACGAAGTAGATGAGAAAAAATACAGAAACTTCAATGGGAATAATGTTGTACAGATGGAGGAAACCCAGATGCATTTAAGTAGAGCAGCTCTTTGTCAGTCAAAGGAGTCCAAAGGACAGATGTGTTGTTTGTTAATCATTCAGAAAACCCTTGTGATTAGAAACTCCTAGATCTTGAAAAGGCCAGCCAACTAAAAAAGACACACTGTGCTCCAGCATTCATAGTACTCCATTTGGGAGAATAAGAGGATTCCTTGGCCAGAAGTAAGTAAGAACAATGTAAATAAGCTTGTTATACATAAAAATCAGAGTGCATGCCCTGGAGGATGGGGAGATTTCAGTTCTATAAATCAGCAAGGAAGACCTGGAAAAGTTCAGTGTCCAACTGGCGTACAAATTTAACAAGAAGACTGGTGCAGACATTTCTTTAAAAGTCTGAAGGAAAAACAGAGGTAGAGTCAGGTCAATGAATTAAAATACTATGAAAAGCAAGAAAAGCCATTAGTAAAGAACCTGTGATCTCCAGAGAGCATCCCCAACTGTACAGAGTGTAAGGTTGGAGGAAAAACAGTATCCAATGAGAATGAACATAAATAAAATCTTAAAGTTATGGAATATAGAAAGTTCACCATGCACTGAATTTTTGTATGGATGAAAATAAATGTATCTATTTTATACAATTCATTTGATACCCTAGGCAAGGATTTGTAGCTCCTGTTGCATTTAATCAACATCATAATTAAAAAAAAATATATTATTAAATAATTATTTGCATCACTTAGGACACGGTCAAAATCAGAGACCCCAGTTGCCAGACAAAGATGAACTATACAGCAGCTGCCCCCAAATACAGACAAATAGATAATACTACAAAAAAAATAAACTAAGATTAGTCAACAGTACAATCAGTCATTTCACTGTATCATCTACCTACTTATTTGCAGTATTTCTGCAGACGTCATAATGAAGTAGAAATATCAGAGGCTAAAGAAGAGTTTTGAAGTGGCTTTGCTAACTCATGGGGAGATCCTTCTAAACATGAAGGACAACTTAGCAAAAAGCACAAGATGCTTGCTTGGAAGTCTAACAGGAAAAGACGCCCTCACAGGGAAATCAATAAGAAACGTTTGGTAGAAGTAGCAGAGCAGAGAGAGAGCAGCGTGGCTCGTACAGTACCTGCAGCGGAAGAAAGAGGAACAGAGAAGTTGAGCCAAGTTGGTGGTAAAGCATTTAAGAATGGAAGCTAATGGAGAATGACAAAGATTTCAGACCAGGCTAACAGGGACAACTGTATGTCCTTGTTGAGAGATTATCCAAAGTTAAGACACAGAAGGAGAACGAGGAAATCTGAGGCACAAAGCCCCCACAGACAAGGAGGAGGGAATTGGAGAGGATCTGCCTGTAAGATGTGCTGAGGGAATAAATAGGGAGGTAGAAGAGAAATCAGGAGAAGACAGAGACACGGCAGCCAGACCAGACATGATCTCAAGCAGACAAGCGCAGTTGGATGGGTCAAAGGGGACGAGCAGGGACACTGATCAGAGATGCCGCAAACTCCGGATGGAGCTTCAGTCATGCTGAGTTATGAGGCAGCTGCAACAGCCACTAACAAAGACTTGGCTCAGATAAGCACCATATTTAAGTATTGAAACACACTGGAACAGAATGGTACTGCACAGCAGAATCATCTCTTTTTCTTGTTATTCTTCGGTATAAAGATTGAGCGCTGCACAGCTTTACGGTCCATCTGTTGGAGACCATAGCAATTGAAATCATATGTGAACAGTAGGACCCTGGTTTGCAAAGGAAAAAAAAAAACAGACTTGCGTAAAAAAAAATCTTTGGACACCGCAGTTCAGTAAATTTTTTCAGTCCAACCAGGCACTAAGGTCTGGAAGTAAACAGGTGAACACACCCCTGATTGTACGATAGGTAAATCCATGAGCAAGCCAGGAATCATTTTCTTTATCTTTTTCTACCTTCAGTTTTCTTTCTATAAATCAGAGTTAACTATTTTACTACAGGTTTTATTTGTCATGTTTATTCTTCAGTGTCATGGCCTTAAATATTTCCTTAGTCTCTAAATCAGTCTACCTTCTTACTGGTTGCTGCCCCTTCTCTGTACATATTTCTGTACATCTCATTTGGAGGAAAAAAAAAAAAAGACATAAAAGGAAGAGATCAGTGAGATCAGTTAACAGTAACTTAAAAGTAAGAGAAAAAAGGTAACTGGGAAGTTTGCACCTCTCTAAATATACAACAGGGAGAATAACCTCATTGTAGCATATTATTGTAGCTTATGAGAATACTCATTGTAGCACTGTACCTGAGGAATAAAAGTAGTTCTACAGGTCTGATCAGCCAGAATCTGCAAGCTTAGCCATTTATTCCATCAAACCCACCTATACATGAAGAACTTTGCAAGATGTTATAATATTTTATAATTAGTAATACTAATGTTCTCTCAGTATGCATATTAGCTATCCTGGATGATTTTATATTCAGTACATTATTTTCTTGTTTTGATTCTTTAGGAAAGTGTGATTAACGTCTCACTGTCTAGAAAGTTCCACTGCTCTATACTCAAGATTTTCCTATCTCAGTTATGTTGAGACTTACTGAATTACGAGGGAGATCAAGATATTCAAATTCTATTGTCTTCTACTCACAGAAGAAATAATCAACAAAGAAATCTCAGTTCCCTATCAAACACCTTCGCCTACACCAGGTCCAACGGCAGTTTTGCCATTTACATCCATAGTGCTAGCATACCTATGCATGGTCATGAAAAACTTACTCTTTTTTAAGTATAAATGTTTCCCATACACAGGTGAGGGCATGGGGCAGAATAACGTTAACAGCAGCAATGTAACATAAAAACAAACAAACAAACAAAACACTGTGTTGATAGCTACAAAATTACATCAGCCAACATAACACCTGGTTACCCATTATCATTTCTGAAAATGCAAAAAGGATTTTAATAGCCACAAGCTACATAACAGATTCAGGTTTGTATCTCATGCTTAGCAATTCTGAGACTAGGTTCTGATCTAAGGGAAATTAGGATTTCACACATAAGTAACTCTTCTCCCAGAACAAAAAAGCAACTTGCCCAATGTCAGGTCTGATGCAGGAGGCCCTCTCAGAAAACATTATGAATAAAACCAAAATGAACAAAAAGTGTTTTCCACTTAGTCTGATACCAAGTTTTAGTCTAAAGCATAATTTAAGGGCAGATCAAGTTTTAAAGAAGGAAGAAAAAATTGTTAGAAGCCTGTCAAGAATTATAGAAGAAAACAAACAATCTGGATATCTGGATGAATTTCTTGCTATTTCATTTCAACATATAGGTTCTCATCATTTCAGGCGTAGCCTACATTAAGAATACATGTTTAAGAAATAAACTTTTGTCAGATAAGTATGATCTGCCAAAAACATTCATTTTTATATTGTATGCCATGCAAATTAGTATTAGATTTCTGTGAAATCACTGTTATGTTCTTACTAATGATTGTTGTGGACAGCAAGTAAAAACAGAGACAGGCCAGCACAATAATCCTAGAACAAAATATGTGGACACATCATTTTATGTAAACCAGCATTTAGTTATTACTGTTGGTTTTGAGGAGCAGTGTTGCCAGCTGTCACAAAACACATAAACAGTTCATAATCTGTAATAGTTCGTTAGACAGCTGCAAGACCATAAGCAACCAATTTTTATTCCTCAAAAGCCTTCATGAGACATACCATTTAGTTTAAAAAGGGACAGCTATTTCAGAAAACATATACCAAAAATACAAAGGAAAAAGTCAATTTCTCTGGAATTGTGGAGTAGTCCAGCCAGTTCATTCCGAGCATCTTGGCCTAAAAGGAAGCCGTTGTTCCAAGATATATAGGGCTAAATCACAGTTTACTTTAGTAGTTTAATTTATTAAATGAAACTAGATCAGCTGACTTCACCAGATGAGGGTCTGGCTCTGAGCCCCTTCACACCTTGCCGTTCTTACCAAACAGAAGATGAACTCAAACTGAGCAAAGTTGTATCAGTTAGGCCAGGTCTACTGCTCCATAAGGGCAGGAAGTTTAGACTTGGATAAAAGCTGAGCAACAGCAAGCAAACATAAATCTTCATAACCTTCATGCCACTGTTGCTCATTGCCACAGGCCAGATTTCACCTCCCTCTGCTACATTACTTCAGAAGCCATACAGTTAGGACCGTTCCTAAGCATAACGAACAATTTACACCAAACGGGTAAAATGGGTTACGGACAAGCAGAGACTACGGGATGAGAAAAAGAAGCAAGCTCTATGTGGCACTGAAGTACTTTACAGCAGAAATGGATCAGAATTTAAATTCAGCAGAAAGTGCAGCAACCAGGCAGGTTTCAACCTCAGGTTCCTACAGAATCTACAGAAGGATGTAAGGACTGCCCTACTGACTCAGACCAAAGGGCTCGTACTGTCCAGTACGCTAACTTGGACAGTCACTAAAAGTAGGTAAACCTGGCCAATTTCTGTGGCCCACACAGAATGGTTGAGGTTGGAAGGGACCTCTTTAGATTACCCTGCTCAAGCAGGGCCACCTAGAGCAAAGATGGCTTTTGAATATCTCCAACGATGGAGATTCCATAACTTCTGTGGGCAAGTTATTCCAGCATTTGACCTTTCTCACAGTAAAAAAGTATTTCCTGTGTTCAGATGGAATCTCATGTGTTTTAATTTGTGCCCATTTCCTCTTAGGAGTACTGAGAAGAGTGTCTCCCATCTTCTTCATTCCCTTCCATCAGATATTTACCTTGGTATTGGCAAAATCCCCCCTCAGCCTTCTCTTCTCCAGGCTAGCAGTCACAGATTCCTCTCCACACATATGAAATGCTCCAGTTCCTTAATCAACTTTGTAGCCCTTTGCTGGACTTGCTTCAGTAAGTCCATGCCTCTTTTGTACTGTGGAGCACAGAACTGCACCCAGTAATCAAGATGCGTCTCACCAGTGCTGAGCAAAAGGGACATCACCTGCTGGCAATACTCTGCCTAACGCAGCCCAGGAGGCTGTTGGCAGCCTTTGCTGCAAGGTCACATCGCTGGCTTGTGGTCGGATTATTGTCCGTGACGACACCCAGGTCCTTCTCTGCAGATCTGCTTTCCAACCAGTTGCCCCCAGCTTGTACTGGTGTCTGGAGTTGTTCCTCCCCAGGCGCAGTCCTTTGCACTTCCCTTTGTTGAACTTCATGAGGTTCCTCTCTGCCTGCTTCTCCAGCCTACAGATGTCCCTCTGAATGGCAACAAATCCATCTGATATATCAACTGTGTGATTATCTGTGTGAATCCATATGAAGAGGTGGATTAATCAAAGTTTTGTACAGTAGCATAATGACACCTTTTGTCTTTTTAATCAATATTCTCTCAGGGATGCCCAACACGTTGACAGTTTTGGCTGCCACGGCACATTAAGCCAATAGTTTTGTGGAACTACCAGTGATGATAAGATCTATTTTTTCTGAGTTATAACATCCAGTTCTGAGTACGGTTTACTTCTTCCTAGATGCATAATCTTCTAGTAATTTAGACTTTTCTGTCACGTTTTAGTCAATTCATTCAGTTTTGTGAGGTCCCTATGCATTTCTGCAATGTAAGCATGGCATTTTTCTACCTAAGCAGCCTAGTATCAGATGCAGACCTGAAAATCTCACTGCTCCAGCCCCTGCTGCAGAGCATCCATGAAGACACAGAATAAATCTTTTGTTGGCACTTTCAATGGTCAAAGTGACCACTAAATCCTATCCTATGCTTTCTACCCCTTTACCAGCTTTCAGCCCATAAGGGGACTCTTTCTGCAATCACATCGTGACTTAAGGGGCTTTAATAAACTTTGGTTCAAAAAGTCTTCAAGAGCTTACTGAAAATCCAGTAATGAAAATCCAGTATGTCCATGAGATCCACTTCAACAATGTGCTTTTTGATACCTTTGGAGAATTCCAACAAGCTAATGAGGCAGGATTTCCCTTTAAAGAAGCCATACTAACTTTAACCAAACTGACTGTTTTTCATGCATTTAAAAACCTCTTTTATTATTATCATCTCTTATCTTTCCAGGTAAAAAAGTCAGACTCAGTGGTCTGTAATTCCCAGGATCCCATATAGTGCCCTTTCCTAGGTAGGATTTACAGTGGCAATCCACAGTCCCCTGGCACAGTTACTGTTTGCTGCGTAGTGATAGGTGGTAAACCCTGGCCACCAGCTCTGTAGTTTTACTTTATCTGTTAGTCATACAGTGATTTCTAATGTGAAATCCATGACACAAGAATACAATTCATCTGTTCACATCCTCCAGTTTCCCCCCCAAGTTTGCCAGTACATGAGATTCCCTGGAATTAAAGCATCAGAACAAATATGTTTCTTTAGGAACCAACACCACATCAGTGCTATCTGTGTGGTACCTGTGCACTGACTGTTGATGCTATTTGTGCGGTAAATCCTTGCACCTAAGGATCAAGAAAAGCCCACATACTCAGTACTATGTATTATGTGACCTAAAATGCTCATTTCTCTGCATCATGCTGCTGTGCATGTTTAGCATTACAGTTTCAAAAAATTCCAGTGGTTTAGAGAAGCTCGGTTTTACGGTGTCTTACTTTAAACACCTTAAGAAAAAATAATATTCAGAAATACTTCTACTGTAGAAATCGAGATTTCTTTAAAGAGTTTTGGGTTCCCAAACCGGAGGGGAAAAAAAAAAGAAAGAAAAAAAAAAAAACACACCTCAACTTAAAGCACGATCAGTCACAAGTTCATGGCTGAAGGAAAAGCTACTTTCCAGAACTCCCCGTTTTCTTTCTTTTCATAACTATATTATGCAGCAAATGGAGGCCCCTAACAGTCATGGCATGAAAAACATAGCAAACATAGGAAGATCATAGAACTATTCAGACTATGCAACAGAGCTGCTCAGAGTTGGTTTTCCTTTGCAAGGGCTTGTGCAAACATTCTGTTCAATTTCATATCTGTGGGAGTTTGCATCCCCTGCACCTAATTTTCAGATACAAAGTCACACAAACCCCTCTTCTCATAATAAACATGCCCAGCTACATCTCGTCTAAATTTTCCATGGTGCTGAGTTTAATAAAACTGGATTTTACACCACTATTTGGACAAGACTTATTAAAATGTTTCTGATAAAGAATCGGGCTTTTTCCTCCACACAGGCTCACTCCTAAATTTATAATGAACCCTGAAGCTAAAAGAGGCATAGGATTTGGTACCTTACGATACTTTGCATGACAGTNAAAAAAAAAAAAAAGACAACCTGAAGATTAGCTTACTGGCTCCAGCATATAAACCCATCCCCAGCATATAAACCCATCCTTTTGCAATGGAGGAAAAAGAACATTGTTCATGCTAATGTCACTAAGTATTATCAAACAAAATAGTTAAGGTGAAATATGACACAATGTTTGAAACCATTTCATTTCCACGAATGAATTTTAGTTTCTGGCCAATATACATCAAAACAAATTTGGCTGCAATGTCCACCCAGTGGTGGACATCATGTTACATTTGACACCTTTTTTTATAGTAGTAGATATTCTTCAAATACTTGAACGAAGGCAAAGTTTATAGGTGCTTGTGTTCAGGTTTCAAACAATTATAACTGCACTGCAGCTTAGAGTGTACCATTTTTCCTTTTTAACAGCATGCCATCACACTTGAGATACAACCAAAGTAATCAATTACCAAAGCAACCTGAGAACTATGAGTAGCCAGCTCTTTCAAAATTATCCTTAGTACAGCACAGTGTGGGGAAAAAAATTAAAACTTTCCTAGTACGATCATGACATTGAAAGGTCCATTTCCTTCGTTCTAAGAGTTTTAGAGCTTATTTATGAAATTATGCACATCACAGAAAACAGTGTTTCATGACATTTATCACTGCTGAAAGACTTGGTCTACTCCTGTTTGAACAATGTGCTCTCTCTGAAGCTATAGATCCTAGCTTTTCAGCCTTCTATGTACAGTAGGAAACACTATATTGTTTTTCTTTCACTTTGATAACAGAGTTCTGTCATGCTTCCTTGCTGGAGTTTGCACTGCCTTAGGCTGATTTAGAAGGCCATCTGGAAATTACAACTGATTAATTAGCTGTGAGCTTGTGATGTGAAGAGAGCAGATGGAAGTACACAGCACTTCATTGCTCACTGCCCTGCAAGAGCTACCAGTCCAATACCAGATCCACATCAAGGCCCTAATCTCTTTCCAGGAAGATTTAGGTATGTCTATCACAGTGACTATTTCCTCAGCCGCTTTTTCTCCCAGCTCTGTTCACTGAAGATATCAATGCTGACAAAGATAACGTCTAAAAAACCATGAGGGAAGGGAGCTGACAACCGGAGTGTTTTCAGCATGAGTCCTGCCTTGCAGAACATAGGCAAAACCAGTTTGGTTCGACATTTATCACTCCTACATGTATTTCCAAATGAAAAGCCATGGTATTATAAACCTAATTGTTACCTAATATAAAAAACAGTTCTGAGAGTTCTCTTGGCCCCTGTATGTATATACCAGACTCTCTTGCACACATAATATACATTCATATTTACTGCCTCTGATTTTTTGGTCAGAGATATGGAAGCCCTTTACCAAAGTTCTGGTGCTGTAAGTAGCATAACACAAGTACCAAGAGGCAGTTCTAGACTGAGGCAGAAGGGAAAGCTATTCAGCAAGGTTTATCTTCCACACTGAGCCTCCCACCTTCCTCTTCCTACACACTCAAAGAGAAGGACAAGATGAAATTAATATCAATGAATATCTCTTCTTCCTTCCTTATTCTTCCATATTTCTGAAAACAAAGTCTTCCTCCCTATTACTTTGTCTTGCTATCCTTGTGGCCAGCTTGAATTTACAAAGTCAAGAGATTGAGCTAGCTGATCCCTTTGGCCTAACAACTGTGTGAGTAATGTTAAAGAAAACAATATCAAAAAGAATGGGGATTAAAAAAGTCACTCCTTTTCATTCTCAGTTTGGCTAGTGAGAAGGTCTGAAGACTAATAGAGCACACAATAGAAATGGTAAATACATTATTGCTCTTGATAAGGTAATTACATTTTGGTGCTCCAGGCATGAATCAGTACCCCACTGTGTACAATACAAGGTCTTATGCAATCACAGAGGAATATCTGATACAAGCACTACAGCAAAGTGAGCTGGCAGAGATTATTTACTCCATTTAGAGTTATAGCTATGTATAAACTACAGTAATCAAGCAGCTCTGCATTTCTTTCTGGATGCAATTGTCATGGCTATACTAATCAAGGAAGATAAAGTTATCTTACATAGCATGTTTACGCAAAAAGCAAATTATTCTGTCATTCTCTCCTCCTTACTATTTTGTCAGCTACTTTTACTTGAAAATTAAGGAAGACAGATAAGCAAAGAGGTATCATCTCTGATAAATATCTTTTCTGCACAAACATTATCATAATGTACCAGCTTAAATTTAAGTCTCACTTCTTTCAAACTTATTGCTGATGAAATAGATATGCATGAGCATCACTAAAAGCTCTCAGAGCTTTTCCAAGAAACTTGACCATAACTGATGCTTAAGAAATCAACATCAAATGCTTGCCAGAAGGTGGCCAGTAAGAGGGATGCAGAATTATAGCACATTTGCAAATAACGTAGAAAAAAGAATTTAAGACAAAAGTTCTTCAATAAGCATGTTTACAAATATTTCATTGTACTTGGATTAAAATGATATTTTGATCCAGATTAAAATATCAGGCTCAGTATTTGCTCATCGAATACTTTTTCTCTCTTTAAACTACTTAAGACCCCATGTTTTGACACACTAAACTCCTAATTAGAGGCAGAAAAAAAGCTACCAAATGCCCACTTCACAAAATTCTTTGTTCCACATCAAAATCTGAAAACAGTCAACCTTTGGCTATTTGACTCCATCATATTTGCTGGCACTAGCCTTGCTATTTTCAACTTGTCAAACAGCCCACTGACTAGCTATTTTAAATTGAATGGTAAATATTCCAGGAGCAGCCTAAAGGAAAGAAAAAGCAATGTATCTAGTCTGCAAAACCCTTCCAGCTCTTCATTATTTTCCAAGTGGATAAGTCTTTACTTTTTCCCCCAGTAGGATAAATGATATATCAAATGTGAGTCCATACATTAAAGCACTTTAGCTCTTTGCTTGTCTACAACAATTTGAGGAGTCAAAGGCTCCTGATATTAGCTAATAGCAATACACACATACGCAAAATCATGTTTACCTTTCCTTCCCATTCTTCTTTCCTCTTCTTCCTTCTTTAAACCATTCCAGTACCCATGTCTTGACATATTGAACTCCACACGTTAGGCTGCTTTTGATTTGTGAGGAGAGTTACAATAGTTAATTACAGAGCACGGTCTTCTGTGACTCAAACATTTTGCATTTATAGGCTCTTGATATAGTCCAGAGCAAGCAGCTAACCCGTATTTAATTTGTCCAACACGTTTCTGGTTAAAGTTCCATCAAATGGGTGACTGGAAACCCTCCGATTCAGCTGGAAAAGTCACTTTGAAGGAGGCGTTTATTAGCAACATTTGCCTCAGTCACAACAGGAGGCCCTGAGGCCTGGGGAAAATCAGCGGTTGCTTATAATACTCAAAACCGGCTATTCCCCACAGGATAAAGTGTCAATAATAGGTTAGATATTATTATTTGGAATTGATTTTACAGCAGGTATAAAATTAAAGAAAACGAGGCCGTTCCTTGAGGCGGCGAAGGTCTGCGCTTTGAAATGCCCTCTGGCCTGACCCCGCGGCCCCAGCCCCGGGAAGCACGGGGAGGCTGCAGCAGGGCTCGCCTCCCAGCCAGCGCGGCACAGCTGCTCGGCATGGAGCGTGATTAACGTAGCCGAGGGCCCGCAGCACTTAGCACAATTAAATCAGCAGGCTGTAGCTCATTCCTCCAGCGTGACAGCAAAAAGGCGCAAAACCCAGATGCCTTTGCTTTCTTCTATCTTTATGTTTGCTGGAGTGATTTTTGTGAGTGTTTAATCCTCTCTGCGGCCCAACGTTCACACGAAAATTTAATGTGCATGTGGTTTTGACTGGAAAAGTCCGAAGCCAGAGTATCCTTAGCTCACGGTCTTTTCAAGTGATATACCCAGTAGTTAATTCTGAGGGATTCCTACATTAAAACAAGAAACATTTTCAGCAGTATTGTGAAGGAATGTGTTGGGCAGCCTATAACTACAAATATTTCTCTTTATCTTACACATGGACTCTCTGCAGCTCCTCTCCAGAGATAACCACAAACTCCTTTAGCCGCGTAAGACAGTTTCATCTTGACAAAAAAGATATTCTATAGTCTTTTACAGTGTGTTACTCTTTGTACTGCCCTGGGTGAGAAGACAGCTTAATAAGAGAGTCCTGCCTTATCAGACTGACAGTATTATTATTATAAATGTGGTAAAATCATACTTTGCAGAACACAGCAAAGACCATCATTAAAAATCTGTGGAATAAGAATGACCTTATTCAATAGCAGCACTAAGCAAAAATGTGAATATGTTCTCTCTCTTAAGGGTCCCAGCCAGGCGTGGTAACTGAAAGTTCCTCTTGTTCAAGCCAACAGCAATTCTTACTCTTTTCTGGTTAATTCACTGTCCCTAGAAAATTTAATGGATACTGCTCTCGAAAGCATTAATTTTCAAATGTTTCATGGAACGTAAGCTCCTCGTTGACAAACACCTCTAAAATCTAGCCTAAGCTTAAGAACTGAAACGCTATAGGTACTTAAGAGCCTAAGTCTCAGTGAATCCCTGACACAACTCCTTTCTGAAAACAGACTACTTCATAAATCACCAAACATTTGTCTAAAATAGCTGTGTTTTTTGCTGTATTGTAATCAGGTACAAATCCACTAGTCCAGTTAGACTTATTCTCAGCAATATTACGCCTAAATTTCACCAACCCTATGTAAAACCTTGAATATATAAAGCTCATTTTCAATCCTGCTTTTTTTTTTTTTTTCCTCTCCTGGTAGTTGTGTGGGTTCTCTGTTTTTTGGAGTTTTTTTGGTTGTTTTTTTTGGGGGGGGGTGTGTCCTAATTTTGTTCCCTTCTCTCCCTTTGCTTCCTTTATATTGTCCCTTTATATTCATCTATTTTGTCAGCGCTTCCTTACCACCCCTCTCTCATAAGACTTCAAAAAAATTTTTTAAGCATGTTAAGACCAGGAAAGTAGGAATGAATTCCACGATCACAATATCTTGAAAGAAACCAGACTGTATCAAGAAAATGTTCCAGGTGATTTTTTCTTGTAAAAAAAGGTTCAGCAGTTTACCAGTCTCAGGAGGTCCTGTGAGTCTGAAGGTAGGGACCATTGTGCTCTTCATGTAGGAGGTACCAAGTGCATGGCCTGACTGAAGAATACAATGATGGAATATTTGTTCTGTCTGCACCAAAATGCATTAGCCACAATAATTTCTTCTAAACCAGTCAAGGCATTGCCTTTGTCTCAAGGGAATCAAGGAAACATTTGCATACAAGAAGTGCTTAAATAGATGTTAACAGAACATCACTGTTACTGATACGGGCCTGTGAGCATCACATCCTAATGCAATATTCCTGACATTTGAGAGCCCTGCATCAGCACATCACCCAGCTCTGTCCTGAGCTTTCACATGAGGTGGTGGAATCCAACCAAGTGCTGAGGAAAAGCAGAGAACTCTCTTTTCACGCACATTTGGGAGTCTCAGGGATAAGAATGCTAATACAAAGTCTTTGTCATCCAGCACTATTTCACATACCTTGGTGTGGCCTTTCTACTCATATTATGCTTGCACAAGGAAAAAGACAGTGTGTCCTGTACTCTCTCTACCTGTGAGCTGCAAACCCATTGTTAAATCTTTGTGGCAAATGTGTTCTCAGGAACAGCAGGAACTGTTCTCTGTCTGTTGATACCTTACATATATCTTATATTCACCCTCGTTCTCTTCCCTAAGTTGTCATCAGACTATGAATCTCAGAGCTGGGGGAACCTTGGTAAACCCTCTTCACTGTCAGGGCTAAGCAAAGTTTGGGAAAACAGTACAAGCATAAATACACATCTGAGTTCAGTGCTACAAAAATACAAAACTCAGCTGGGATAAGACCTGAAAGTAAAAAATGGCTAATTTTACAGATATGGTAGGAGAAGGATACCTGTATCATTCACAGAAAGCAACAACAACAACAAAAAACTGTCCCAGCTTGTTCCCTGGCTCCCATTATCAGTGCATCTTCTCTACATTACAGGAAAAAAAAAACAGCCCTCATGGGACCATGATTTGATTTACATCATCACATAACCAATACATTAAATAGTTATTGGAGATGATTTTTGCCATGTCCTTGGTGCAGTGCTTTCTGATGAAGTGTGCACAAAACACACATCTGGTCTATTAAGCTATGGAGACTTTGTGTGAACCATATGGTAACGGCTGATGAAAAAAGAGACCAGTGAAATCTGCAAACTAAAATACATTTGCCAGAGTTGGAGGTCTGATTCTGGTAATAGCCAATACCAAGCTGGGATAACGTAATTAAAAACGTGTGATGTTACATAGGTCCAAACGTAGCAGGAGATTCTAGCAAGAAATCTAACGTACCACATGAAATGATGAACTTCATTAGGCGAAGCTTCTAACAATCATATGACATTTCTATAAAAAAATAACCTATGAATACAACCTGTGATAGTGTGAAACTGTGCAAGTTTCTCCCTCTACAAAAAGTACCAATTTAAACAGATTTTGCCACTCTTATGGAAAGAAGCTGCTAGGTTCCTACCTGGGATTAGTATTTCTGACTAACAAATCTCTGAAAATACTTTTTATTTTCATAGACATCTTTGAATATAGCTTTGTAGCCAATTTTATACTTAAATATCTCTAAATATGACATTAATTATTTTTCGAGTAAGCTATGGATCTATTATATTAAAATAGTTTGGAGCATTTTGGCTGTTTGGATTTGTGCTGAAGGAGATAAATAACAAATTTTGATTACGTAAAATTAATGCCTTTAGGTGGCTTCAAAACTGGTATTTTAAATGGTCAATGACAAGACTCAGACACACCTTTTTAAGTTTTCAGTTTGTTTTCATATATATGATTGTACAATTTTTATTTCTTAAATAAAATCAGGTAGCAGTGCTAGGTTCTGGTATTAATTACACATGGAAACAGAAAACCTGAAGTAAACGTGGTAGCATTTTAAGAATCCAGCTATTGTGAATTCATCTGGAATTCATTGGGCTACCCCTGGCTATAATGAATTCATGCTGTATTAGTAGTAACGTCACATGTACACTAATAGATGTTCTACTGAGATCAGTATTATTTAATTGACTCAAAGGATTAGTTTAAGATCAATTTTCTTTTAACTATATTTTTAACATAACTTTCTATTGAAGCATGGCGTCCTATGAGAGAAAAAGAAGATATCATAGGAAAAACATTCACATGAAAATATACAAAATCTGACATTTTTGTCTCCTTAAGAAAGATACAAAAACCATTAGAATTGTATAGTCTATCCCCCACATAAACAAATAAGTTCAGTTTATTTATAAAATGATTTTCTCTGTAGGAAACAAAATATTTAACGCTACAGAAGTGAACATATGCAGATTCAAGAGTGTTTTTAAGACACATCTAAGTAAAAACAACATATCTTACACTGGAAAAAATGATACAAACAACGTCTGTAAAGAAATATTGAGCGGTATCATCTGCACATTTCTGCTTTGTCAGGCATGCTAAATAGGAGATCAAAAATAACATTGGTACCAGTTGCATGCCTGGGATATGATAAATAATGGAAAAACAATAGCTTAGATACTTTGGGCTGGAAAGAGAAGACTTCTTAACTGTTTGCAGTGCCTTGTGAACTGTACTAGAAACACCAACGTGATCAGTGCTAGACCTTCTTAACTTCAGTCCTGTTCACCAGTAAGTGCCTCTGTCTTTTCTGGGCTAGCTGGCTAAGATGATCAGTCTGGTCAGATATCAAGACCTAGATCCATTTGATATAATCAATCAGCACTTCCATGGCTGATGAGAATAAAACAGGTCTTCCTGAGTCTACTGGTTCAGCATCAACGAATAAAGTTTTAAGAGCAAAAACAATGAACTGGTGACCTTGCTGATTCTCACACCTGGATGTCAGGAGGCAACGCTAAGCTTAAGGAACAGTGACAGGCAAACAACACAGACAAGGAAACCAGTTGCCAACAAACTGAACGTGCAGATATACAATTAAGAGCATATAATTGAGAATTTTGTTGGAAAAAATCTTGCAATTCCAACTCATATTTCCACCTACATTCCTCCTCTAGAGATCCTGGACAAAAAAAGGCATTGCTGTTTTCTCTGTACTTTGAAGATAATCTGGCTTTCTTCATTTTTTCTTTAAAGAAAGAAACTACTGCAGGGAAGTGGAAAGAGAGAGAGAGAGAGAGAGAGAAATAGGGGATACCTGGTTTGGACAGTTCTACTTTTCTCATATTGTCTGTTCCACCTAGAGACAGGAAGCCTTACAAATCAACCTTCCCTACATCAAACAGCTGCACTTTCTTATCCTTTTATTTCAGATTGTCATCCTCCCTGATTTTATAAATCAGTAGCAGAAACAGGTCCTAGCAGACTTTAGTGCTGCAATCATAAAATAAAGAGTCTGAAAACCTAACCCAGAATTTAGAAGAGCTGCTTTCTTAGGAAGCAAGACTTACACTTTCATGTATCAAGTGCATATTCATCTTTCTGAACCATCCCTCTCAATAACTTTAAAGCTCTGTCAGTCACCTTCAAACAGATTTAACAAAACAGCAGAGGTGTCAAAAGATTTTAAATTTCTACAGTTTTCAGAAACAGGGAGAAAACTTACTTATGCCAATGTGGGAAAAGAACAATGTCTCTCGGTCCTTAGGAGATATCAGGTAACTCACATGGGAGGCTTTTCTGAATGCCCTACAAGCAGAAAAAGCTTCCAGGAGGCTCGCAACTTAGCAGGCCAATTCCAAACCATTCTCTTTGTCCTGTGGATTTTCTAGAGTCCTTTCCAATTTCTCAACACTCTTTCGTTTTCTCTGTTCAGATTACTTGGCAATGCTTCTGAGGATGCAGCTCTTACCACTTCAGTATCATCTCTTTCACAAGTGACTTTCATTTTAAACATCATATGGTACAGCAACATATAGCAACTTAAAATACGCCACTGTGGAAATTCAAACACAGCTGCGGTTCCTGTAGGTCACCTATCTCTATTTGCTCTAAAGTTATATTTATATGGACCCTTTAATGAGTTTCCAAACTCAAAAAAAAAAAACATGTTCAGGCAATCTGTGCCAACAGTACGTGTGGGCTACCCCAATCTCTGAAAAACAAAATTGAAAGTGAAATAGACAGAAGACAGGACAGACAGGAGGAAGCACATCCAGACAGTAAGAAGGAGGAGAGGCAAATGAACCAGTTATATGATGGGGACAATCCTTTGTACTAATTTATTTTTTGCTAGCAGTTACTACAAATACCCAGTTATCAACATCTCTCTAAGTACCCTGCATTCCTCACTGTTCGCCTCAAATATTCACAACTCTCCTTCCATTGCGGTCCTAAATGTGCTCCAGACTTCAGTGCATGACCAGGAAGTTCTACTCCCTTGGTGGCATCTTTATGAAAACACTCGCATTTAAGGGAAGTCTCATAGCAAACAAATGGTGTGGCTTTACACTAATCATCCGCTACATTTCTGCATACAGAAATCTGAAAAAAAGCTCAACAGGGAGGTCTGCCAAGTCTCCCGTGGGATAGCCTTTGTGTAAAAAGGAGTACTTTGGAAGTTAATTAGAGACATTCTGGTTTTTATACTCAGTAAAAAAAAAAAAAAGCCAATTACAGTTAATAGGAATTCAAAGGATTCTCATTCAGATTTGTTTATAGTTAGTATTACAATTCAGTTTTTCACAGCATAATAGCAAAATGAGCATTAAGAGTGACTAAACAATGAAGGAATCCCACTTGCTGGAATTTAGTTTTCTTAGAGCAAGCTTATCCCTTGTGCAAGAGTTGTGAAGGCACTAGGGATTAATTAAACAACCTAAGAAAGATATATTGAACATATGGACACAACAGAACTGCAGAATTTGCTAACATTTACTGAACGAATCATTCACACTGGGAAAGGAGACCTCCTTTGTGAGCATGCTGCCTCACAGCATGTGTGAAAGAGACCCTTGCTACAGTGCCTTCCTCGAGCACACCCAACAGCGAGGGAACAGCAACAGTCTCCCTTTGAAGACAAACACACACGCTCAGGAGATTAGCTGAAGAGGCAGAAATTACATTGCAGCCATCAACCAAATGATATAACTAAGCTTCCAAATAGCACAGCACTTTGGTTACAAGTGAAGGGCTACGCTGCACAGCAGAGAGACGCAAAGAAATCCTTGGACCGAGTCTAGCACACTCCCGTGCTTCAAGGAAGGGTCATGCAGTGCTATCACCTCTGAACCCCAGCTGCACCTGGATCCACAACAGATCCCCAGGCCTGTTTTAGCACAGGTATCTGCTCCTGCTTGTAAACCAGCTATGGGCACGCCAGGAGAAGAGGCCATGCACACTGTGGACAGCTAGGACTGGGCTAGGAATGAGGCCTGAGTAACACTTACTGAAAGCGGGACTCTGAGGAACGAGGTTAGTGCTGAGCTCGGACCACCTGGCATACCTATGACTACACATACCTTGTGCTTGCAGGACGCTTTAGCAGGGGCTTAGCACCACACTATGATAGTAATAGGCTCTGCAAGGGCAGCACAGATCTCAAACTAATTTTGATGCTGAACAATAAGCTGAGTCAAAGGTTTTGCCTCTTCCCCCCCACCCCCCCATCCTTTTCAATAAAAGCAGCTATTGTGGCCCAAAATTAACATGGAAGAGAGAGTTTTCATGAGTAATGTGTTATCTTTCCTAATTAAAAAAGGGCATCAATCTGTAGAGTTTATTCTATCACAGATTTGTTTTCCTCCACCTTCCTCACATTAAAATGATTATTTAAAAATATGCTTTGGTGAGCTTCAACTTAGTGTCCTGTTTTTTCTTTGAAAATTTTCTAGATAGATCTTGCAATCTATGTAGTAAAAACTTTTCAGAAGATAGTCATTTTAAAAAGCGTGTTTTAACTTCCTGTAGAACAGAAGTTGAGAAGAACTTAAGTAGAACTTCCTACAGAAATAAAATATTGGGTTTATACTGTTTAGCAAATCTGGATAAATCCAGAAAATTCTAGACTTTTGTATCAGAAGTTCATAATCTTCTGATTACCCTATTTCCTCCTTGATGAAATAACTCCTGATAGATAAAACTTTCTGTAACTTTTCACAGGACATGTGTACAAAGTCAGATTGTTGCTTATGTCTGTGTATTATAATATGGTACTTTTTTTTTGACTGTGCTCTTGAGACAGAATCACACGCTTCAATTATGTGGCCTGTTTTAATAATACTGACATCAAAACTCCCGATGGGGTTCTAAAAATACCAGCCTCATAGCATTTACTAGACAATGCTGACCTCCCTCACACACTCATGGAATGACTGGTTTTTTTTTTTTTTTTGGTTGTTGTTTTGTTTTTGTTTTATTGTTGTTGTTGTTTTTAAGTGTCAGTTAAAACTATTTCTATCAATGCAGACCCAAAATACTCCTAATCATGACTTAATTCTCAACTCAAGTCTTCAGTTAGCAACGTCCAGGTTGGCTGGTGCTTTAATCAATATGGCATACAATACCATCTATCATATTCCAACGTGCAAATAAATGGCCAGTGGATATGAATTTTTGTAATTTTAGGGAAACCCATATTGTCCATGAAACTGTCACTTCAAAAGTGATAACTACATGTACACATGGATTAAAAAATAAATCAATTTAGCAACCTGGAATTCACAGAATATACAGCAATCAAATGAAGACTGTGGCCTCTTTGGATAGGGGAAGAATCAAGTCATAGACATTCAGTATGGGACCTTACCCAGACTGGCTCATGAAACCATGTTTTTTCACAAAACAGTGTTTGCACTGCACCAAAATATTTTTAAAAGTAAACTTAAAAACAGAATATAACTCATGAAAAATTAAACAATTGGACTCTCATCCTTGTGCATGTAGGTAATTTCATTAATATTCACAATGGGGAGGGATAATTCTGTCTCAGCACTTACTCTAGGAGACTGCTCTGCATTACTAAAAACTAAGCTTGGGGCTCTTCCCATCTGAATGCCTCTATTCCTGTTCCCCCTTTCAGTATTAATAGCCAAATAGAGTTACCAAAGAGCTTATCTCCTCTACAATAAAATACATTGAGACCAGCTGAGCATAAAAGGGGAAGAAAAAACTCTTCTCTGCAGGAAATACATAATGCCGCTTTTATAGCATTCACTGTAAGCAAGCAGACCAATGTGCTGGGCCTGTTTACTGAGAAAAAGCTGCTGTTTCAATCATTTGTAAACAGAAAGGGTATGAGCACCAGAATAATTTACTGAAAAATAAATACACTTAGTAAAGCATCCAGTTTGGGTCACTTATTAAAAAGTAAAAGTATCAGGTTATAAATATCCTCTATACTTGTTGCTTCTTGCGAGTTACAGGGAGACACCTGGTTTCATATGTATTGTGCCAAAGTCTGTTCTCATCTACATGAATGTAAACGTGGTGTAACTATACCAGTTTCATTGTTCAACTAAGCTTGCCTTGCTGAACATTCCCATAGGGAAAAATGGGATATTATGCATCATTCCTGAAGGTATTCTGATACGGGTTTTTGCCACGTCATGATGAGGGCTGAAGGCTTTCACTCCTTAATAATCACAAGATGTTAAACTTGCTGCATCGACTTACCCAGTGTTCAGGGGAAAGGCAAGACAGAAGATTGTCAAGTCCGATATCCCGCTATAGGGATAAAAGGAGCCAAAAAAATTTAAAAGACCCAATTGATTTATTTGGATTCTGAGGCCTCCTCCCTAGAGATAAAACTGTTCAGTAGAATTAGGAAGAGTAGCTGATACACCAGAGGGTCATGCTGCCATCCAGAGGTACCTCAGCAATGGGCTGACAGAAACCTTATGGAGTTCAACAAGTGTAAGTACAAAGTCCTGCACCTGGGGAAGAATAGCTCCGTGCACCAGAATATGGTGGGGCAGACCAGCTGGAAAACAGCTTGTAGAAAAGGACCTGGACACCAAGTTGAACATGAGCCAGCAATGTGCCCTTGTGGTCGAGAAGGCTACCAGCATCCTGGGCTGCATTAGGACAAGTGTTGCCAGCAGGTCGAGGGAGGTAATCCTTCCCCACTACTTGGCACTGGTGAGACCACACGTGAAGTACTATGTCCAGTCCTGCACTCTTCAGTACAGGAGAAACATGGAGCTACTGGAGAGAGTCCAGGGAAGGACCACGAGGATGACTAAGTAACTGGAGCATCTCTCCTACGAGGAAAGGCTGAGAGAGCTGACCTGTTTAGCCTAGAGAAGGTCTCCATCCTTGGAAATATTGAAAAGCTGCCCGGACACGGTCCTGAGCAACCGGCTCAGGTGGCCCTGCTTGAGCAGGGGGGTTGGATAAGATGGCCTCCAGCAGCCCCTGCCGACCTCAGCCATTCTGTGATTCTGTATTTCCTTCAAAGTGCTCAAATAAAATGTGTTATGAATAAATGCATGTTGAATTATGTATAGCTTTTTCACTTCTATTATCTGCAAAAATCATCATAAAAAAAAAATCTACCAGACCATATATATATATATTTATATATACAAAACCATATCTGAGAATAATACAAGGGCATATAACATTGTAAATACAAATGAGGAATATTTTGAACTTGACTTACTTGTGACTATTTCACTGACACGCCATGTAAATTTACACCTTTCTGGGTTTCTTACATTATTCAGAACTTTGTTGATATAGACAGATTCGGATGATTTATAAAATCTGCCAGCAAGCTGTTGCCAATTTTAGTATATACATGATTTAGTCCTGTTTTTAGTTTAATTGACACTTTGCTTATTTAAAACACAAAAATTGGCCACTGAGGAAAAAAAAATACTCATTTTTAACAGGATCATGGAAATATTAGCAACAGCAGTCCATAAATCACTAAAAATGATTTTTAAATTCTCAGAGCATGAACAATCAGTGTGTCAAATAGAATGGAGGTTTGATGGTGAGGGAATAGTTTTTTTCTGGGAATAATTATTTTGCTTCACTAAAATGAGTCCAGCTATAAAGGGCAATCCCATTCTAACAAAAGCATGGTTTCTAGTGTTCCACTTAGTAACATGGTTAACCAAATATAAGAAAATTCATTCTCAAGCCAATACCTCAGGCACACAAATAAGTAACAGAACCTTTTCAAAATCCAAGACTGGCTCCACAAAATCTCACCTTAATGCAGTTAAAGATACTGATAATTGCACACTGCAAATTGGAAGTGGAAACAAAGGAGACATGCAGTCCTAATGCCATACTCCCAAGACCACATCCTTCTCCTCCATTCAAAGAGAACAAGAATAAGGCTATAACCAGAAAAGCAAGGGGGAAAAAATGTCATGATGGGGTTGAGTAGGAATGAAATGCTGGCAAAGTTAAAGTTAAAAAAGAAGGAAAACCATTTACACTGATATTGCCTGTTTTAAGGAAGACCAAGAATTATTTAATGTAATAGCAAAACTCTCTATAAACAAAAGTTTTGGTTGCATTACATAGCTCAGTATTTTGTTTCAAACCAATACATTTCCTTTTATCCAAATCTGCCTATAGTAACTTGGGGTCATTATGCATTAATACACGGGTCAGGATCAGTTTGTGAATTAGAACCTAATCAAATTCTCCAATATTTGATTATATTCACATCAAACATTGAATTGTGAAGCTGAAAAGTGTGTCACTGCCTTCTCAGAAGCTCTACAAAGGCAACCACTGTCATCTGCACGCAAACACAAGTTATCCCCTTGTCACAACACCTCAGACATGAGCTGCTCTGTATCTAGTAAAGTAGTTGTACTTGATTTTTCTGAGCTTTTAACGTACTGAAAGTTGGCTAAATCATAATTAAGCATGATTTATCATCTCAAGAAATGAGCCTTTTTTAAAATACCTAAATATTTTGCCAAAATCTTAAAAGAAGTCTCAAAATACCGTGCAGCCGGTAGTTTCTCATCTGTTATTTCCCCATACAAATTTAAAGCCAATCATTCTCCAGTTTCAGTTGTGCTCAGCAGCTGTAAAATTCAGCTTATTCTAACTACACATACCAAAACATCTCTCTCAAGCAGAGGTGGCTGATGAGCAGTGCCCAGAAAAACATCATAAAATCTTTTACAAACCTATGTCATGTATGGTACCACGACTATAGCAGCCCCATCCTGAAGTAGGTGAAATTGAAGAATGGGGTCAGACATAAAAAGGAGGTAACACGACACAGCAAGACATTGGTAAATGAGAATGTGAGAGTAAATCCAGTGCTTCCTGAGCTCTAGTTTCTCACTTACTAGTAAGAACACACCCATACGGAGGTCATCTCTGTCAAACTATTTTTGTTTTCTGTATGTTCTAAGGTGTTACACAGTTTTTGCTTACCACGCTTACCCACCAGTAGAGCATGTCCTTTGGCTCTAGAGTATCATGTTTAATGTTGAAGAATATTTATGTAACACGGCTGTTGCTTCTTCTTTCCTTCAAGTTTTTAAGTTTAGGTCCAGTTTTGTTACTGTCAGTGTTTTTTCATATTTTTCATGAAATATCAGCACAGTTGTCACTGGAGATGGAGTAGCCATGTGCATCTCATCTACTGTCTGCAGAGAACTTAGCTGGATTCTTTTTCCCTCTTTATGAATAACAGTGCCATTTGCTTGGTAAACGTAATGCAAAATCAACAAGGGTAATGTGTAAAAGCCTGCAGGTCAGCACAGATTATTCCTGCTTCTAAATTCATGTGCAACCTGGTTGGCCAAAATGCGCCCAAGGATACAGCAAGGTTAAGGCAGCTACACAGATGAAATCTAAACATCAGTGTAATGCGAAACGCGTGTGTGGCAGTAACCGGAGACAGCCACTCACAGTGAGATAAAGCTTTTGGCAGAGAGAGTTCAGCAATCTGGTCATGCTGTTGAGTGGAAAGAACTACATGCAACTTTGGACATGTTGAAGAGAACACAAAAAGATGCAGGAGATTTTACCTAGCAAATTAGCACAGGCAACAAACAGACACAGTGAATCATCCTGTAGCATTTTAGGAAATAATTTAAATAATTCAAGCAGGGGACATTTCTTGTTATGTGTACCCCTACATTTTACTATCATCATGTCTTTATTATCATTTCCCACTAGCATCATTTAGTGTTTTTTAACACTGTTTACAATGAAAATTCATATAAACAAATGCAGTCATTAAAAAGAAAGATTAAAAGATATTTTCTGACATGAGTTTAATTCAGAGCAGGACATACAGTAAGTTCAGATTTTTCTGTTACTAAAAAGTTTATGCAAAGTGAAATTGTATGGAAAATAGAGTATGTGAAATACAAAATAACTGGGCAGCTGGACTGCAGTTCTGGACTCTCTGTGCCAGGTCTGTCCATTAAAACTCAATCTCTTCTTTCTCCCTTCTGTCCTCAAATAGATTTTCAACTCCCTTTTGTTCTGTGGTACAGTTTCAACAGATGGGATAAAGAACACTGCCCAGTCAAACTAGCCTAATGTTTGATGCCAAAAACACTTCTCTAGTCGTGGGAGAGGAGGTTTTGAATCTCTTCTGATTGCAAAAGTTACTGAACAGTCTTCTCAATGCTAGATGACTATTCTGATATTGCAGTATTAAGTAAGCAAGTGTAGGCATCATCAGTCACATCTCCTCTACCCATAAATAAATAAAAATAGAACCTCTCTGTTCTTTAAAATATAAAGATGGCAGTGACCAACACATCTCCCAGCTAGATGTTGCCGTACCTCTGCTTGCGGGATTTGTAAGTCCTTTGTTGGAAACTTAGACATAAACTGATTAGCACAAGTTCATACGAAGTCCCTGGGAAGAAAGAATGGAAATGAAACAGAGTGCTGACTCCCAGCTGCAGAACCTGCAAAGGACAGTGTAACCTTGCAAAACATCATACTCTCACACTGCACAGTCCCTGCAGAAAGCTTGTAACAAAACCAGAAACCATGGGGCCAATGCGTAGCTTAAGCAGAGAGCACAACAAAGCAATAATGCCACCCCTCAATGCAACTGGGTGATCGGTTATTGCCCAATGGCTTCCCCTCATCAAGCAGAAGGCCCGCATAATCTCCCTTGTTTTAACAGATTATATTGTACTTCTGCAACAATGGCAGTAACACTGCATTTAATGAAAATATTTGTTTGTGATTATTTTTTACTCTCTTTGACAAATGTTATTGCTTAGATTGCTGCTTCATTACGTAGAACTCCACATCGGCGAACTTCTTCATTAACATCTTTAAAGGCTTACAGAAACTTACTGGATCAAAGATGTGGCAAATCATTCAGCTAACACAAATGAAGTAAGCTTTGCTTTAGCTAAATGATCTTTTCTCAGTAGCAGGAATGACCTGAATCTTAAAGCAACTATCTACTCTTAGTGTACCTATCACCTAACTCTGTCAGATTACAATGAAGGAATAGCTCACCTTGAGCAATAATGCCATGTTTTCACTCAAATCAAATTTCCAGGAAGGGAGACTGTAGGGAACAATTAGCATCAAACTGCTACTCACATTACTAAGCCATCTGGTTTCCATTTTTACGCTCCTAGCAACATCAGATCATGAGCTTTGGATGAGGCCATCTATTGTGCACAAGACGCAGATGACTAGCATGAACTTTCCAATATTGTTCCAATCTTCTCTATTTTTTTCTCCTAAAAACTTTGCCAGTACTGACTTACACAACAAACAAGTGAATAAGCAGCATGTCCTTTTGGGCTTATTAATGACTTAGAAGATAAAATCATTTTATTCAGATTGTTCTAGCAAATCCTTTCTTCACTTGTTTTCCTGGGTACTTTGCAAGTGGTCCCACAGGCTGTCATTACGTGATTTTTTTTTTTTTTAAGGGCAAAGAGAATCCCAAATAGTCTTCCTTCACTTCTCATGTGGCAGCCTGACTGAAAATGGATCAATGACTAAACTCTAACAAAAAACTAAAGTACTTATTTACTGCTTTCTGAGTGTCCTTAGAAATAATTAGGAAACAGAGCATTTCACTTTCCATGTGATCTATGTGATGAATTGAGAGAGACAGAAGCCTCTTTACAGTAAAAGCAGAGTTGCGTAAGCTTAATTTTGTACCTGATATGTCCCGTATCTAGTTCAGCACTGTTCTAGTGCAAAGACATCTTCTTTAATTACTTTTAAGCTATCAATGTAAGTAAACAGGTATTGCCCAGATTTTCAGATAAAGGCATTTTTAACAATTCATCTCGATCATAGACTGTTCATGGTTCTTCTTCTATTAACCAGCAGAGCAGATGAGTTCTGATGGAAAGAGCACAGAAAGTTTATAAATCAGGCATTTGTCTCCATGCTATAGGATAAGACTTCCCAAGGTAGCAAACTGAACTGAGAAGGACAGGTTGTGAGGTTCATAAAATATTTTAGCTAATCTCACTGTCATGATGGCCATTTGTTCTCTTTTGAAGAAAGGTATGAATAAATTTCCCAAAACATGTGAAAAGGGGTGTTTTTCTTGAAATAAATTACATTCACTAAAGAATTCTTCCTTCCATACAGTAATGGATACCTTATTTAGAAAGTCATTTTCTCGCATTTTCTTAAGTTCTTCAATACTTAAAAGAAAAATTGAAAATTTTGCACGCCTGTTTTCAGTGATGATCATCATTCTGACAACAGGGTACTGAACATGCCTGGGGATCTAAACGCAGAAAACATGCATAAAGACTCCAATTTTCAAGAGGAAATTAAGGAATGATTCATATTTTTGCTTCAAATATTTCTAATGCTAACAATATACTTTTCACAATATATTTGCCTCTTCCATCAGTGTAACTGTTAGGCATTATGTAACCTATATCGTATTCCTTGCAACGCAATTAACTGACCAAGTCCATCGTGGTTATACATCAGAAATGACACAACAGAAAGCAATCACAAAATAACAATTATCATCGAACATATTGTGATCATGCAACAATATCTTAACAAAAGTCCTTACGATACTATCAAGGCACATTTACTATGCTAAACAATCTTCTGGACCTTTTTGCTCCTCAGTATCTAATGACACATTGACAGTCTAATTCTCTGCTGAGTCTGTTCTGGTATTTCTTAGAAAAGACCTGTTTTGAATTTACAGCTGAACTGCGGTATACTGGCTTAAGTCTAGCTACCTGAGAACTGCATATCTTTCCATTAATTTACAAATATGAGTACTTCAGACAGGACAAGAGCTTAACATGAACTGGATTAACATTCATCTTCGAATTATCAACCTTCAGGTGCTTAATTGGGGATTTAGTAAAGAGCTGGATTCAGTGGATTTCACATTACCTGTTACCACTATAACATGACACCACTGAGTACTACAAAATTTTCAAGGCACAGAAAGCTCATTCAAGTTCTGCTATTACTGATTCTGAAACGGGATTCCTGTCTTCACTTGAGACCTTTAAAAACTACTGTTCATCAGCCAAATTGGCTTTAGTGCAACAGCAACCAAAGGTAAACATCGAAATTGGGCATCCTTCATCCAGAGTTTGTTAAGGAGACCCTTTCAGAGCCATTTTGGCATCGTTAGTCTATGTTATCATTTCAAATACAAGCAGTACCACCTACACTGTGGAAGAAATTTGCTTCCTCTAAAACACAAAGAAGTGTTGAAAGAATTACATAAACAAAAGTGACACATTCTTCATACAGTTCATATTCCAGAAATTACACAAACCAAACTAGAAAGAAATGACATACATAAAGGCCCCACTTCAACTATCGAATAAATACGTATGATTCTACACGCATTCTGACATAATCAGTGTAGGTGCACCTTCAGAAAATGCCTTACCAAGCATGAGATGAAACCTGCATTGTGTCACAAGTATGCCTGACTTTTCAACATGGTCAACGACAAAAGTCTTTTCAAAGATACAACAAGAAGTGTTTATATTTATAAAGTATACGTATATACCTTTAAAACTGTACCCACAATATATAAATGTTCTTGCTGGCATCTCAAAGGCTTGTCAATGAACCACAAGTGTCCTAACACTTGGTGTCCAGAACAAGGCTGACACATTGTGGAAGAAGCTCTCACTCTATGTATTAAATGTGCCAAAAGCACCAGGTGTTAAACCATGTTACAAAGTGAAATGCATTTGCCCAGACAAAAAGACCTTCATGTATGCACTTCTTACATCTCTTAGACAGGCAACCTGCACAACTAAAAATGTTTAGTCCAGGTGAAAAAGAAGGAACTTAGACTTTTTGAAAAATCTAATTACATGTGATTTCTGTCAGTGTCATTTTTATTTTCTCATTTCAAGTATTTCCTTCATTCTGGAACATGTTTTAAAAAACTAGCAAAGAAACACACGTAAAACTTGTCTAAACTGAAGTACTTAACAGTAAAATGAACCTGCTGTAGTTCAAGACTAAAGTGAAAAGATGCAGATAACTTATGTGCCTGGTGCCATCTCCTGGTAGTTTAGAGGTAAAATCACCAGAAGAATTTTACTAAATTATGTTCTGAGTATCCTTTAGAAAAATGCCAGGTCTCAGGGTGGGGTGGGGGGTGGGGGGGGATAGAAAGAGAGAATGTTGTTACACAGAAGTAGATTTTTAAACTCTCAAATTCCACAAAAAGTTATTTCACTGTACAAGAAGGCCAGTATCTGGATGTAGCTTCATTCAAGCTAAATGATGTTTTTACATTGGTTTAAATAAGGAAATATACGATTGCTCTAATTTTCTAGGATAAATAAGTAGTTACCTGAATAAGTTTAATTTCAAAATACATTCAGTATCACTGATAACATTTAAGATGAAAAGCAATTTTAGAGTTTTACACCACATTCAAAACCAAAATTAGGAAGCCCTTTTGAGAAGTCTACTCATCAGAGTAAAAGTTCTAGTGCAGCTTGCTAGCCCACACTAATTCATTTTAAAGTCAATTCCTTTTTAATGAATATTTAAGATTCAAGACATTCTTTCCCAGTTGCACCACTCTTTCCTTGCTGTTGATGAAAGACTACAGTCTGGCTACTTGTAATAATATCACATGGTTTACTTTGTGAAAAATAGCATTAGCCAACTTGAAAAGAAACGTTATAAAGTTATTTTGACAGCTGACACAAAGTACCTGGACTTATCCTACAAACTTCAATGCTACAAAGACTGTTGAAAACAAACTTGACCACCAGCAACAAAAACTAAAACAAATTGAGCTTGGTAATAAAATGCCTGTCAAAAAGTGCAGTATTTTACATTAATTCTAGAGTTACCTCCAGATAATAATAAATCACCAAAAGAATCCTGCATGAAAGCTGCGAAGACACAATGGAATGCAATAAAATGCTCCCAAACAGCAAAGTGATCTAAAGATTTAGAAGGTTTAAAAATAACTCTTACATAAAGGAACAATGATGGTACTTGGCTGTGCTGGTAGCCTACCCTGTGTCCAGGGAACAGTTTTGCTGGGAAACACCCAAATGTCACTCCCTCCTATAGCACAGAGAACTAAACAGCTGAAATAGAAAAGTAACAATTTCACCAAAAATCAAGGAAGTTCAGCCAACTGAAAAGGACCTCGGCCCGCTGTGGAGCTAAGACAGCATCCAGCATGTGATCTACAATTACCACAAGCTGGACTAAAGAAAGAAGGGAGCAAAAAGTCTAACCTGCATAACAAGAATGAGCTCAACACCCACTACGGATTTTGAGCACTGACAACTACAGTGATGGGCAGCATTACAAACCCCTGAGGAGAATCAAAGCAATGCACAGAAAACAGAAGACAGAAGGGCTAGCTATTTCTGTAGCCTAATAGAGAATCTCCTCCTGAAATGGGGAAGGAAATAACTCAAAAGAGCTTGCGATCTACCAGAACAGCTGAAGCACTAAGGCTCTGCTACCCAGGGTAAGATTTCCTTTCTCTGCACAGGAAAAAATGGATTTACTGAGGCTTAATATGACAATTTGTTAATGTGATAAGAGGGCTTTTGTAACAAACAGAACCTTTATTTTACAAACTGTTTTACTCTGCTGGCAGGAGAGACCTGTCCACATCACCCTGAGGCTAAAAAACAAACAAACAAACAAAACCTGGGAATGAACTCTACACGTGGATTTTTCTTCTAGTCTGCTGAATGCCTACAGGAGCGTGACTAGGGTTGCCTTTAAAAAAGTGAAGGAGCAGCAATGATCTGGATTGTCACAGGTTCATTCACAATTGCCATGGGGAAGCAATCACTAAATGTTGCAGAAAAGCCAAGATAAATAGGGGACATTTCCTTCCACAGAAAGAGAATAAAAAAATTCTGTCATAACATCAAGCTGTAATTTAGAAATAGAGCAATGACTGAAGAATCAAATTAAATGCAACTGGGACTTCACATTCCTTATGAAAATTAAGGCTTTAGCATGAGATAATTAAAGCAAGGATAGCCAACTCATGATGTGCCAGAACATATAACTCAGGCTGTCATCTTCATTCCTGAGAGTCCCTCAGAGTTGGTCAGGAAGCAGGCTGTCAGCCACACAAATCATTCAGTAACCCGTGGCAGTTTCCCTGCTGCCCTCCTCCATGAGAGCCCCATAGCCTCCCGCCTGTCACGTAGCTGGACATGCCCTAAGCACAAACTACAGGCATCACCATCACATGGAGCATGCCCATTCACTAACACGACAAAAGGACTTAAGTACTTATGTCCCCAACCATGGTGTGCTCTAATGCGGCCACCAGACTAAGTGAAGTGATGACTGCAGACCTAGACACATGACAGATAAGCACACGTACCCTGGGCAACTCTGCTGGGGGACTTTGGCTTGACCTGGCTCAAGAGCTGAGTGACACTGACCTAAACAAAGTGAAGAAAATGAAGACAAGTATTGTGGAGCTTAGGACTTGTAACAGAGAAGCAAAGATGAGATAATGGGAGAACATGAAAGGAAAAACAGCAAAAACGTTTTCGAATAACTAAACCTTTATGCAAGTGAACTACTGGCAGAGAGAAGGACAGGAACATCTTGCTTACCTGAGGAAAAAAAAAGAGAGGTGGAGATGAAGAACCTAGCAGAAGAAATACAAAGGTTAAGAAAAAGAAAGATGCTACCTCATGGACTAAAAACACTGAACTTTTAAAAACTAATGAATTGGCCACAGAAAAGAAAAAAAAATATGTTAAAAGACAAAGGGAAATATTAGGAGCTTTGTACTGCAAAAAAAATTCAGAAGTACTGAAAATATGCAGTTCTTACCCTTAGGTTACATTTGCAGTATATATAAGAAATTAAAAGAGAAATAGTGGCACATTATAAAAGGGAAATGTATTTCCCTAAAGAGACAAAAAAAATAAAATTGAAAAATGTAAAGGTTTTTTTTGGCAGGGAAGCAAGGTGCAATTAAGTCTGTTGTTGATACACATATCTGCACAGTCATATCAACAACAGATCTTCAAGCCATTTACACCAAAACAGAGTGAAACAAATCTGTGGAAAACCAAATCAGTTGCAGTGGGAGACTCTTAGGAATCCAACAGAGACATATTTAGCTGAATTTTGGTTCTAGGAGCATTGGGATTTTTTTATTCCATTTGGTTTTAACAGTAACAAACCAGCCGGACAAGAAATGTGTAAATATTGATCATAAGCTCTACTGCGCTTGCCTGGCTTCATGCAGCAGTGCTTTCAAGCTCTTATTTTTATCACAAGAAGTAAGCAGCCCTCCAAAAACCTCAGAGGAAACAAAACACATGAAAAGCCAAGTAGGGAAAAAGGGTTCCGAGACCATTTTGGGACAGCGTAATGATAGCACATAAGGTTTGAAGCAAAACAGCAGACAGCCACAGCAATCCAACTTCTAAAAGCTACACTTGGGATGACTAATGCTGCCATTACCATAGGCTTTGAAGTACACCATACTTAATCAGAAAATATTTTATTCTGAAGACTAATGTATAACACAGTCACTAGTGATCAAGGCCCAGAATAAAGTTCTCTAGATTAATAAAATTACTTAGACCCTTTCTGAACTTCCAGCACACGACTTCAGGACCATGTTATTTGTTTTAATCACAGCAGCATGAACCCCAAAACAAAGCGTACTTCCTCTCAAACACTGGGACCAAAAGAAAGTCTTAGCTTTTGAGAAGAATATTTTGCTATGACAAAATAAGCAATCAGGCCATTGATTCACTCGTTCAGCAGCTGGCCTACTGCACCGTGTAACAACCATACAGTTCTTACCCTTTTGTTTAAAATACTTCTGTTCCGAATGTCACTTCCCCTCTTCACACTATGTAAGTATTTCGACACTTAACGCTTGCTGTTTGACTTGGTCTCTCTTACCCGTTAACCCTCTCTGCCGGCGTTCCCCCCTTTAACAGCCGCCACCAGCCGCAGTGCCTTCGCCCTCGGTGCCCCTGTAACGACAGGATGTCACTGCTTTGCCAGCCAGCAACTGCCCTAAGCTGCGGCAGCCTGACGGCAGGGGTGGGTACGCCCAGAGCTCGCGGGTCCCCTGCCTTTCTGCTTCTTATTTCCTTTCTGTGTGTTCCCGCTACCCCATGGATTCTAGGGGACGGTATCTGCTTCGTCCCCCTTGCTTGGGTTCTCCCTGCCTGCCTCTCGACAGTGCTTGCAAAACAAGCTCTTGTGTTCCGGTGGCTGCTGTGCCTCACACACCGGCCGGCACCAGCAGCGGCCCGTCGCGAGGTACTTGTGAAAGGTACTTCCTCTCACTCGCACCTAGGAAGCCGCCTTTCCCGGCGCCTTCACACGGCCCCACGCACCGCAACGAAGGCTGGCACCGAACCTCCGGCAGCGCTTCCGCGGCGAGCCCCCGCTCCACCGCCAGCCCGCGCTTCCCTCCGCCCAGCCGCAAGCCACGGCCCGGACGCCCGCCCCACAGCCCCCAAAACTCGTGAGACGTTTAAACCGGCAACAACTATTTTATTCTGCGCGTAGCTGCCGAACCCGCGCCCAACAGCCCTTTTTATCGACGACGGAACGGCACCCCGCTTCCCCACGAGGAGACGCGCTCCGGACGGACTGCGCGCCCCCCCG
>VXAL01007503.1:125531-142350 GCA_013399475.1 Chauna torquata | reverse complement strand
GGGGGGGCAGGAGGCCCCGCCGCCTCCCGTCCCCCTCACGCACGCCTTGTGTGCTGCAGCCTATGGGATCAACAGCATCCTCTACCAGCGGGGCATCTACCCCCCCGAGACCTTCACCCGCGTCCAGAAGTACGGGCTCACCCTCCTCGTCACCACCGACCCCGAGCTGAAGAACTACCTCAACAACGTGGTGGAGCAGATGAAAGGTGCCGGGGCCGGGGGGGCTGCCGGGCTAGTGCCGCCGCGGGGGGCTGCCGGGCCCTCCTCCTTGCGTCCCCGCCCGTGCTTGCCTTCTTTCTCGCACCGCGGTAACTGCCGTGGCTTCTTTCTGTAGAGTGGCTATACAAGTGCATCGTCCAGCGCCTGGTGGTGGTCATCTCGAGTATCGAAAACAATGAGGTTCTTGAGCGGTGGCAGTTCGACATAGAGTGTGACAAAACCGCGAAGGACGAGAGGTGAGCGGTGGTGTTCCCCTGTGCCTGCCCTTCCCTACACCTGATAGTGGTACAGGCACAAGACAAAGGCCGGGTGCATCAGCACTGTGCTGCTTCCTCTGAGCAGCCGAGATAGCTTTTTCTCAGTAAGAACACAGAAGATGCCCTGTCGAATATAAAATCCTGTATAAGGTACGTGGCTTGAAGAACTACTGCTCTCCTGTTGTTCTGCCAAAACCTTCTCATCCATTCCAGACTGAAAATAAATCTTAACATTCCTTAAAAATACTGTTAAGTTTCATAAACAAAAATAAAGTAAAACTGAGAGTTTTCAAAGGCTGTTTACCCTTTAAGGCTTAAAAGAATGCCCCTACTCTGAAGAATCATACAGCAGGCAGACCACCAGCAGCCTAGCTAGCAGAACTTTGTTTAAAGAAAGCTGTTAGTATAGTAGGTAGAAGCTTGCTTTCTTAATAGTTTTCCTATTTTTCTAGTGCACCTCGAGAAAAGTCTCAGAAAGCTATTCAGGATGAAATTCGATCTGTTATCAGACAAATAACTGCCACAGTAACTTTTCTGCCTCTGTTGGAAACTGCCTGTGAGTATTCATAACTTCTTTAAAGAAAACAAACATTTTCAGAAAGCCTGGACAACTTTTCCATTTGTTTTTCTTATTACTTGAAATATCATCTACCATTGCATTTTTGAGAGCATTAGGTTTTGTTAGACTGAAATTGTCTCCTGCAGTTGTGTACAGTATAGAAGCAGTATGTCAGATGAAATTCTCTTAAGGATTGTCCTGTACTGCTTCCTGCACAATAAACAGTAAAAAGAATTGCTAATGTCAATACTGTGCTCTAGCTCTCATTCAAGAACTTGAAACAACTTCATCTGAGGGTATTAGTAGTACTTGCTCCCAAAACTACTTAAAGCTCTTTTTGTCAAAAGGACACAATTCAAGGTGACTTAACTAGCTTGATGCAACTAAATATACTCTGAAGAACATGAGTTTTCATATGTAAAATATTTTGTGACTATAGCTGTGGCCAGACTTGTATAAATACTAAGCATTGAGTTTATATGAAGTAAGTGCTATGTAGAGCACAGCTAACAGTATTTTAACACAGTTTAAAAAACAAAAAATCACATCTTCGTTTAAGAAGAAAACTAAAATGGCTACGCATGTGAACGTTAACCAGGACTTGTTTTCACACTGACTGCCATTTCTTTTTCCATAGTTTCAGTGTAACTTCTGATACCCTTGGTGCATTTCTCGAGTTCTAGAAGAGTCACTAGAACTTCAAACACAGTATCTTTGTGTGCTTGTATTACTGTTAACTTGTTCCCACTTGCTCACAGGTGCCTTTGACTTGCTGATTTACACTGATAAAGATTTGGCAGTGCCAGAAAAGTGGGAAGAGTCAGGACCACAATTCATTGCCAATTCAGAAGAGGTTCGCCTTCGTTCCTTCACTACCACGATCCACAAAGTAAATAGTATGGTGGCTTACAAAAAAGATTCCTTTCCCTAAGACAGTGTTTCTTGTACAGATCCTGTCATCTTGTATAGTTTCCGTTCATAGTGCAGCTATGTCATGAACACACCATTGCTCTTGCTGCAGTATGGTACAGAAAAAAGGCAAAGTGTCTGATAATGTGGTGTAACTCTAGACTAAGCTGGCATTGTTTAAAGAGGTCTAAGGTGTTTGTAATGATAGTCAAATCCTTACTTAACTGTATGCAACAAACTAATGGTGTGTTAAGGTATACTGAATTCACTGAAAATAATGCTTAAATCTAGATTTAGTTGGTAGAACTCAGATCCTGTATAAACTGCATTCTATTAGCAGTGTCTGGCATTAAAAGTCTCGCTCCTGACATGCCAGTTGTTCATGTGAAGTCTGGGTTGTTCTATTAGCAGAAACAATCCAAAACTAAGAGACCAACTCTGAAGTTATGCGTACCTCCTTACAATGAAAGCAGCTGTTCATCAGAAAAAGCTCAAATACATGAAGCCTTGCACATTAAAGCGCTTGGGACTCTGTAATTCTGGGGAGAGTTGTTCTGCATTGGTGTGTGTCTTTCTTCAGTGTCTGTCAAGCATTTTCTATGTTTGTATTCTTGTTTTATGGAATAAAATTTGAAATTGTATAGGGTTCTCTAATTGTAATTTAGATGTCTATGAACTCTAGATACTCACTGTTTAATAACTGTCACAGAACTAATGGCAGTAACCTAAAGGTGTACCTACTTCTGAAAAAAAGAAAAACCCAAACCTGAAGTTACCTCTTTCCTAGTCACCAAGTGCTATGTAGCCAATATGAAATCCATTCATTAATTACCAATAGTTTGCCCCTACTTGAGTCTTTAAGTAACAGTATGTCTATAACATAGGCAACAGTGCTTAATGATTAAGTAGTGTTGCCTTCCATATTTGTTCCCACATTCTTCATCTTTTTATTATGTTTTTAAATCCCTGGTTTATTCTCATGTTAATAGAACCTTGATGTCTTTACTTTCTCCTTGTTTGTTGTCTTGTTCCCCAGATTCCTAGAGGGATGGCTGATGCCCCATGCCTGGCAGTGTTTAGGAGACATTTGGACAATGCCCTCATTAATGTGCTTAAACTTTTGGCTAGCCCTGAGGAGGTCAGGCAGTTGGACTACATGATCTTTGAAGGTCTCTTCCGGCTGAACTATTCCATTCACTTCAGCCAGAGTATTAACAACCTAGAAGAGCAGGAGTACTTCCACTATTATTCTGAAAGAAAGTAAGCAAGCTAAGTCTCTTGCAATTAAGTTGACAGGTGTGCTTTCCTTTAACAGAGGTGGTTACTGAGTAGTGACAGAGGTGACTGCTATCTTTGTATTCTCAAATTAATACCAGAATATGGCGTTCAAGAAGTCCCATAAAGAAAATTTACATGAGCATACACAGCATATTTTCAGAACTCCCAATAGCCACATTTGAATTACTTACCCACTGCAGCACTTCAAAATTAATCAAAACATGAGTGGTGTAACTACTATTTTAAAAGTTTATTTAAAAATTATTCAATAATTTTGTAATACAGGTGTAGAGTACACTTAAAAAATAGGCTTTCCTACCAGGGGATCTCTCACCATCCCAATCCAGCACAATTGGAAAGATATTTTCTAAGTCAGTAGGACAAAATCATGGCTTTTATAATAAATACAATCTAGCTGCTTCAAGAAATGTTACAGTTTTCCCTGCAGTAACAGAGGAGTAAGTCTAATGTTTTCCCCTGCCTGTCAGCAATAAACAGCTGACTGCACTACCCCTTTACACCTGAAATGAGGTGCACTTCAATGGCAAGTACAATTTCAAGCACTTCCCTTGGGGAGGACTGGATCAAAGCACTGGGTGCAAGTCACTTGTAACAGAAATTTAAATCAGGAAATGACAACCCATGCTTTATACCAAAGGTGAGATCGGGGCATGACTGGTACAGAGCCAGCAGTAAGGAGCATAAAGGAAACCTTGTTTTTACAGATAAGCAGAAGTCAGACTGCTCCAGGAAGTTCAAGTCAGTTCCTTCTTGCACCAGATACAATCTCTCTTCTTCCTCAAGAAGGACCACTCCAAAGTGCATCTCCATCACCATCTATATTTATTTTTTTAAGATGCAGTAAGAGTCAAAAGATGTAATACATCATTGTAGAGAGTCAAGGTCTGTGAAAATTACATGTGATGAGGAACAGGTTATAAATCTTGAAGTTTTCACAAAGACACTGCAGAACAGGAAAGAAAAAAAAAGTCACTAATGCAATCTCCCGAAAGTCAAGTCTTTATGGAGGAGTCCATTAGGATCTACTGACACGTAAAGTGACCCACAATCTTCGCTCGTTTCTTCTTTTGACTCTGAGGGTCACTTTTATAGAGTAACCTCTCATCTCCGATGGCAATGCAGTTAGTTTTAGGAAACCAGATAAAGGATTTAGAAGTTGCACTACAGGCATTCCTTACCCATCTAGTTCAGCTGACGGATAAGCTGGTTGATTCCTTCACCTCTGCAGCCAGGCTTACCCATTTCCTTGAGGAAACCCACTTTATTATGTGCAGCATGGCGGGCCACTGACAGATGGAATGGCCACAGAAATTCTGTGACATTTTTGAAATATTTCCCAGCTGAGTAGATTTCATGAATAAGGTCTTCCAGGCAAATAATACCAAAGTCCCCTGCAGTGGAAGGAAAACAAAAAAAAGGCAAAATGAACAAACATATATACCACACACACAGATTTGCACATCTCCTGTGTTGTATTATCTTTCTTCACACTTATCCAAGAACTGCAGTCCTCCATATGGAAGTCTTGCAGGACTTTTCACCCCCCGCTTCCATCTCAGGTCAGAGTGTAAACTCAACACTCCCCTCTTTCTTTGATTCACTTCATTTTCTCATCATCTTCCTCACCTAAATGTTCCTCTATCAACATATTGTCTGTCAGAGGTATCCTCTTCTTATTAACCTTTGCTTGGCCCCGTTTCAGGATGAGCTCTCGTACAGACTTCAGGTTAGGATACCTGCACAAAAACAAAAATCAGATTCCATAGTGGAATGTGATGCAGTGGAAAGTCCCATTCTACTTTGTACTGAGGTGGGAAAGTAACCAAGATATGTTTAGAATGATGAAAAGGAACAATAAAAAGTTTCAGATGTAAAGTTGCCAAAGTTTTGACCACTACTGGAAAAGCTAGCTTTTCCAGTGATTTGTGATATCACATGGAGAATCAGAAAGCAACAATATTAACACACAAATTGCTATAAAAATCACACGAATGGTACTTACCCCCACGCCACATAAGGTTCCACAATCCGCAGCATCTTCAGTGATAATGGAGTCAGTTTAACAAATGTTCCACTGAAAATTTTTCTCAGCCGCAGCAACTCAATCACTCTTCTTACCCTCACACTTACTCCCTTAATCCTGAATCAGAAAAATATTACTAATAGTAACCATATTTCTTCAACACAGCACCAAAGGGACACGTCTGGCTTCATCACGCTTCCTTTGCTTACAAAGGATGCGACAATTACAAATAGTAGCAATAATAAAGATAAGGAGTAAGAAAGGTTTCTTACTCTGCAATCCGAACAACAAAGGCTAGCTTGTGCTCCTGAGGTACAGCCACCTGTCCAGGTCTCTGCTCCATGCGCCTCAGCCGGACCTCGTCTCGGTGTTTGCGCCATGAATCTCGAACAAAAGTCTCAAGGCGTTTAAACTGGATTTGTTTCCCCTTCTGGTGCTAAAGACAAAAGGGTAAGAAATGATCACCCTTCCCAACAATCTTAGAAGCTAGCATCTCAAAGGTCAGATGAAATTCACAACTTCATGAACTATGCTCTTTCATTTTTGGAGGCAATAAGAAAATAAATCTGAAAACCCAAGCCCAAAAGAGACAGAACTGAGAGACAACATACAAATTTACAAACTTTAACTTAGTTAGCTGTAGCTTCCAAATGGTGGACGGAATTTTGCCACAGAAGAAAATAAGTTAGGAAAGAAAGCAAGACCCAGGATGCTTCCAGGCACAGGAGAAATCAAATGGACACAGCCACATACACAGCTCTATCAGTCACTGGGAAAATCAGAAATGACCCATGTATCTGGGTAAGACAGGTGATACAGCAATAGTCTACTGTGACTCAAAATAACCATCCAAAAGAAAATAACCGGGTTTAAATTCCTTTTCTATAAAGGTACACACGCAAAAAGGAAAAAGAAGCATTCAATTAACTATTACTAATTTAAACACAGAACATCCAGCTCACTTGAAAGCATTCTTTTCAGAAGTATGAGAAAACGGAAAGCATGTTCTCTTTTAATTCAAAAGATGTTTAGATGCCTATGCTTAGTTCATGATCAAGTATATCCACCTAAATCATAGTGCTTTCTCGTATGAGAAGAAGGTGCATGTACATGGCAGTTACCCAATAACATTTTAGATACATTATTGGTTAAATTATTAGGCCACTTTTGAATTAAAGAATATAACGTTGTGTGTCTTCAGTTCCATTTCAAGCTGGAAGTCATCTGTGAAATTAGTTCAAGTTTTCCAAGCAGGCAGAGACTTGATCAAACTCCTATTGTTAGTGTCTTTTTTCTAATTAGAATCTTAAAAGGTGGCTTTTGAATATTATTACTTAGGCTTCCACTTCCATCTTGGTAATACAGCAAGCCATTCATACATTTAAAAGCATATACACAATACATAGCAAAGAATAGAAAAAGTTTTACATGTAATCCCACAAACACCACAGAAATAGATTCACTGGGAAAGCCTTAAGCCATTTCCAAGATAAGCCTCTGCTGTTTTAGCTGAGATACAGCAGAGCAGGTCCCAAGTTCTGAAACTGAAAGGTTTGCTGCAGTCCCTGCATACGGAAACCGTGCATCCTATGCACAGAAAAGGGCTTCACCATGACCTGCCTATGCTCTGTTTAACAACTACACCTAGGTAATGATGGACAGCTAACTAAACGCATTCCCAGGGAAGTACACAGTCCCCATGAAGGTTTATAACACAAAGCTGAACTGTTTTCAGCCAGTGCAACCACACGGTAATACAAACAACTCAGCAGCAGTACCTTTTACCGTGCATATTCATACACACACACACACACACACACCCTGGTCATCACTGACGGAAGAGGAACACCTCAGCCGTCTGTAAGTTTGCGTTTCAGTACGACAACCCAATAAGTTTTGTCCTCATTACGGAGCTCAGAGACACCAGAGGAAGACGTTCAACAACGAAGCAAAGAGATGAACTCCAGCTCCCCCTCCGAGGCAACCCGCTGGATCACCTCAGCGCTCACGCAGAGCCGCATCAACGCGGTGCCCCCCGGCACGCCGCTCACGGCGCAGGCCGCGAACTCAGGCCACTTGCTGACGGCACGGACGACGACCCGCTCCCCGAAACGCGGCCGCTCAGCGGCAACGGCCCTAGCGGGGCCGCCCCGCCCTTCGCCCCTTCACGGCCCCAGGGATCCTCCGGGCCCGGGCCCCTCCCCGGCCGGCCCCCGACCCGCGCCCCTACCTTCCGCTTGTTGAGGAGCGCCTGCTTGGCCTGGGTGGCCTTGATGGCCTGGTAGGCCTTCCTCTTCTTCAGCAAGTTCTCCGGCACCAGCGGGATCCGCCGCCTCGGCCTGCGGGGCGGGAGAAGCCGGTCACACCCAGCGCCGCGCTCCCCGCCGTCTCTCCCAACGCCCCCGGCCCCGCACCCGCCCGCTCCCCGCGGATGGCGGCGGATACGCAGCCCGCCGCGCACCGCCACTCACTCCTGCTCCGCCATCTCGCCGCCGCCGGTGGCGCTGCCGCGCATGCGCCGGGCGGNCTGTGGCGGAGAGGGGCGAGACGGCGGTCTCTCTTTCTTCACCACTTCCGCTGATACTTCATGTGAATGGTGTGCAAGAGAGAAAGATTACAAGAGGAGTTTATACGTACCAGATCTATTAACACCTCTACCATTTTACACTGCTATTTGAATCTGTCCCTTGTGTGCGTTTCCATATCATATCAATGTAACTTGACCCAAAAAAAGTATTTCTTAAGAGAGTAAACAAAGCATGCTCTTGAAGAGGCGCAAAAATGCCGTGCAAAGCTGGTTTGTCTTTTGACATCCCCTAACGCTCACTTAGGACATTAATGAGCATCTGTCCCTGGCTGCATGTAGTACGTCTGAATGCTAGATTAGCTTGTACCAGTAAATATTGCTCAACATCATTTCAAATTCGGGAAAGGTTTTGGAGTCCCACTGTGGAGCCATCGGTTGGTTACCTGCAGTGCTGACAGGCAGTGGTGAGTTCCCTCCACAGAGCTCCTCTGCTGAGACTACAAATGTAGCAGAGAGGCAAGACTGGAGGGGGTCCAGCATGGTCCCCTCATAGCTCTGTTAGAGTAGAAGGAACCTTCCCAGCTGGGAAGCCACTGGGCATGGCAGAGGGTCCCCTCTCCGGTCCCCCTGGTCCCTCTTTAATCCCCTCCTCGCAGTTTCCCTTGGCCCTCCCCCAGTTCTCCTGTCTCCCTCCATCCCCTCTGCACAGCCTGCCAGTCTGCCTTACCACTTCTCCGCTGTGGCCCCCAGGCAGCACCAACACCACTCCTGCCCTGGTGTCTCCCCCTGCACACAGAGACCCTCGTCCAGGACCACCCTGCCACCACCAGCAGCTCCCCACAGTGCCAGGGGGCTCTGGGTGTTCCCCCGCCCCAGCCGGGGCAGCACCAAGGTGAGGGGATGCTGGCTGCGTCTGGGTGGGATATCCCCACCCAGAGCCATCACCCATGCTCCAGCCATGCCAAGGGCTCCTGCTGGAGACAGGTCGCGTGGGGTTGCAATGGGAGGGATGTGCATGGGTAACATGCATGGCACCGAACGAGAGCAACCGTGTCCTGCCAGTCCCAGGTAAGGTGCCATTTGCATTGAATATGGAGCCAAAGCTCTGAAGAGGAAACAGCCCAAACACAGGGAAAATCATCCAGATAAAGCAGAGGTAGCTGATGCAATATATCCAAATTTTAGAGTATTTGTAGCATAAACATCTTCTTGGGTAATATTCTCAACATATACTATAAAAAGAAGTGAAGAAGAGAGAGGAGGGAGGAACTGGAGTCGTAACGCAAAAACCTCAGAGACTTCATCTCTGTACTTACTGCCTCACATCGTTGGAGTGGCTTGTGATAAACCTGTGGTAAAAGCAACTCATCGCAGAAAATACGAAAGGACTATTGCACTGAACCCATAGCAGCTTTTTAAATTATAGAAAAACAGTCAGGATTTATGTGTAGCGTTACTGGATTTTGGGCTGGACCCAAGGACGCGTTCTAGTAGGAGGAACTGCTGTGATGAACCAGAGCACTGGGCCGAGGAGATGGGGGAAGCAAGCCTGGGACAGCATCCCCAGCAGCACGTGTCTCGTCAGCCCGGGGTGAAGGTGAGCAGGACTGAGGAGAGCAGCCTGATCCAGCTGTTTACGTTGCACTGAACGTCCTCAGCTGAATTGAATGACAGGAAAGCACAGATGAATGCAGGGCTTGAGCAGACAGACTGGCACAGTCTGTCCAAAACCACAGCAATGCTTTTGTGTTTTTTTCAAATACTTGTTCGAGAGAAGGGGGAATTGTGGCAAACGGTTTGGACAACAATCTCACCCGCAGATGGTGCCATAGCCTCACAGCAGGGAGATGTTTCATCTTATGAGGCGGTATGTGTGTTCTGCAGCCTCCTCTTTGCCATGCAGGATAGAAGTGGCATGTGTACCTACCTGCGCACTGGACTTGTAACTTTCATTGCATCTGTGATCACTGGATTTACACCAACCACTGTTAACTCTTCAACTAAATAGTTGAGAATCAGAGCCTTTCACTAAGAAGCTCAGAAACGTCAAATTTAACTCTTCACCTCAATGAAGCTGCAAACCTTTACAACGCTGTAAATGAGGCACTTCTGTTTTGACACCTAATACCTGAATATCCGTATTTAGAAATGGGAGCCCACATTCCAGTACCTGCTCAGGCGTATGCTCTGCAAAGAGCACACCACTTGGAGAGTAAGACCAGCTTCCTACCAGCTATTCTTTGATGCAATGTTTTGGATTATGAAACAGAAAGCAAGGAGCATATGAAACAGATCATGTGAAAGCTTTATTAAAGAAAATAGAGGCAAATTCATAAATTTCACTCTGCCGTGAGGGTAAGCTGCTCTATATAGAAATAGCTGAAGTCTCTGGCAACTCACAAAGGGAAATGTGGCCCATTTAGATCTAGACATGAGTGTGTTTTGTTTAACGATGGAAATGCAAATAGGATCTCGGGTATTTCATTATTAATAGAAAGAAAACAGTAAGTAAGTAAATGTTTCAAGCGATGTTGCTGATGAAATGTCACACAGCATAGCAGCGTATCTAGGCTGACTTGTTAAACATTAAACATTAACTAGTAGTTACAGTATATTAATGAATGACTATTGAAACGTCCTTGTTCGCAGGGTTATTCAGGAAAAATATTCTCACTTTCCTATACAGCAAGCTGTTGTAAACTGACCTTCAGCACTCTAAATCCCTATTCTCTCCTTTTTTTCTTGACAAGGCCTTATATTTTCTGAGATTTTCACTGTTACAGATAAATCCAATGACAGCATGTTTACGATAGTCACCATCAGTCAGTGATGTATTAAATGATTTCTCCTAGTTTATAGGTCATTCAGAATTATAAGTAGAATCTTTTTTAAAAGGCTGGAGCAAAGACATGGATATCTAGTCATGCCACTCGGTGAATTCACTAATCAGCTAGCGGCTTCCCATCAGTACTTTTGATGAAGGTCCATTGTGAGTGAGTTTTCTCCATTCTTCTCCAATGCACCTCAGATAAGGCTCAGAACTCACCCAAGGAAATTATTTTTGACAACAAGGTTTTTGTGTAATTCAAAAAGGCCTGCTGGGTTGGGGAGAGTGGGCGGGGATGGAAGAAATCGCTTTTAAAGGCCAAAATTTAAAGTGTCATATCAGAAACAAATCATCCATAAAGCAAGCCAGGAAAACGTCTTCTTTTTCGTCAGCAGAATAGAAAATAACCCTTTTTTTCTGTACTGCATGGAGATTTTTTGCACTTTCACTTCAAAATATAAAAATCCTCACAATGTATTTTTTAGCAAAGCATGTTACCTTTTGATACATTACCAGCTGTGGCAGGTCTGTTACACTGTTTTGAGGAGACTGTGTTTGAAATGTTGACTAGAAAGATCAAAATCAAAAGGCTGCAGATACGTTTCCAGAAGGAGCACCCTGGGAATGAAAAAAAAAAAGCATCTCTCAGAAAGCTAGGTCTTGCTTTCTCTGAGCTGCTTGCCTTTGTAGGTAAAACTTGAAATATTTTACAGATGACAAAGTGGTCCCACTGTAATCATGCTGGTCCATATCGGAGTGCTGCTGCAGCACTCACAAACAACTTTCACAGTTTCTGCCTGCCTTGGCTTGAAACTCTTCACAGTGCCTCTACAATTTGTGTAGGTGCTGCAGAGCTGCCCAAGAGCAGGTCCCTTCGTTATCCTTGGGATTTCATTAGAGTAAATGAAAGCCATCAAAGACAGATCTCTCTTTTGTCCTCCTGCAGTCCTTATACGATCTTGTTCTCTCCCTCAAGTGTTGTGGCTTGCCGGCTTTCATTTTATTGTGATACTTCAGGCTGATATTTTCTGTCACATATTTTAATGTTTGTTTTTATTACCTTATTCATGGACACAAAGCTGCATCAGGTCTGTTATGCTGTTTTGAGGACTGTGTTTGAAAGGTTGACTAGAAAGATCAAAATCAAAAGGCTGCAGATATCTTCCCAGAAGGAGCACTTTGGAAGGGAAGAATTTTTAAAAAGAGCATCTCTCAGAAAGCTAGGTCTTGCTTAGACCTAGACATTAGAAAATACAAAAATAGCAAACTGAGGTTAACGGGTATGAGTCTCGAAAAAGTAGATGCTGTTGTTTTGTTTCGTTGTTGTGTCAGTGTAATCCTCTTCTCCTAAGTGACCATAACACTTATTTGGATTAAACATTTAAGGCTATTTCCTCACTGCAGTAGGAATAAATCGTGTGGACTTCAGCCACAGCTTAAATCTTCATTTCAGTCGTGCCAAAGGCGTAGCTTTCTGGAGGTATCTGAATGTTCCTCTCTTTCCATTAACTGAGATGTTTGCTATTTGGGGAACAGACCACTGTTTTTGGATGCGCTGGTGGTGAACTCTACACAGTTGTGGAAAGAATAAGTTGCATCAAAAGTTCTAGTCATCTGTATAACCAGATTTTTTTTTCAAGTATGAATGATGGCAACTGTAGACTCTAAATTTCTAAATTTTTAATCCTAGGCAACAGTTTATGTCCCCAAAATAATTTGTTATGTCATGCCTACTGCAATAGAATTTTCCAGCCGTTTCATTATACTTACTATGTTTCTGTTTAGATACTGCCACATTAATGGTTCTTGCATTTTCTTAATATTTCTACAGTGAGCGGATAGTTAATAGTAATATTTACTGCCACAGAATAAAGAATATTACTGTTCTTTAGTTAATAGCAATATATTGCACTGCCACAGATCCGTAACTGTATCGAAACCATTTAACTCTGTAAATATGAAGCAAGACAGCACGTTTGTGAAGCAGGTATTCGGGCTGTTTGAAAGTGCAACATATACAGCTTGAAAAAAGTAACAAAAACACATTACTAGTTGAGCGCACAAATATGTACAAGTATGTGTAAAATGCTAATATGGGAAATTGTGTAAACAGAAGTAAACATAGTAAAATGTAAGTATGCAAATGTAGTGAAGGGATGAGCACGTCAAAAACTGACTCAGCTTAGCATGCACACATCTAGGGCTCCTGTGACGAAATCTGCAGCGCAGGGTAAGGGAGGGGCGATGCTGACCTGGCCACAGAATCAGCGCCTGCATTTCAGAGAGGTCGGCTGGGTAAGGAAGCAAACGGCGGGTAGCGACACGGGGCATGGATTCCAGGGGCAGAGGCAGGAGGCGAGGTGGGATGTCATAAGCATCTTGTCCATGAAACTTCTTGCCTCATTTTATCCTCTCACATTAAGGGGAGAGCATAAAACCTTATTAAATTCGTTTCAAAATCTCTATTGACGCAGTGTGCAGTCTCAGAACAGAAAAAGAACCGAGTCTACCACTCTTGCCAGTGAACCATGTCCCAATCTGAAATCTGCCTGTAATGAATTCCCTGTAAAAAGAGCCAGAATTAAATTCTGTTTATTTTGCCAGATTGTGATCTAACCTTGGGAACATTTTAATGGGGAAAATACCTTGTGATCTTAAATTATGCCCATTTTCAGATCTTTTAAGGAAAAGGTTTATATGGTTTGGAAAGAGGCCCAGGAACTGCTCTATACACACACTCAAACCAATGTTTAACAGAGAAAAAAAGGTGGGTGGTCCAGGACTTACTTTCATGAAAATAACAATCATATGGAGATAGACTAATATGTAATAAAAATATTTTTGTGAAAGTTGTGCATACATACATATTTTTATTCTTTTAATAACAGGGTTCCTTAACAACAGTGTTTTTGTCAGAAATCCTGCAAATACTCCTCAAAGGGAATAATCTGGGTATAATGAAGTGAATGGGACTAACATCAGTGACTATTAGGCAGCTAGTGACTGCTTAATATGTCAAATTAAAAGGGCTAAAAAGATAAGTTTTTGGCTTTGTGTCTCTCTGGAAAAAATAAAGTGGGGAAAAACAATTCTATATGGTGAACCTAAGTCATCATGTCAAAATAAAAAAAACTATTCCCTCCAAATGTTTTGTCTTATCCTCTTAAAGTAACTTAACTCAGATGCTTACTCCTTTTGTTTTCAACATTTTGTAAATAAAATATGACTTTTTAATGAAAAAAAAAATAAGAGCATTTTTCAGGAAAAGAGAATCTGGCATTTCTGCATTTTGCATATGTTGAAAGGAAATGCTTTACATTTCTGATTTCTGCCTTTGTCTTTTCACCAAAGGGATTTGCTTTATTTGGCTTCCTGAAGACTTTACAAGTAACCCCTTAAAACTCTGTTTTGTGACCTTACAATTTGTTGAAAAACTGCACCTGCATCACCATATCGAATTCCAGATAGCTTTATGAAAAAATACTGGTGTTTGAGTCCATCCTGGCCACGAGGTACACACTGCCTGATAAACCCCACACGTAACAGAGCTTACCACATCTGCATCCACAGGGAGTCCAGCCTGCTAGGCATAACCAAGGTGCAATCACAAGATTTTTGAGAATTTCACCCCAGGTATGGCCTCTTGATATATGAGCACACGTTTGACACGAAAAGGGATCTATATATTTATAATTAGTTTTAAAAAAACTTTCGAAATTATTTAGCATTATTCTAAAGTTTTCACTGAATTCAAAGGAAATAGGATCAGCCAGAACTCAGTATTATTTAAAACACTACTTTCTAAATATTGTGCAGTATATGTCTTATAAATAGATTTGAATAAGTACGTAAATAAAATAACTCTCCATTGACTACAACAGGATGAAATCAATAGCACACCCATCGCAGCGAAATCATGTTGCTTGCCTCCCACGTTGCAGTATAACTAGCAACCCCGCCTTGCAAGCATCTATTTCTACAAGAAATCCGCCCGCTTTCCGTGGCCCCGCAGATGACTTTGAGCCTCTCCCACTCTGGGATATTTGCCTGGCTGGGCCACAACTGACTGACTGTGGGAGACGAGAACGCTGCATCTCTCAAGAGGCACGCTGCGCTTGGTGGGTCTGAACGTGAGATTATTGCTCGGTCTGCTCACTCATCTATGGCTTCGTTGCCTTCTTCACATTGCCTCCTGCATGAGAAGCAGTGACTTGGCAGTTTTCAGATACTTTTTAATATGGGGAGTCTCCCATGTACGCAAGACCAAGTCCTCTAGCACTCACTCCTCCAGCTGAGTAATAGCTACTGCAATGATTTCCTTTCTTTCTTTAGTGTGATTCATTTACAAGCATTGGTGAAAAATATTCTAACTTACAAAGCTCGATTTTACAGTAACTATTGTGAATACTTCACTAGAAGAAAAGCAGACTACTAATAAACCACTCATACTGTTCTCAGTTATTGTCCTTGGAAATTATGTCTGGGGTTTTAAGAGCTTCTATGTTATGAATACTAAATCAGAGATTTACATCAATCAAAAAGTTCTGACACTTTCTGAGAGTGGTGGTACCTATTTAGAAGTTTCTCAAGTGAAACACTTGTAAGAAATGAAATGTAAATTAATTTCACTTTCCTTTAAAGTACTTGTAAAGGCTTGATTAACGAACCTGCAATAGAAAAATTAATGTTTTTCAATTAAAATAAACAGTGATGAAAATAATTTTGTTTGCTGTCTTGTCTAATCACAGCAGAGAGTAGTATGTACTACAAATTTAATTGTATCTTTAAAGAAAAAGGAGCTGGGGGGGGAGGTAAAAATAGACATCATTCTGTATGATGTCCACAGGTCTCTGTGACCTCTCCTACCTCCACAGGGATGAAAAGCTACATTTTATTTGGGAAACAGAAGACATTGAATTATGTTTGAGATGAAAGACAGTGAGTGCAGAATAGCTGTCTTTCCCACACTTAGTAATTGGGAATGCTACCTCCTACTAGACTGCTTTTTAATTGAACCTTCAAGATAAAAATGCAACTAATTATACCATTTAGGTAGCGGAAGCATGTTAATAAGTACACGACAGCATGAACTATTCATAAAAATACTGCAGACTAGGGAACCATAGAAAGAGATGGAATGGAGTAACCTCATTAGGAGGTTTATCATTTCAACATAGACAACTTCATAGGAAATGCTTTGTGTATCCAGATATAATTTCTGTCCTAAATGTCAGTGATTCTTATACAAGGACGGTAGGCGCTAGACAATGATTTGTATCTTTAACAAAAAAACAAAAAATCATTTAATTATTCTTCCTTTATGGCCCAGGTTATTGTCAGCAAACTACAAAAAATCCTTTACCCAGTTCAGTTTTGGAGGCTAGGGGAGGGAGCTGTTGTTTCAAGCAGAAGAATCAACCCAAAGAGAATTAAAATGGCGTAAGTGGGAAGTGATCTGCAGTAGTTTATGTAAAATCGCAGCAGAATAATTTTACTAGTTTGTAGATGGTGCTATCGAGCTCTAAATGAAGCTGATTCTGAGTGCTGTAACGGCACATGGCAATAGGGCTATAAAGATCCTCATTTTTTTTCTGTTAATTTATGCATGGAAAGATCTGGTTGGAATGTTTTATTTTGCCTACAATTATTTGAGACAACTGCCTAGTCAAGATGAAGATACAGAGCATCCGTATTTGACTAGGATATGTCAGGTAGGGAAACACAGAGCCTGAAGGACATCAGTGGCTGCCCGTAGCTTTATCCCAAGGAAGGAGTTGTGTCCCAGCCACTCGGAGCTGCTGATATATGGTGGGAGCAAGGGACAGGAGGAGGTGGCTGCAGGGTTCTCCTCATGAAACCCATAACTCATACCTCTTATTGTTGGGATTTTAGCTCACTACTGAAGCTGAATTTTTCAGCTGGATTTTTTTTTTCCTGGATAACAGTAACCAAGCTGAAAGTTTTCACTACAAGAGTTCGAATATATGCTTTCAGAAAATAAAAGCCTGACCGTGAATGTGGCCATACGAATACTGAGCTACCATTTCACAGACACCTGGCATCAGTTCATGCCTTCTGCAGTGGCTACGGGTCTAGTGGTAGGTACTAATCTCCACACCACGAGCTCATACATGACCATGCACAACATATGGCACAGCAGAAGACCTTCTGAGGCTGAGTGCTAAGGCCATAAGATGGC
>VXAL01007503.1:22851-125444 GCA_013399475.1 Chauna torquata | reverse complement strand
GAGTGCTAAGGCCATAAGATGGCAGACAAAAAAAACAGTGAATAAAAACGTAGCAGCATTTCACAAATTCATACAAGAAATGATGGGTTCTAGGCTAATTATTAAGCATGGGAGTGAGATTTTGGAATTATTATTGATAAACAAAAATATCAACTCAATGCTTAGGACAATAAACAATAATAATTGAGAATTATTTGAAAAAGGGATACAGAACAAAGCAGAGACCATCATTACTGGAACCCCCTGCAGGTTTTGAATGCTGCAGCTTTGGTCAGTCCTCATTCTTCCCTCTGTCCATGTAACCCTCCCTCCCTCCCCTCAAGATACAACAGTAGATTTGGAAAAGCTTCAGAGAAAGAAGATAAAAGATATGGAATGGTTTCCATCTGTGGAGTCATTAAACAGAGTAGACACTCAGGCTGAACTAAAGGTATATGGTGGAAAATAAAATAGTCAGTAAAATCACAAGCGGTGTGATGGCTATTTACTCTTTCTTCCAGCACAAGAAGAAGGGAATTTCAGATGAAGCTACCAGGAGACAGGTTCACAACAAGTAACAGGTTCTTCCAACACATGAACTTATAGTTAAGACATGGACCTCTTAGCCACCAGATTCCAAGAAAGCTAAAACGATACACACATCAAAGACTGCGCAATTTCATGGAGAAGAGTGCAACAGAGATTATTGATTACAAGTGACACCCCTTCTGGCTCTAGAAGTGTCTAAGCAGCAAGAGTTGGAGGTCATGGAAGTATTTTTGTGGTCTGTCACTTCATGTTTCCTTCACTCTTCCTAAAACTTCACTTCTTGTCACTGTCAGAGACAGACTACAGCTAGATGAGCCTTTAATTTGTCTCAGCCTAGCTGTTCTTATATGGCATGCCAAGGCCCATATCATCATAATTTATTTTATTTTATTATTTTTATTTTATTTTATTATCTCTGCTCCTTGAATGCTAGGGAAGGGAATTGGAGTGCAAGTCCACCTTTGCAAAATGGTTTGGATAACCAAGACATGGAGAAAGCGTAGCCACACTGGTGTCAGCTCTGGACTACCATTCCCTTTACTTCTGCAGCTGGTGCCCAAGCTTCTCTGTTTGTTGACAATTTCCCATTCGTTACAGTCACGCTCACATTGAAGTATCAAAAAGACTTATGTCTCTTAAAAAGAGTTACTAAAAAATGCTGATGAGTCAGGAGTCCAACAAATCAAAGACATGTCTGGAGCAAACCACAAGGAGGTGTTAGGTGAGTCAAAGGTTAGGAGAGGAACTTTTTGACCCTGTAATAGACTCCTGAGTCTTACAATAGGACTGACATGGCACATATGCCAGCCATTTGTATATTAGGAAGATGTAAGTCTACATGCCATTTTCTGTGATGATACTTCCCCTGCAAGACTGGAAATCTATTTTCAGTGTTGATTTGGGCCTGCGGCACAAACTGGGTTCTCAAATACTCACAGTTTTGCGGTCATCTTGGCAAAATACCTTTCAAGTGTGCAAGCTACCAGACGAATGCAAAACATCATTTGAAAAGACCACCTAACCTGCAACATTTAATTGTCTTAAAAAAAAGCTACATCAGTCATAGCCATAGTAGCACTTTTGCCTATCCTTAGAATACCTACCTTTCCTTTGTACATTTGGGTTCTATCATGAAGTTTATCCAGTTCATTTCCTAAACAAGTTAACTTTTGTGGCATTCTTTTTATCTCTACACGCAGCAATACTTCCAGCTATTCTACCATTTCTCATAATAGTCATGTACTCCATTTTTTCCTAAAGAGTTTGCAGATGTTTCTTTCATAACACCCAGTCCAGTTTTGTTCTAAACATTTCACACTTTGGTCCTAATACAGATAAGCCAATTAAGAAGCTTTCTGAAAATGAACAAATTAAAGCCCTGGGAATGAACCTGAAATAAGAAAGATATGAATACTATGCCCAAACCCTATTTTCCAACAGTGGTCAACTCTATAGCAAAAAACAAAGGAAAACCAAACTGAGCAAAATCAGTGTTGCCACAGAGTGGCCAAATAATCCTGCATTCTGCTCCAGTCTGTTAAGTATTTTTATTTGGGTAGAGATGAGAAAAGAAATACAGTTGCAAGTCCAGGTGTTGTTTCCAAAAAAATGACAATCTTGTAGTTGTACTGCCAGCAGATTTTTTTCCTGATATATTGATTTTGGATTTTAAAAGGACATCAGCATTTGTCACATCATCACTTTGACTTTGCTTGGGTTATGTCAGGTCTCAAGCCCCGCTGATAATTCAGTTCCCTACCGTGTGCCATCCTGTCTGTCTGATCTCATTACAAGATCTGTAACATCTCTAAATAAGAGTGAGGAAGTTCTGTTGCAAACTTTCTGCTTACTTTCTCTTCCTATGTTAGAGAAAGTCGCAGTGTCTGCTGCTTCTTCCTAACATACTGCATTTTTATTTTATCCTTGTAGCAGAGTGGGATTCTGTGCCAACTTCCACATTTTTTTGCAACGACACTTGCATTTGCAATTGAAACATTTTTCATTACATTCAAAGCGTATGTTAGGTTAGATACCTGCTGTAGGAGAGTGCAGGCTCAGCGCTGGTAACCCCGTCTGTATGGGCAGGTTTCACCAGACAGAGGAGCTGCGTACTCCAGCCGTACATCCCAGCCCACCCCCTCCCCTCCCCAGTGGATGGGGCCTTTCTACCAGCTCAGCTCTGAACTTTCCATTTTGACTGAGATTTATCTTATTTCGTCTTCTGCCTTGCTGTCACACCAAAACATATGAAACGGTGGACAGAAATCTGTTTGTTTGCATGCATATAGAAGAAGGGCTCATTTAATCTGACTGCGTGTCCTTCTTGCCTGTCCACCTGCCTGCATCCCATTTTCCTGCCTTTGGGGCACACCCTTTTCAGATCTTTAAACAACCTTGGATAAATGAATCCCTTCTTGCATTGAACTATTATCACTGGTGTCTGAAAGCTAGAAGGATGAGGAAATTTGCCAAAGACCTGAGAACAGATGTAAATTAGCAAGAAGAGGATAAAGGAGCTATTTAGATCCAGGTACCCTTGCCTGGACCACAGCTGTGGGGAGCACTTACAGCAGGTGGTGCCCACTTGCTTGGTCCCTGCTTCTTGGAGCATCATCCTCCCTGTTGTAACTTTCATCAGTCAACTGATGGAGTGAGATCTCAGGGGTACTCACTCATCTTGAAAGAACACAGTTTTTCTGGTGCTCAGCCTAGCGATAGGGGGGTATACGATGAGGGGCAAGCCTCGACAGGAATAGACCACAGAAATTCAAAGCAACTGCATTGATGATCTGCAATGTGCTCTGTAGGACTTACTTCTTCCCTGGCAATTTTCCACAACCCCCAGCAGGATCAAGGCCTTTCCATATCAGATGCTGTGATCTCACATCTAAGACAGAGTTTCTCACTCAAGGGACTTTACTAAGCAAGGGCTAATAAAGAAAATCTGGGTCTTATTTCTAAACCAATCAGCAGGAAAACAAGCATGCCTTGCTAGTTTCAGTTTCCTCCACCACATACTAATTATACTGTAAGTTTTTCATATGTCATGTAGACAAAAAGATTTGTCATCATTATTTCATATTTTTAATAACAAAAAATATTCCTTCCTGTCAGCAAACAACCTTAGTAGTGAAAGAAATCATTTGGGTGCAGGTGTGCTTCAAAAGAAGCTTGTTCTTAAAACAGTGTTTTTTCCTCTGCAGCCAACGCACTGCAGTTATTTCAGAAAAACACACTTTTCTTTAAACCAGTTATGTCAAGTCACTGCCTAATGCAAAAGCTAGCTCTACGTGATGAGGCAAAGATAATCAGCAGGGCAGATTTTATCAAGAGAAGGCTCTTAAACTTGCAGGATAGGGAAGAATCTGATCTACTTTACATATATACCTGTGCTTTCATTTTATGTCTTCACAGTCTTCCTAAAGGAGGTGCCTAAATTTATTATACAGCCAATGTAGAAAGGCTTTGTGTATTTTCATACTGCTTGATTTAAGTGCCTCAACTTTGTTTTCAGTATCTCCTTCTGAAAGGCTTTCTCACAGCCTTTTAGATAGGCAACAGAAAATGGAAATAAATATCTTCAAACTCACCCCCTTCCAAAATTTGACAATCTCTGTTCAGAAACACTTTAAAATGTACTGTTTAAAAGGTGTGTAAAGTAAGAAGAAAGAATGGAAAATGGTGGCTTCTCCATCTCTCATTCTTTTTGAATCCAGACCAGCTACCTTTATGGAAGATAAGCTTGAATGACAAATATTATCTGCAGGACTCAGAGTACAGATAATGAAGCAAAACATAACACATTATCAAAACACAGTGCTCTGACGTGCTCTTCCTCCTTGTGTTGGAAGCCGTGTGGGTCAGCGAGGAGGTGCCCATGCCCAGGCTGGGGCTGCCGGCTCCAGGGACCGGCTGCAGCTCTGCCTGACTGCCAGGACAAGCCCAGGTCCCCTCCCTCCCTCCCTCCCTCCCTGTCCTCCTTCCCTGGTTTCTGTGCAAACAAAGCGCACCTGCGGGTCAGAGAAGAGCCACAAAACAGTCTTGTCACATCCCAGGGAGGCCTAAGGGCTGCAGACTACATTGCAGCATGTACATGTATAGCCCAGTGCTTAATTCTAATTCAGATAGGGGTTTAGTTTGAACAGCTCACTTCTTTATAGCTGTTTCAAAACCTGGAAGGAACTACTGAAATGCAACCCCGTTGTCTGTTTGTAATAATCTGTGAACAGACACCTGGGTTTAGTGGTGTTTTGTTGTTACTGCGGGGTACCCAACAGATGGTTTAGATAAAAATACTTCAAATAATGAATAGCTCATGAATTCTTCACGTCACTTCAAAGGCTTGCTTTTGAGAATTTGCACTTCGCAAGTGGCCCCTTGTGCGTATTTTTTGTTACTGATTCTCTTCCCCAGGTTGCAGACCACCAAATCCACAAGCTGCTTTCAGAATAATCATATCTACCTGTGGAGCGTGAGTAGTCCTGCAAATGCACATGGGCCTTTCCACTGCTTTCTGTTGCTGCACACAGAAATTCATTGGAAAGTGAATGTAAGGCTTTCCATATGGAGCCAAAAGGGAAATCTGGGGGTTTTAGTGGAACAAATGTGAATTATTTATTTTTTAGTCTTCATTCAGCTCTAATTAAAATTAATATCACTTTGGCTCATACTAGCACTACTAACTGGGAGGAAATTTGTAGCTAAAACTTCCAGCTTGCTAAGCTTAGATGCTGCTGCACATATGGTTCGTGTGATCACTGCCTGTTCCCGATAAAAGCCCATATGGGCCACAACAGCTATGCAATGAAGGCATTGATGCTGTACCTCACTTTTTGTGGTTGTCATTAACTTGTCTCTCCATTTCACTCCACTTCTAACTATGACCTATTTACTGCCTATCGCCTCTTTTCGCCTTATGTGAAGTCCATTCTCACAGTCATCGCAGCACCTCCAGCAACCACCACTCCAGCCATTCAGCAAAGGCTTCCAGAGGAACAGACTACATCCAGTTCTGGTTTGGGGACGAATTAAGGAAGATCTGGGTCTGCGTGCAGGTTTGGTGCAATCCCCGCCACGCAGCGCCGATCTCCAGAGCAGAGACAAGCCACCAGGCCACAAAGACCATCGGTCTGAGCCAGCACGACCCGTAGCTGATCTGCGTCTTCTATGCAGCCACTTCTGTGGAGTGGGCAGCCAGGGAAGAATCTTTGTCGTTCTAAGTAGACCACCCGCCTTGCTGCACCGCTTGCAAATGCAGACTCCAAGCCCTTCTGGTGAAATTCAGTCCAAACACCCAAAACAGAGCTCCCTAACGTGCACTTCTGTAGAGGAAGTGTAATTAATCAGCCCCTTCTCACAGCTCTCTTTTAATGACTGAAGTCTTACTATACAAAAGCAGCATGACCAAGAGCCACATATCTATACCAATCTGCTCCAAATATATCATTCTTTCTGCATCAATGGCACAACCACTGACAAACCATACAGTACTTCAGGAAGCTGTGCTACCTGCCAGTAAGAAACTTTTCCTGGGGTTACTTCCTAACTGGACATTAAGAGTGTCTTTCTTTTAAAAACAAAAATACATACAACAGGAAACGTTTTTCCTGTTTGTTTTTTTAACTTGATTTATAATAGAAGTATTTTTTGTGTTTGTTTCTTTGATGGGTTCTACAGTTGTTGCTCATATTATGTGAAATATTCCCTTCCATCACTTCCAAATTATTTTGAAATCTAGTGATTGAGTTACACCTCCCCTGAGTTTAATCTATTTTAATGTTTTAGATGTTTATTTTGTTTCTATAATTTATCCCACTCTTCTCATAAATCTCTCTTTCCTTGCTTTAGCATACCCTTGGAAGACATACCCAGAATACATTCAGAACAATAATTACCGTTGGTGCAAGCATAACAGTTTAAAAGCATTGAATTAGAATTAGTGGGTTTCTGAAATGCAAAGCACACGCAAATGCCAATTCACTTGCTGGAGAACATAGGGTATAGGTAAGAGACTGAGCAGAGGGTTGCTTCAGTGGCCATCCATTTTATGTCTGCATGTTTTCTGCAGGTGTCTAGCACAACTTAAACATGCCATCTCTAGTGAACGGTGTATACATGACAAACATGAGAATATCAGCCCATTGTAAGACAGCACATTTCTGCACCTACAAATTATCAGTGAATGCCTATTAGCAGAGTAAGCTTATCCATGAGTTAAGTCTTGAGGATGCTTAAACAGACAACTGAGTTGCTTAATAAGATGCTATTAATAAGGCAAGAGTCAAAATGAGGAAGATTTTTCTCAAATATTTTGCAGTTTATGCAGGACTTGCGACAAACATTTGGCTGTGCATGGTCTGGTTTAAACTTCTTTGGATGCATCCCCAGGTATGTAACAAAGTGGTCATTTCTTCCTTCTCAGTCTGACAGCTGAGCTATAAAATGAGCTAGAAGATGAGCCTCTGATTGCCATGGCCTCTCTTCTCCAGGGCTCCACACCTCTCTGACACGTTTCCCTCAGACTCTTGGGTTCAAGCTTTCCCTTCTGTCCATTGCAAGTCTGTTCTGGTTCAATTTTAAAACATTTTCCATACAGAGGGGTCTGTTGGTTGTTGTGCTTTCGTTACTTTTGTATTGTTTTTACACTAGTGGTATCTGAGAACCTTACAGAGATTTCATATTTCATTCTCCTGACGGGGTCATTGAGTCAGAAACTCCATCAATCTCCTAGTTGCCCTTCCTTTCAACAATGCGTTTTGAGCGGAAAAGGAAGATTTGGCCACATATTCTGACAGCTTGTATTTTGTTACTTCCTATCCTCAAGTGTTGTATCTTTATTATACTGACTGTAAAAAGGAATAAAAAGTAGAATTATGTTAAAGCTTAGTTTATATAACACTAATCTAATAGGAAGCTATTAAAGTACAGCGAAAATAGAAACATACTCTTCAGCCCAAAACTTAATTTCAGCTGAACTTGTGCTCTTTAAAACATAACAGGAGGCCCATACTAATTTTGTAAAAGTGAGCTTTTTGTTTAAGTTACACTTTATTATTGGTAGTATTTTCATTATGACTGACCCAAAAAAAAAAAAAGAGAGAAGTTTTAAGTTTAAATCTTTAAGCAGAAAAATATTCCTACAGATATATTGCTGCAATTAATCTTGCCTGGAAAATTATTCACTCTTAAAAAGCAGTTAGTATCAGGATAGTCATAATTCTTCATGATTTTTGTTTTGTTTGCTTTAAGACACGCTACTTTTTTAGAAACACTCTCTTGACCTCCTGGTGAAATGTGAGCTAAGCACTTTCTTAGGATAGAATTTACAGCCCAAAAGGTGCTCTAGTTTGTGTTAAATTAAGTGTAAATAACACAGGCGATCTCATGATCAACATGACTTTTAGGTACAAAGATCCTATCACCTGCAATATTTGTTAATAGAACCTTCCTTACAGAAGAAATTCTACACTTGGAAATACAAGGTAAAAGGCCACTTTTGTCACAACATAAAAGATGAACTGAAATTGTATGATTTTTTCCACAAAGAAATTTGTAAATAAAAGCATTAACAGAGGCAACAAAGTTAAATAGGGTAAACTACAAAACAAAGGCCCTTATTGATATAAAGGAAACAGAAATGAAAATGTATATAGATAGATAGATATCTTTATGTATAAACTTATATGTGTAACTACAGAATCATAGAGTGCCCTGAGTTGGAAGGGACCCACAAGGATCATTGAGCCCAACTCCTGGCTCCAGACAGGACTACCTAAAAATTAAACCACATTTCTCAGAGTGTTGTCCAAACGTTTCTTGAACTTCTTGAACTGTATTCAATACTAGTGCGAAACCTAGAAAAGTTCACAAAGAAGGCCAAATGCTGTACAGTTTTTTTACTGGAATTTTAAGAGAGATTTGGTCCAGAAACCCACACTGGGTTTGGGAAGAAGGTACACTTGGGTCTTGGGGGAAGGAATAGTCCATGAAATGCTTTTACGGGGCTAGCAAAAGATGCAGTGCAAATAAAGATAATGTTCATTGTATCAGTGCCAGTCTTGATGGTGAACCTTCTGCATTCTCACTGGCATGCATGGTAGCATGCATGGCATGCAAAAGGTATCTTATTGTGGAAGACTAGAGATGCCATATAGCAACACTGCAGATGTTAAAATTAGAAGGTTGGAGGGGGCCTCAAGAGACATTTAAATACATTTTCCTATGATAAAGCAGGATCAGCTATTCTTGCGTTATTCCAGACTCCATTACCTCTCCATGTAATCTATTGTAGGACTACTCTATGTTCATCATTAGAAAGTCTTTTCAATGTACCTGTGCTGCACTTTAAGCTCATTATGGTGTCATTCTTTTTAAATGTATTATAGAAGGTTTGTTTGTTTTTGTTTCTTTTTTGTTCATTTTGTTGTTGTTGTTTAAATTAGGTCTATTAAACATAGGTAAATCAGTAAGGGATAAGTCCTGGCAGCTAATGCAGATGTTTACCAACTCTTCTGCTCATTATATATGTCTTACTTGTACATGCCTGGATGGGACCCTTTCCTCATTACAGGGGTTTACAGGATTGTGGCCTTACTGTCCAACTGGATGACAATTTCCTACTGCAAGCAGTTGCAAAGCCATCTTCCAAGGCCCACACTGCAAAGAGCAAGGCTGGATTGGGAGCAGAAGTGATGTGCTGGAGACATGGCTATCTCATGGAGTCTTGAAGGCACTCTAGGAAGCACTGAGGTTCATGGGACCATGCTAGGAGGCTGCCTTAACTCAGAAACAGCTTAAAACAGAGAGCCTCAGAATCAGGAAGAAAGAGGTATTTTCAGAAGTCTGCTCCTTGATGCTCTTAACTACACCAGCTGTCTTGCAGCTCATGGGGTGCAGTATGGAGTCCCTCAATAACCACCTCTTGGATACGAGCCGTGACTGCACTACTGTCACCAGTGAACTCGGTGGGGCTCAGTGCTTTCAACGCAGACATTTGTCTCTTTGTGTTTCCATGAACAAGATACCTTGTCTTTAAAATGTTTAGTAAATGCAGTTACACTCAGAGGTGACTCTTGCCTCCCACAAAAGTCTCTTTTCTGACAGCTAAATTACCAGTGTGATTCATAAACCACTTTTTTCCTTTCCCTTTCTGTTGTGATGGGCACCGGACTCCAAGGGCTGCTAAGAGCAAGTTTATCACACACAGTATGTAAAATTTGTTGTACTCTGTCTCATAGTTGCTCCTCTATTATTTTTTTTCACAGCCGTATTAAAATTGGATTAGGGCTTAATCTTACTTTTATTTTTTGTCTGCTTTGTCTACATAACAGCACAGCAACACTGTTTCTTAAAGTTTTGAAACACTTTCGCACTTGCACAGCTGGAAGGACATTTTGTTTGGTTGAGATCCTGAATTTGTGTGGAGCTATGACAAGAAATGTAGTGCATGTCCAAAGCAACCTGGGAAGGTTGCAGAGCCAGCATCGCAGCTGAAGAAAATTACCCCCGGGCTTCTGTGGTGGAAAAAGATGTGGCCATAGCAAACAGACGTTGGCTGTAAGCTGTTCACCCCCATTTGTACAGGGAACTTGCAGGGGAAACCTTTTTCACATTAAATGCCAGCTAGTCTTCACCCCACTAGAAGGGTCAAGACCAACTAAAAGGCACAGGTCTCAGTTTGGTTTTGTTTCTGAAGATCTGGTATTCTCAAGCATTCTTCAAGGAAAGTTTAAAAATTGTGAAATTTCTTCCCTAAACGCCTGCGGCTCCAAGACAGCTCATGGCACAACAGCTCCCACACAGCCATATTTACTTCCCATCAGCTACATGTCCAAGTCCATAAAATACTTTAACTCTTCTGAACTCTCATAGAAATTTTGAGTACTTGTAGAGCTACTGCACAGCTGGTTTTAGAAAAAATAGCTAAGAATAATTGTTCTGCAAGTTAAAAGAAGGAGGTAGTATGTGACAGTTTAAAATTTAAAAGGGGAACAGGGGAACACAGAAAAAGAATCCACAGAACTGGGTCTTTACTTTCCCAATCTTACTGCAACAAGTGAAAAGTCTTCATAACAAAATAATCACTGGCAAAGATGTCTGTTTCCCCAGAAAAGGTCTCGACTTCTCTGAATGAATCAGGGTCACTTGAGACCAAGAAAAAACCTGCTGTGGTGACCAGTTCTGCACCCTTTATCACAAGCTGTAGGAATTTCCCATAATTATGCTTTGCAAACAGATTACTATCAACATAACAAACACATGCAGATATTAAATATGAACAAAGATATTTCTGAGATCTTTGAAGAGAGAGAAAATTAATTCAATTAGAGTTGCTCAGAAGACAGTCATAAAAGAACTTCCTGTTTAAAAGAGTTTTGTCCAGATCTCTTACTAAGACTAATAATAAATAACAACAGTAACTGGGATTTCTACAGGGCCTTTCACCCAAGGAGCTTAAAGAACAAAAGGGGAATTCCTTTCTAGTTATCCAGGGTTTTGTTTTGTTTTTAATCAGGGGCCCAAGGGCAAAGCGCCAGCTCTGAGCCGCTTGGTGGGTGAGAGCGTTGACGCTGAGAACACCCGTAGGGGATGCTGGAGGGACCATGCCTGAGGCAGACATGCCCTTGGTAGTCCTTGAGCTGCTATACAATCAAAATCCCTCAGGGCTGGCACAGGCAAGCTGATTTTGCTGGCATAAGCCAGTTTAAGTACATCTTGCTAGTTTCTAAACTTGTCTATTACTCCTATTATTTAACACGCTAATTTGGCATGTGTCTTCGTTTAACTAAAATTACTATTATTTGGAATGGATGACTCCTTAGCAACCCAATAGCTAATAAAATGTGTTTGCCTACCTTTAAATAGCTTCCCTGCAGATGTAAAATTCCTGTGCTAACAATGCCTCTCGTTTTGCTGAAGGGCACTTCATCTAGTCCACTACTCAGCAGCAACAATCGCAAATTGTAAACATCAAATTGTGTGCTTTGAAACTAATAAATAACAGAACAAAGCAATAAATGGATGTCCCATCTGAAACGGGTACAGAGGCCAGGAAAGCAGGACCAAGCTCCATCTCTTTCCTCCATCTCTTCCCAGTAGCCAGACAAATTTCAAGTCTGAGCACACTCATGTGGACTGTTACCTCTGCTTAAGAGCAAATTAATTACAGGCACATCGGAAATGTGAACAAATTAAAACCCTCTTATTTCACACACTCTTGCTTTATGTATTTGCATCCTCTGTTTTGAATTTCCTGAGAGAAAATAGGCAATTAAAACTTGATTTTTTATGACGCAGACTTTCCTAGCGACTATGCAGCCTTGCTAGAGCTGACACATGGCTGTGAGAAGGCATATTCCAACCAGGCAGCCAGCAGCTTGTAAAAGGATAATAGAAAGGATTAATGCAGAGCACCACATGCTCAGTCTTTGGGTCTGGCCATGGGCAGTACAGGGTAGGCAGAGACTTCTAGCCCAATGCGAGGCCAGAAAATGTTGTGGATGCTGATATTTCTAGAAGCCAAGGGAATAAAACTCAAATGAAAAACAGTAGGTATATGTAAGACACGGTTGTTGCTTCATGAAGGATGTGAACAGATGATTCACAGAATCACAGAATAGTTTGGGTTGGAAGGGACCTTAAAGGTCATCTGGTCCAACCCCCCTGCCATGGGCAGGGATGTCACCCACTAGACCAGGTTACTAAAAGCCCCGTCCAGCCTGGCCTTGAACACCTCCAGGGGACGGGACATCCACAGCTTCGCTGGGCTGCCTGTTCCAGTGTCCTGCAGGATTTTGCTGCATCCGAGACATTTTAGTTAGTCCGGCTATGAGGGGCTGGGGACAAATCGAGCATTGTTCCTCTGCCTCAGCCACCGCTCTTTATAGTCCAGCTTTTACACTCAAACAGCCTATGTGGGCTTTCCACTGAAACAAAGGCTTCCCACTGGAGTGCCCACGATGAAGACGTACCCCGTTCTGCTGCCGTGGAGCAGCAGGCGCTGGGCTGCTCTGTGGCAGGCCGCAGGCCAGGAGCCCCAGGCCAGGAGCTCAGCCGCTGTGCTCCTGCGGGAGGTGGGAGGGTGGGCTTGGGAGGGACAAGGTGCTGGCTCACCACCGGCGTTTGTGCAGCGATAAATACCAGCGCCATCACTTCTCCCTCAGCACACGCAAGCAGTGCCAGAGGAGAGGAAGCTTCTTCCAGATCCTGCCCAGGCCCAGCGGAGCTGTTCACTGCCAGGCCCAGGAGAGGAGATTACAGCTGCCTCTCACGTGCTTGCCTTTTCCGTTATCTAGAAACAACCCACCTGAAGAAATAAAACCAATAAAAATGGAGATAATGTATTTACTGACAGCATGTCCTTTTACTCTGGGATAAACTGGTAAACTCCCAGCTTTCCAAAATTTCCAAAACACCAAAGAGAAAGCTGTTTTTGTGACAAAGTTCAGTCAAGGTGAGCGACTAAACTCTTCTGACCACTGAACTCTTCTCAGAGCTCGCAGCCAAGACCAGGAGGCGCTGGGGGAGCCGAAACAGGCACAGCACAGGCAGAGCAATGCTTGCCGGCTATATAAGGAATGGATCCTGAGGCTTGCCATCTCAGCAGAAGAAAGACGATAACTAATAAGGTGCTATAAATACAGATGTATTTATGGGACGTGTTACATAACAGCTTTCCTTGAGCTTCATGCCTTCCCCTTCACTGACACACACCACAAAATGTTTAATGTTGTTGCCTCTTTATATTAAAAGGAATCTAACTCTAAAGTGAGAAATGGGCCAATATCCCATGATTTAAAACTACGAGTTAGTATTTACGTGAGCAAAGAGTTTGCTTTTCATTATATTCTATTTTCTACTTGCATCATTCCTCCCCCCCCCCCAAATAATATGCATTCATAGCCTTTTTTTTTATTATTATTATTTGGTGTGTAGTGTTGAAAGCAGTGTTATTTCCACAATTTCAGAATGTACTTAGGACAAAAAAAAAAAAAAAAAAGTATTTTAAAGAGTACAGTAATTGAAGGAATACCCTTAGTAATTTTTAAGATATTTGGGTTAATAGATGGCATACATTTTTCTTTGCAAATAAATGTCAAATAACAAACCTATGAAGTTAAGGATGTGAATAGCTGCTAAACAAAGAAGCCAGAAGTTATAGTAGAATCAATTCTTAAGCCTTTTCTTAATATGTTGTAAGGAAGACGGTCTGGGTTTGCCTGGTTAACGTGAGTAGATGATAGATAGATCCCCACATAATCCTAAACTTGAAAGGAAATGCAAATAAAGTGACAGTTCATCCCAACCCATCCTAAGAAGTGAGTACAGTAATTACACAGCTGCCTAAAATAGGTCAAATTGCCATGCTAAATGTAAGGTGATAACATGTCCATTTTGAATGTAATAAAGTTTTTGTCATGTTCTCCAGAAAGGTGTGGGTTATAATAAATAGATTTGCTACCTCTGGGCTTTAAGGACAGTTTTTCTAAATAGTTTGATTTATAATTGCTTGGTCCTGCGCCGGAAAGGAAGAGAAGGCCAGCCATGTAGGAAATAGCCGACAAAAAGCCCATGCTGTGGGAGTGCATCCCTGGAGTACATGCATGGGAGGGAGCCAGCTTTGTAGCACTACAAGAGGTTCATCTGGCAGCACACCAGGAACATTTTGCTCCCAACTCAGATTGAGTAAGGAGAGGGAAGAGAGGAAAATACAGCACCTTCACAATATGCCATTTCTCATTGTAACTAAGAGCTGTCATGGCATGGGGAAAGAACATAGAAAAAAAGGAGCAGGAAAGAAAGCATATGGAAAACACAGGAGGAGAAGAGAGTGGGAAATATGGAGGAAAACACTAAGTAGAAAATGGGAATAGAGTAGGTGGATGAATTAGGAGTGTATAAATAGGAGGAGAGAAAAAGAAATAGAAAAAGATTGAAGACCAGGCCTTGTTTTTCTAGCACTAAGCTAGTGATTGGGCCCACATGACCAGGTCTTGGTGCCCACAGGGCTGCTGTCAGGAACACATTTAAATCTAGTCAAGTCAAACACCTGCCCAAGGCTCATTTTCATTCATCCATGCCTCATGTCACCTTTCACCAGACCACACATTTCAGTATCCCCATATCAAAGACTAATGAGATGGAGCCTGTCCCAGGCTGGGGCAGGGTCTTACTAAGAGGTGACACACAGATTCATACCCAGACAGGTCATGCTTTACAGATTACTCCCATTATGAATGATACAGTCTTATCCTTTTACAGATTTCAGAACTGCTAATTCATGCTACTTCTCCCTGTTTACTATGGCATCTTGTTCCCTTTATTGCCACAGGACTGTCTTATTTTCATTTCTTCAATTGATGCCTTTGCTGCAGTTCCCTTTTCCTTCCTATTCCCTCTTTCATAGCTTGAAAAACTCACAGCTAAAGATGCAAGGAGAATTGCTCCTTGATTTCTACAAGAAGCACAAGACAACCTCTCTTCCTTCTCCTTCCCTTGGTGTGGGGAGCACTGCTCCAGTCCTTTGGCTGCTCAGCAACCGACCCAATAAGCGGGAAAATCTGAGCTGGGAGCAGCAGAGACACCTGGTATCAGGCTGAAGCACGGAGCTGGCGAGTGAACAATTCCATTTTGTGATTACCTTCAAGGTTTCAAAATCTGTTTTTGTTTCAATGAGGAATTAAAACAAACCCTTCCAAACATTTCTATGAAACAGGATTGTGTTGAAACATCTGTTTTCTGGCTGAAGACTTTTTTTTATTACATTCTCTCTCCATTAGGATGTGATCAGGGACCAAGATCCTTCCAATTAAATGTTTTGAATCTCCATTAAATATTTCAGCTGCATAAGCAGAGCATATTTGCACATTGATGACAGAAGTATAGTCAAAGGGGGAACAGTGTTACAGCGTTTCAACCCTCAATCTACCGATGAGTAGGAAAACCAGCTGCAGCCCTTAAGAGAGGAATACAAGGTATCACGGCCAGAAGCCTTTGACCTACCTACAGTCAGTACTGGCTACCTTGCTGCTTTATCCCCTTCATTTTTCATTATCTCTGTAACTTGCATTTGCCATAAATTTATCTAGTATTGCTAGTGACAAGAAAGCAAGCTTGGACTACACCTCACCTTTCCTAAATAGATCTGCTTCCTCTTTTACTAAAAAGGGGAACTAAATAATGCATTTATCTTCTAAAACACAGAAACTTACTGGCATTAGTGTATCAATGGTGTTTGATAATTTCTTGAACATGCATTTAATCGAGACTACCTTCTGCAAGGCCACAGGCTACACTACCATTCCTCAGATTAAACATTTTTTGTTCTTTTGCCCTTAACAGCTCCTTCTCTTCCTGATTCTATGAAAGGTCTCTCCTCTATGAAGGACCATGAATTTTTAACTGACCTTTTCTTAAGGTTACTGCTCAGATATGCTATATATGAAATACCCAGGAAGTAAAAAAAAAAATTGTCTCTATTGTGTACATATTTACAAATAACCTACTTTAGACTCCCTCAATAAAACATTCATTCAAAGAAAGATGCCATTTATAAATTGTTCATTAAAAAATAATTTGGTTTATGCATGAATAAAGCATACTCCACATGCACCAATTTCTCAGGAAATAAGGAAATTGGAAATCAATACATGTTTCAAGCTCTATTTCACAAGGGTTAATTTAATTCTTGGCAGTGAAAATGAAAAGCATTTCAGATTCAAAGAAAACCAGGGCTAGGAGAGAAAGAAACAAATTGCATTAAATATAGCCTTTATCTGAGGTCTTCAGTTGTGACCTGAGCCTGCTGTCTTCTGAGCCGCTGAAAATGTTCTATGCAGAAAAGAAGTCCTAGATATTAGTGTTCCAACCAGCACCAAAATTATGAAAAAAAGACGGTTCAGAGGAGGTACAAAAGCGTGTTTCATGCTAAATACTTTTCCACTTAAGTTTTACCTATAGAAGTAATCTGGCTTTGTCAAAAAACTTTTTCAAAGGCTATGTTTAGACACTCACTGTTAAAATGCTGAACATGAACCTGCTTATTTTATCATTGCTTAAAATTAGGTGAAGTCAAGTAAATTTAAAAATTGTGGCATATTTCATTTTTGTATGCCACTCAAATGGGATACTGAATTATGGTGAGAGTTATTTTGAAATATTAAAAACGTTGTTGCTTAGGATTAAGAATCTACTAACTAGTGGGCTGAAGACTCTTGCTTTTTCTTGTTGAGGATCCTGAACTTTAAATTTCCATGACTTTTTTTCCCCCCCTATCCTCTCAGCTGTGAAAGTCTTTGTAGCCCAGTAGGGATACTGAAGATAAATAGACTGAACATTTTGACTTTGGTATTTCCTCAGAAGTAGAGAACACAATAATGTTAGAGAAAGCATTACTCACTTCTGTGAACTGTCAACTCAATCTAGCATACGGAATTAAAACTTGCCCAGAGAAAAACAGATTTCAAGTCCATTAGTTTGGACAAACTGTCATTGCATCTTCTTAATGTTAACTCTGGTATAGCAGCTAGATTTCTAGAATGGTCTTCTGTGGATCCAGCTCAAAGAGTTGAAATTGGAGCAGGACAGAAAGAAAATACCTAAAATAACCTTTTCTGATATGTATTTTTTTTTTTCTTAGTTTCCAAACTCTGATCCATAGAGCTCTTACGGACGCTTTGCGGCCCAGCTGAGTTCACGCAGTGCTGGGCAGTTCCTCCTCGCCCTCAGGAGGAGGCATGGAGCCAACAAAAAGGAGAGGGAAAACCAGCAGCAAAAGAAAAGGCCTTGCTCTCTTTTTTCCCTCCTCTAAAAGAGGAATTTACAACATACAAGTGTTCTTAATGTTATATCTACATACACACCACTCCCATTGCTTCGCCTGGGACACGAAGTGTGGGAAGTACCTCAGCTGCAAACAGGACAAACCAACATCTCTAAGATACTGTGTTACTGCAACACTGGAGGATTTCACTGCACAAGAATAATACTGGGGTCTTTGCAGAAAACACGGTTTCAGTATGAGTTGTGCCAGACACATGACGCTCTTGCTGGACTCACAGTAAGATGAAGCAAACAGAGTTCAGGGTTTTGCTGATGGAATCAGAGACACATCAGAATTGGTCCCTTCCCAGCCAGGACACAGCAATCACCCACCCAGATCTACTGCTTTCCTCTAACATCACTTGTGACCACAGAACTGACACAAGTGGGAGACCCTTGTCTTCCTTAGGCAGTGTTTACAGTATGTTGGCCTAGATTGCAAAATATTCCTTCTGAGAGAAGGGTATAATAAGCAGAGAGGGCGTAGTTTGATTTTCACATCATAGCTCAAGCTTGCTAAGATCAAAAGGTTTCAAAACCAAAAGCATAAGTAAAGTAGGTAGCATCTTTACGGCTCACTTTCAGAAAAAGATTGTTTCAGAAAGGTTAAGTTTTACATTTGTGTGCAGATCATAGAATCACAGAATGGTTTGGGTTGGAAGGGACCCTTAAGGATCATCTGGTTCCACCCCCTGCCATGGGCAGGGACGTCTCCCACTACATCAGGTTGCCCAAAGCCCCATCCAGCCTGGCCTTGAACACTTGCAGGGATGGGGCATCCACAGTTTCTCTGGCAACTTGTTCCAGTGCCTCACCACCCCCATAGTAAAGAATTTCTTCCTTATATCTAATTTTAGCTTAAAACCATTTTATACCATTTTAGTTTAAAACTTTCTTGTTTAAAACCATCACCCCTTGTCCTATCACTACAGGCCCTAGTAAAAAGCCTCTCCCCATCTTTCTTATAAGCCCCCATTTAAACGTTGGAAAGCTGAAATAAGGTCTCCCTGGAGCCTTTTCTTCTTCACACTGAATAACCCCAGCTCTCTCAGAAGGGCACTCCCAATACTGAAAAAGGTTAAGTCAAAATTTCCAGACCTAAGTCCCTAAGATCATGAATTAGACTAAGATTTCAAGGATTTGCACATTACTGCAAATGGAGAGGAAGGTATTAACATAACCGTAAGGTAAGTGACTTCTTTGGGTGCTTGAGTATGACCCTGCACAGGCTGGGACTCTGGCATTGACAGTAGAATACCCAGGGTCCCACTCAGGGCAAGAAGGGGCCATTTATTTTGGCTGTACCAAACGATGTTCATTAAAGCAAGCTCAAAAGAAAAGAGAGCCTAGGAGATGTCAGAAATTAATAACTTCTCAGATCTAGGCTCCAACCAGTTCAAAAAGCTTTTCTGCTGACAGCAGGTTGTTTTCAACACTAAGTATGAAGTATTCATCTCTGTCCTTTGAAGCTGTGCCATTCACACCAGTATATACACAAGGGTCCTGAAATTGATACTTACCAAAACAAAATGCCTGTTCAAAATGAATACCTTTTTCTACTTCAAACCACATGGTACACAGAAATTCTTTGGAGCTTTTTAAAGACAAAAGCAAGAAAAATAAAGGAAAGGAAAAAAATTTAAACAATTCTGCCCCTATGTACTAAGCAGTAATGTAAAATAGAAAAGTTATGTCAAAGTGAACCACTAAATGGGTACGCGTTCTGTAAATCAAGCCAATACAAATTTCATAAAACTTTCCTTGTTAGAGGTACAAACCATCTGTTAAAAGAATAACATTGTACTGCCATAATATTTTCACTGCTCCAAGTAAATGTGAAGTTGTGTATTGCATTGAAACAACAATATCAGATATCATAAAAATGTGTCAAGTCTCATGACAGCATGCTCCCTGAGGGCAGCCTGACACTGGGAACTGAAATCTTAATTCTGAAAGTACTGCTGAGATATTTTCTTCCAAGCACTAGCTTACTGGCGCATTAAAGTTTTTAAATAGGCATCTGTAAAAGTGATTATTACTTTACTATGGTTTCCTAACAAATACAACAATTAATTCAGGCATGTTGTGTTTATATTTGGGAATTTAACTTTATCACTCAGTTTTTTGCATGGAATTTAGCAATGGGTTAGCCATACCAATAATTAAGAGTGCTTTGCCTATAAAGAGTAAAATCAGTATTTTGGATTATTTTTCATCATTCATTGTGCTAGCACAGACCAATTTTAAAACTTCCATCTATTCCCAACCCATCTTTCAATAACAGAGACAACAAAACTTTTCAAGGTAAGAATGGTTCTGGAACATAGTTTACCTGAGCAGAGACTTTTGCGTGTCCTCACTTTATGTGGTTCTGGATCACACTAACAGCGCTACTTTTTGCTCAATAAGCTCTAAATAGCCATGTACAAAAATAGTTAAGATTGTGTATGATAAGAAAATGCAAGATTTTGCAAACAAAACAATAAGTTTTAATAAATTCCCACAATGTTTTATTTTCAAATTTCACAGTCAAATTTATGAGGATCTGACAGCTGTAAAAATGACTAATCACCATGCCTTTAGCTGCTATCATGTGAAGCTGATACTTCAGGGTATGATCAAGGTCACAGCAGTAATTTAACAAACATGTAAGTCTGGTTATTTTCTGTCATATATAGATATTTGGATCATCAAGATAAAGGAAGCGAATGCCAAGGTTATGCTAGACATACAGGTAAAGGTAGAACGTTTACAAGAAATGCTTTCTTCCTGCTTTCTAATTTCCAGAGAGGTCACAGGGGTCCTACACATAGGTTCTCCATCCTGTGACAAAAACTATCAACTCTGTTGTACTCATTTTGTAAAATTCATCATTTATGAAACTACCCATTCAGATTGCTCACACACATGCTGTGTTATTTTATTGCCAGGACAGATGGTGTCTGTACTCACCTTCTTGATTCAAACTTATTTCGGAACTACAGTAGATTAGGGCCACAGTTTGAAAACAACCTGGCATCCAATGACTTTCATTGATGCGTTTTATGTGGTTCACGTAAGCACTGTAGCTACTCACTTTTAAAACGAACTTGAAAAACACTCCACCTTGAATCCTGCTCCAGTTCATTAACATCACAAAAAGAACGTATCTAAAGATTTCCCACTACTCACCCTGAAGTCTTCTCCTCCTGCCTGTTGCTGTCATTCCCCATTTGTGCAAGGAGAGAAGCGCTCTTGTTCTGTACCTTACAGCATCTGGTCATGCTGCAAAGCCATTTTTTTTTTTCTAACCACGAGAACTCCTGACATTGCCGTGGGAATCAAAGTAGGGCAGCAGATACTTGAAGTTGCATGATAATCAAAAGATGTGCCAAAGCTTGAAATTAAGAGATACTCTAAAGTTTCTCATAAACAACTGCAGATGATCCTTTATCTCATTAGAACCCGGAGTACTTGCATATTTTTGAATTCTGGATAGCTGATTTTGTAGCGTTCATTTCTTTTTCAAATCTTTTCTAATTATTTAGACAGCTTTTATAAACTCCATAAATTTCCAAAGAATTGTGTGCAGATATTAACTGAAATGCTCTTTAAAAGGAAGGAAGGGAAAAACGCCCAAGAAAGTAAGAAATTAATTTACAACTGAGTTTGAAAAGGTGTTAAACCATTGGAAGGAATACACTGCAACAGTAATTTACAGTATGTGCTGGGCTTTAAAGATCAATATCTCAAATATGCATGTGGAGCACTACACATGTTGTAAGCTATCCACTTTCAGAGTGATGTTTGTCTTACAGTAACCCAAAGAAAGGTTAATTTCTACTGTTTGTACAGGCAGCAATTATAGAACAGATTTAATATGAGCAGGCTGAGAACAAGTTTGAAGGGGTTTTCATTTCGTTTTCAGCTGCTTCTAGAATATCTTGTCAGCTGCCTGGGTTGTTGTGCTTTATTATGACTTTTTGATTTACTCCTTCAAGAGAAACTCATTACTTTTGTAAAAAATGCAATGACGTGCCAGCTTCTTCCAGGAAGAGAAGACTGTGCAGTGCAAACAGTAAGGGAAGCTATGAAAAACACACTTAAATTCAGCTGTTCTGTTATGCAAGGTCATATACACAAAGAACTAACGACTGCATATCAACTGCAGATCTGCAACAGGAACAAAAAGAAAAGCACCAAAGGAAAGACTCTTGCATTTGCTAACTCTGCTTTTAGGTCACCCTCACAGCAATGACACCCTTAGTACCAGCTCAAGTGATAGTTCTCACCCCCCAGTTTCTCTACAGCAGACTAACATCAGACCAGTTTCTGCATGCAGTTCTCCTGCAGGAAGACAGTCTGCCATAGCTGGAAAGGAAAATGATGCAGTTGCTCAGCTATAGCCTGAAAATTTGCACTTAGAACTGTATACCCTTGAAGCTAGGAAGAATGCTCCTCTGAAATTCGAGTATAGGCAGCTGGGCTGAAGTTTCTTTTTCCTTGTCTTAAATTATTCGTGCCCTGTGAGAGTACAGAACCTCGAGGGGCAAGTGCTCAGATTTAAGCTTGAATACACACAGCCAGGTGGCTCAGCTGTTTGCATCCACACTCCATGTCCCCGCTTAGATACAGGTTTCTCTTTCACTCCATATTCAAGCTAAAGCAAGAGCCAAAACAGACAGATTAAAGAAGCTAGGCTCAAGCAGTCAACTAAATCCCCAAGCTATCATCATCACCTCAAAAGCCACCAAAATTATTTTCTGTGTCACCTTGATAAATTGTAAGATTTCTGTGATACCTAAATGAACAGGAAGAAGAGCACACCTTCTTTACCACCAATTTTCAAACAGTTTGATAGGTCCTATTTAGTCCCCTGACACAGAATAACCGGAAGACCTAATAGGTACTACATAACCAGAGACTTAAGAATAAAACCAAGATTTTTTTTTCTTAATTCCCTTCAATGTGAAGGGAATTATTATTCAAACAAGCAATGTTCCAACATTTTCTGGTTGTTTTCCCTGCACATAAATGAAAGCATACACATCTATACATAGACGGCTATTCAGGCCTCAAGCACAGGTGAGTATCTACAGATACGCACATAAATATAGTCTCACAGGTGATTAGAAGGCAGACCACTAATCCTACCCTGTCCACAGTTGTTTGATCATAGCAGTGTTGAGAGCCACAAACAGAAACACAGAAGTCTATGTTTCTCTGCACCAGCAATGCAGCTGCTGTACACTCAGTGGAAGTCTTAGTAATGGGACTCCCCCCTACCCTCATCTCATCCATCCCCAAGGCCCCTCTGGAGTTACACCGTTCCACAAAGCCACCATTACGGCCATATTGCCACATTTTAGTCCATCACAAAAGCCCAAGACCTTTCATATGTTCCCTTGCATGTTTTCTTATTAGGCTAAATTGCATGACAATTTAATGTAAGCTGATGCAGTGAAACCTTGTTATGCAAAGTGTGTAGGGAAGCCAATATAAATATCAAAGCCTAGAAGCTGTTGAAGTGTTTGTGATATCTTATTAGTGCTTTAGTAACGTCCACTAGATAAAGCCTTGAAATCAAACCCACGCACCACAACACAAATGGCTTGTAGAGTAGGCACAATGAGAGACTTAGACACCAATTAATTTGCTTACAGATCTACAACGAAATTGCATTCTGGAAGCAAGGAAAGCAAACATCACAAACAGGTATATTAGAAGCACGGTGGTGAAGTCTGTTCATTTGAAGTGATGAGACTAAGACCTTGTAAAAGGGCACATGCGCTTTGAAGTACATACACAACACAAGAGCTGTCCTTCAGAAAAAGATTTTTCATTCTAAGCAGATGTGTTCAGCTGTGTGGGTTCAGTTTTTGAAGAAACAGTGGTAAGCTCAGGTGAAGGACAATCATCCCTGACCCTCCAAGAACAGATTTTTTTTTTTTTTTTTTAAAATCAAGAACCTCTTGTGATTTCCCTCCAGATGTCAGAGCCAGCACACAGCTGCATTCAGATACCAAAACATAAATGTCTGCTATGTTCCAGTGTGGCCCTGCAGGATGACCTTCATTCTCTTAGTCTGCAGTCAAGACAGTAGAGAGGCCAGAGCCCTGAAAAGTGAGACCTGCCTTTTGCTGCTTCACCATCTGTTAGCATGAGGAAATGGTAACTTGATAAGCTTTCAGACAGAGCACCCATCTGCAGTGCAAGCCTGGCAACATTGAATGTATCAGCAAAGGTGCCTAAGCGCAATTCAAACATCTTTTTAAAGCTCATTTTTTCCTAGAGATTGACCATGAAGGATCTCTTATTTGCTGGGTTTTCTTGATTAGAAAAGTCTCTGTTGAAAAACGGGGAACAAAAGCACTTTCATCTGAAGCTTAGACTCAATATAATCAACTTATTCTATCAAATCTGAGTGTTTTGTGTCAGAAGTCAGAACATGAAAGTAGAAATTTAGTTAGAGCAAGAGTGGTATTTAAGAGAAAAAAGTTTTAGTTTTTTATTCTTTGCATGAAAAAATATTTCTACTATATTTTGCTTCTGATTAGCTTTTAGTGTTGAAAACTAACTTTAATTTGGACAATTAGCTTGCTACTAAAGGGAATTACCCCCATGTAAAGTCAAAGATTGCAGAAGCATTTATCTTTGGAAGAAGTAAATCCAGATCAAGCAGCACAGCAGAGACTGGTTAACTTCAGATCTTTGAAAAGAAAATTCCCCCCACCCCCCTGCCCAGAGTAACCTAGATTATTTCACAGAATAAGTCTCTAGAAATAACTCTTAAATTTCACGTAGAGGACAAAAATCTCAGTTACAACAACAGAGATGAGAGCAAGTGAGTTTTCTTTTTCTCTGCCACTATCACAGTCAATCCAGAGCAAACAGAATAGTACCTAACATGTCTAATGAGGTGTGGATTTCTACCATGACCTCTCTTGCACCAGGGAGCAGCAGCACAGAGAAAGGAGGTTGTAACACACCACTGCCAGGTGGCAGCTTCCTCGCTGCCACAGTTGGCAGCAAAGAACCATCTGTCTTGGTGGTGTCTCTTAACTCACCAGCTTGCTGACACTTCGAAAAAAATACCAGAGGAAGGAACAAAAATCCTTCCCTGATCTCTTCAAATAATATCAAACTTCTTTGAATGATATCATCTCCTTTATATCCAGTGGAGGAATCACAGACACTCAAATGGGAACACTGGCCAGGTCTCCCCCTCATCCTCTCACAGATCTGCTAGAGAGCTTTAGCTCACGACAGTACCTGACAGTCTTAGTTCAAGTTCCCTGGTTCAGTACTTGCTTTTACGGGCAAGGTAGAGTTTGTTACACAAGTCCTGGCAGAAGAGGAAATTAGGCATCTCATGGTAATCATATAAAGTAGAAATTCATTAAACAAACCAGGACTTAATAATCATTGGCTTTAATCAATAACTTCGAGAAAAGAAAATGTAAGAAACAGACCAAACAGTTGTGGGTGGAGAAATTCATGAGATTGCATTCGGTGATTAAGCAGAAAGGGGTAAATGCACTGTTGTACTCATGTGAAGATCACTTCCTTTGGAAAGGATACCCATCTTAATACATGTTATGAAGGGATGGAAATGGACAGCTTCTAGGATCTTTACACAGATCCAGTTTGAAGCAGACTTAACTCAGTGTTCTGCATGGACAGTGCACCCTCCTCTCTCATTTCAAGTCATCTGAGATTTGCAGACACCTGAAGGCTGGGAACTACAAGAACAAGAGTGCTTTTATACATCCAGGTGGTGGAATGAGTAAAACTGAAAATAAACACTGATATGTCGTTCTTTTTGGATTTTTTTTTTTTTTTTTTTAAGTATTAGCTAGTCCTAAAAAAAAAGTCAGGGATTAGAAGTAGGAACTGTTGGTTAGAAAAATAGACTGGAACTCCAGAAGTTTTTCCCACAGTCTGCAGTAAATGCAGGAAAAAATTTAATCAAAGTACTCTTTTTGTCACATTTTACCTTTGTCTGTGTTGCTTATATTCTAATCAGTCCTGCTAAGGATTGTCTTTTAGTATGTCTAATATCTTGCAAAACTAAGCTCCCCTCTTTCCACCAGATATGACTGCATCCTAGTATTTACATCAAGATCATCTACATTAAACTGGTGATTGGAAGGAAGAGTGTCTTGAAAAGATGTGAGTCTAGCATTCCAGCATATAAACAGTCTCTAAGGGAAACATTCCTTTATGAAAGATTATTCCATGTGACCTTACAATGACATTTCCTGCACTTTCCAGAATATTTTGCTGCTTGCCACCATCTACAGTGGTGACAAGATCATCATGCTGATCCAATTCAGCATGATGGTACACTTACTTCGCTGTATAGTAATTAACCCTCTACATTTTCATTATGCAGAGGAGTAGGAATTACTATTTTTCTTCACAAAGAGTGCCATTGTTGTTCATTTACCTTAAGCAACACACTAATTTTACCACTGCCAGCAAGGACTGTACTCCCATGGCACCAGGGAGGCACCAGTACATGGTGCCAGGTTGTTCCTAGTCTGCAAGAGCTGTGCTGACTGATTAGTGTTATGTGATTTAAACAAGTCTCAGAGGTTTTACTAAATTTCAGATATATTCATATCTCCTTGGCCAAGGGAATGGCTCGTTCTCTGCAGGTTTCCGAATTTAGATGGCTCTGAAACAGTTCTAAAACTTTCTCCAGGAAAAGCAGAGCTGTCACCCTGAGGGAAGTTTTAGGGTGCACAGAACACTGTTCATCTGAGGAATGTCTGCATTTCTATGTAGCAAACACTGCACCATGGTAAGGCAAGTATTTCATACTGGAATAACGCTTTGTTCTGGTAAGGTGAAGAGTTTCAGTTTCCTCAAAAACCCTGAATGTTTTGCTGCCAGAGTAGTATCTGTCCTTTCAATAGATAAAGCAAATCTTTCTACAACACTATCATGTCTGCACACTTACAGGCCAGAAGCAGTTATCTGCATGAAAAGTCAAATAATTGAAAACACTAGAATGAAGACTTTCAGCGCTTTCTGTTCATAACTAAAGGAAGTCTCTTTTGTTGGAAATCCTTGAATGTAATAAGAATCTGTCCCTATAATTCAAGGCCTCTCAATTAATTAGAGTGAGTCTAAGAATTCCAGTTTTCACATGTAATCTGAGGTTATCCAAATTTGTATATAGTTTGAGCATCTGGGTGCATAAATGTAGATTCAAAAAGGAAAAGAATGATAAAGATTCACTTTTTGGTTACTTTGGGTTTTAGACCTCCGGACTGCCTGAAATCTTTGGTCCTGCTAGGAAAAAGTTATTCCTCAGCATTAGTCCCCAAAGCCATGACTTAAAATTGCAACCAAAGCATGGAATGAAATAACCCACGTGGAAGAACAATTACAGGTTTACATTAATTCATCTTCACATGTGCACACAGACACCATGCCTCTGCTTCCCTCCTCTTAAGGGATCAGGAGCAGAGGTTTCAAAACAGAGCAAGAGGCACTTCTTCCACTGTTACTTTCCTGGCTGAAACCAGGAAACACTGGAAGTCTCAAAGGAAAGACTATTATTCCTTGATTTTCCAACAGCAGAACTTTAGGGATGCTTCAAATAAGTGGAGAGATTTGAATGATTATCTGCCCCTCAGCCAGATTTCCCTAGCTATTCACTCAGCTATATTATTTGTTTCTGATCGTTGTTCAATTCATCTAGTTTATTTTGGCTTTCATCTAGGTTAACATTTCTTCCATTTTCCCTAAACTTATCAGAAAGCACAATATTCAGAAATGCTGAAGAAACTTTGGAGCCTGAGACTCCTGGAAACGTGACTTAGGAGTTTAATAGATTTCTTTGAGAAGCCTAGGATGTCACAGACTAGCTTTTAAAGACTTATAGCTCTTCTGTATGCAGATCAGTGCCTGGCACAGATTTCAGAAAATGGCTCAGGAACTAAACTTCAGAAATGTTTTTGTTACTGGCTAAGCTGTTCTGAAGTCATGAGGAAATCTTCTGGAAAGTTATTTATACCAATAGCTGTCACACCACTGAAGTCAACCAATCTAACCATCCCTAGAGAGCTGCAACAATGGGAATTATAAATAGCAAAAATATCCTGGATATCTCCTCCAGTATTTTAAAAACATTGGTCATACAGACTAGTAACTAAGAAGAAATCTTAGGACAATCTCTCAATTTGAATATCAGAATATGTGCTCACTCATCATTGCCAAATGGCTTTCCTATGGGCCGGATGCTTTCTTTAAGCAAAATGCACTTAATGCAACAGGCAAAGGTGTTGTGATAGGAGCCAGGCAGAGAATATATGGACTCTCTCATCACTATATAGGTAGGAGCAGCTAAAAGATTATGTACGTATGTTGATAGATGAGACAAGCTAACAAAAAGCACTCTTGACTTTTGATTAACATGGAGACTACATTCAAGATGTGTTTATTCTGAGTCCATTTGTAGATAATTTTAAATTGTCATCATCTTCATTGCAGTTTAAGGGTATCCAGAAGAGACTGACTTCAACAAGGTCTGTGTATTTGCTTTGTAACTTAGTTCCCTTTTTAGTTCAAATCCAAGGTGTCTGAGATAGTAAAATATGCATTATTTCGATACTATTATAAGTATGTTCTTAGTTCTTTGGTGGAATTGCGCACACACACACCCTCTATCTGATGAGTACTGCCTGAGGAAGGCCTGGATATCTTAGCTCCCCTTTTCACCATGTATTTTGCAGCCTTCGGCAGTTCCTCCATAGCCAGCTACAAGCAACCAAAGATCTCCCTACATGTAGTTCCTCAGCCATCCACTTTACATCATGTTTCTAATGCAGACAAAAACAGGAGTGGCTAGTCAAATGACATCGAGGTAGACCTCATTTGATACTGCATTAAAAAAACATTACCAGTGTCCCTTCCAAGAGTGTGACCAAAGTCATTTTACATGAAATTAAGAAGGCATGCAGCACAACTTCAAATGCCAGAAAAAAAAAGTTGCCTGAAAATATTTTGCAGCCCTTGCAAAACACGACCACTTTCTGTGATAGACTTTTTTGTGTGTTCAGTGAAACAGATGAAGGAAATTTTGCATGGTTTAACAACTGCAAGACAAATTGGCTACATGCAGGGAAATGTCCTGAAAAAAAGTTAAGCAAAATGAAAAACTTAGGAAGTGGTCATTACACTTCCAGCACTTCTCTTCTACATCTTTAAAATATGATCTACAAGCTTTTTTTCCTGTCTTCCAAAAGCATCCAGGTAGCTAATAAATAAGTGGCACACATGATGTATTCAGTTCTGCTATGGGAACACACTGAAGACCTATAGCATTCGGTTCTGTTACAGGACCTTGTCTGTCTGCCAAGATACACTATTAGAAAGAAACAGAATGGACATATCCTGACCCTTCCCTTTAGTCTTTATGCTGTTAAAGGGTGAGCACATTGCAATACTAACAGTTCAGTCTGCCTAGTTATTTTCATTAAATACTTAGGTTTTCAAATATGTCAAACTTCAACCAGTCCAGCTGAAGTTTCTTCTTGGACTTTGGATTTTTTTTTTTTCTTTTGAAAGTTCAGTAGAAAATAGTTCAGCCATTTTTGGTACAAACTTAGTGAAGGATGTTTTTGCCAGCATTCATATTTTTTCATCTGTTTTCTGAAGAGTCATAATGATTTATAACAGGAGCTTGAAATCTGGCAGCAAGACAACCCTCAAGTTAGCATGGTATCTTTTTTGTCCCCAGGAAAACCCGTTCTTATTCAGCTGGGTTAACAGTTACAGAAACATCCCAGTTGGTATTTATAGAATAGAAGCTGCAACATTTTGCAGTTTTCTGAGCGTTTCAACAGGAACATGCAAACTCTGAAGCCTGCTGAGCCTCTTGTCCTGAATGGGTACTACACATCTGAAGCTAAAGCTCAGGATGGCTTTATCCTGAACAGATATCCATGATTTTCTTACAGCACCTATGCCATCAACAGAAAGAATATAATAAAAACAATTAACAAGAAAGAAAGAGCTAATTAGAAGTTAATTTCTACATATATACACCTTAGGAAAGCATTATAGCCTTTCAAGGTAGTATTGATCTGCTCATCCTGTGTAACGATCTCCCTAGAGTATAAGGGCTGTTTCTTCAGTTGTTACAACTCAGCTCTGTGATTATCAGTAGAGTTACATTAGTTAAAGAATATTGGTCAGGGTAAACTAAGCAGCCAAGCTAATAAAGTCACTTTAGCTATACTTTTAAACTAATTCCCAAATATTATCTGAAATAATATTGCAGTGCAAGAAGCCCAGCCCAATATAGAGCACAGCCCTGAATTTGTTGCACAATCCAGATTACAGGTCAGCAGGAGTTTCATGAGGGTACCCTAGGTCACTGCTTCCTCATGATGAGTTCAGAGGGAGGGAGAAAAGAGTTTGAAAAACACTCCAAATTTCTGCAGAGTTTTTCTAGCTTTCCAGACACAGAAGCCACCGTGAGAAGTCCGGAGGGACAGCCTTAGCAAGCCCTGACATTTTATGACAAATTGGACTGTGGTGTTTCAGAAGGGATATAGTTGGGACTGCTAAACACATGCCAAAAAGAACCGCTTCTTGGATTTTTTCAATCAAGTAGCACTATATTTGGACTGGAAACAGCCTGTGGACAAGCAGGAATAGCTATTAGAAGGCAAGTGAAAAGTTTCAAGCAGATGATACTGCAGTCAAGGAAGAAACAACTTGAACGTATCTGGGCACGTTTCCATACTGACTCAAGCAACACTTTCCCATGACATCACACTCAAAACAACCAATACATTATAGCCCATATGTAGATTAAAGAAAACCCAAGCAGTGCAGAGGCATGCACCAGCCTACCGAACGCTGACCGAACAAAAGCTGGACTCCTTGCAAGCCATGGAAGTTAATAAAACAAATAAAAAGCCCCAAGTTTTCAGGATAAGGAGCCTGGGTAAGACTTCTCAGCAAGATGAGGTTGTGAATACTGAGGTAAGACTGAAAGCAAACTGGCCGGATAAACGTTGTACAGTCTAACTAGATGACAAATAGAATAAATGAGCAATGCTTTGAATATGCAGCAGTCGTAAGGCTCAGAAAACTGAAAAGCTGGTTACAGATAATGTACGTAGAGAGCCTGCTACCTACCTAAAGTCACGTGGCATTCACATGGGAAGTTTGGACTACAGAATAGTTTGCAATTGGGGTTCAGAACATCTTTTGGCAGATTAATGGTATTCCCAGTGATATAATGCTAAGGATAAAAGTGCAAGAGAAATATACAAATGCTGTTTTCACAAGAACAATGCTGCTTTCATACAACTGATTGTATTTTAACAGAAGAAAAGCTAGAATACCTTCCTCATAAGATGCCAACACAATCTGTCAAGAACAGTTAGTAAATCATATCATTTAGCAGCTTAAAATGGCATGGTACATTTTGAAATCCAAAACAAAAACAAAGCCATATTCTGCATGTGAAAGAGGGTACTTGCTAGGAATAGCATATCGATGCTGTATAGGAAAGAACTGGGAATTGCTTTAACATGGCCTAATAACAGTAATTCTTACTGCATACAGCTGAATGTATGGAGACACTATTAGACCTTGAATTATCTGATCTGTTGATCCGGTGCAATAAGAAAACACAGGCCATCTTCATTCTCGCAGAGAATATAAGTCAGAATTAGAAATGAGTCCTGTCAAATGAAGAGAAATTGACTAGAAGCATAAAATAGGCAGGTTGTTAAATTCCAGTTGTTTTAGCAAAAATGATAAGCTCATCAAGATTAATAGCTACAGAATATCATGAAATAAAAGTTGTCATTTTGAGGCTAAAATGAAAGAACCTAGGTTTACAGAAGAATTAATGGGCAACAACATTTCTTTTGGTTTGTACAGTACTGAACACATTCACAAAAGGTAAGAAATGCTGTGTTCATTAGCCAGATTTCTGAAAACAATTCACTTATAGGTTTCTTCTGTTTTAAATATATTTAAAAGGAATACACTTTCATTTATACTGCTCCCAAATGCTTTGATCCAGGAATGACTAGTTAGCAAACTACACAGTGAAAGACTAATCTAAAAAAACAATATCTGTAAACAAATTTGGCAACCATAATTCTTTGCCATTCAATTTGGACCTCTGCATCTTTTTTCTTTGATAGATTCTCGTCTAGAGATATTTAGGTAACAGCAGACTATTAAACTCAGGTACTGTCAAAAAAAAAAAGCTGAAATGTGCTTCTTCCAAGCAGGTGATCCCCCTGAGACAGCCTCAACAGCAGGCTGTTATCTGTGAAGATAATCCTCGAGGTCCTTAGCATTAATAATTACCTCCCACATCTTTACAAACTTCATTGTGCATCTGCCACAGTTATTTGGAACACACACAGTATCTTAAGTTGAATACTACTGCCAATTGAGGCATATTAACTTCTGCACAGGGCTCTTCCACTTATCTTCAGTGCCTAAGGCAAAAACTTCATGGCTTTTTTTCACCCTCATGTTTCTCACCTCCACCTTGCAGGAAATAATAACAATTTATTGGCCAAATTCACTGCATAAAGATCACCAGGGTTTTGAGTGAGTATGGAAGTACATGATTTCTGTAGTGATATCACCATTTGCAACCCTAAGTTTTTCTCCAAGGTGGAGAAATAGTGGTCAGCCACTAACAGCTGCCAACACACTGAGGCTGCAGTTTAGAGCATCTTTTAGCTATTTAGTATTTTGAGTAAGCAGGAATGAATTTATTACAGAAGTGTCTTAAAATGGCTTTTCCCACATTTCTCCCCTCTCTCCTTCCCCAGCACCCTGCGGGCATAAGAACAACCATGTCAGAGCAGGCAGAGATCTCTTTAGTAACCTCTTTCCACCAACCAGCCTCTGGAACTGTCTGCTAAAATTTCTGTGAATCAAAGATAAGGCCCAGGCTAACGAACTTCTTTGCTCTAGGTGGGGATAATTCCCAAGCTGAGTCAGAGCTAAGACTTTGAAAAGCATCCTAGAATGGCATAAATAACAACAGCTTCATTAACTTTGCTACAACTGTAATAACTTTCACCAGACTTGCACGTGGTTTAAGTTTTTTAGACTGCAACAGCTCAAATTTTCATCTGATGCAAAAAGTCTAATGGATTTTTAGAAGAAGGAATGAATATAAAAGATGTATCTTAAAACAACAAATTAATAAATTCATAGTCTAAAGACAGTCAAAATAGTCTGGACTGTCACTAGTGTCAGTGAATAATTCCTTTGAAACAAGAATTACACATCTTTATAAAGATTAGATTTAAAATATATCCTCTAGGTCCAATTTGAAACCAGTTACAGAAATTAAGTACCTGCCATTGTTCCACACTCACAAGAAAGTTACACAGCATATAGCGCACATGAACACTTCCTCACAGTCCTTTAAAAGAGAAGTAGTTTAAGCTGTTTAGCAGCTTACCTTAAGTCACAGTTAACAGTAACTTGGCTTTAACTCATCAGTTTAGAAGTCCATTGTGCAGATGCAAGAAATTCTAGAAGAGGAAAGTGTAGGTCTTAACCTTAACTAATCCTTATGAATTCGTTAACGTTAAGCTGAGGACAACAAAAGTACACTCTGACAACTAGCAGACATGTTAGTTATCTTTCAGCCCCTGCTCTTGATTTTAAGCTGAGGCTGTACATTCCCTGCACAGTGTAGAAGAAGGGAGTGTAATGAGATACAACTGGGAAGAAATGTTTTGAACTTGATGGCAGGTAGCGTGTGAAAGACTAAGAGGTTATTTATGCTTTCAGCAGTGCTACAGCTCTGGTCTTCAATATCTAATTCCTTAACATACAGGCAAAGGATGTGTACGTACAGACAGATACGGTGCAGTGTAAGTCTGCACTCACTGCATTGCAGTGAGTAGCATTGTATCCTTCCATTTATTCCATAGAGAAAGTTACTTTTACAGAATAATACGCAAGTAAATGCTAGGATTTGGATTAGGGTCAGTATAAAACACTGGTGTCTCTATTGCAAGCACTTTGTAGGAGCATTTTCTATGTTCGTATTTCAAACTCAAGTAACATCTGCTTATTTAAGAGTGAATTGCATAAATTCCAAGTTGATTTAAACAGAATAAAAGCACTGGTAATCAGCACAAAACACCCAGCATCCATTTCATAAGATGCATGCAAGACAACGTCTCTGCAACTGTTTTTTTTTGTTTTTTTTTTTAAACTTCCATAGTCATGCCACCAGCAATTACAAACACTTCAGCAACACAAGTCATAGTTTCTGCATTGCACCTCACTGTTCTGCTAAACTTACTTTGGTGTAACAAGTCAGCATTTTTTAAATAGAAAATCCAGATATTTTCACATTTAGTCTCCTAGCATATTCTATATGCGTAATTGATTTATGATGATATTTATCCTAGAGTATGAAAAGTCTACTCTGCCATTCAGTTGCTATCATGAATTGCTAAGTAAAAAATGTTCTGTTGGACTGAAACAGCTGTTGAATATGTCTTTTCAAAAACCATGAAAACCATGTTAACTGCTACATCTTATTTTTCGTGCACCTCAGCAGTTCTTCATTCTGGCTCGAAGCGCGGACTATGAAGTGACTGTTCTTGCAGTATTGCGAGTTTAGCCATAGCCAAGAAGTGCTGGAATTGCAATAGTGTATTCTTTGGGGTATATTCAATGTTAAACAAAATCTCCAAATGTTTCTTGGCTCACCTGCCATTAACTGGACCTTGAACTCACCATTTGTATTCAATGGCGGGGGGGCTAGTGCTGCTATCTGTTTTGACAAATGTTTTCCATTGCCTCTGCATAGCTGAGAGAACATGAGGCATATTAGAAAACGGTGAACTTCTTTCTGATTCACCAAGAATCGCTCAAGTTCTCAGAAATCTAATCAGAACATAGCCGACTGTATGAAACAAATTGTAAATCTGATTGTAAAGGATTTTAGTTTGTCACGAGATGCAGGTCTTCTCGAAGTCTTCCTACACGCCTATCAGTTACTCTGAGCATCTGTCTGCTCTTTAATCTTTCAGTCAAAAAAAATCTTTAAGTGGAAAATGATAGCTGGAGGCATTCTGAAAAAAAATCACTTCTACTTTTGTCTTCCACAGTGTTTTTGAAGAAGAGCACAAAAGGTATAACCATGCACATTAAGAGCAGTCATGCAGTCAGATTTTTTTTTTTTTTTGAGTTATTAAAACGAGCAAGACCTATTCTTAAGTCTGCTTATGGATTTTTCTTTCTTATAAGAAAGAAAAAGACTGCCTATTTCACATTGTTAGTTTCAGGTGCAACTTAAATAGCTTTGGAAGAGCAATCGGAAAAAATGACATCTCAGAACTTTGGTATTCAGTGCCAATAAGCTCTTATTTAGCCTGCAAGAGACTTTGATAGCAAGATGAACTTTTAATATCAGATCCATATCAGAAAAGTATGAAATGCTTGTTTCTTAAAATCAGAATCTTCATTTCAGAGTAGCTTCCTAAAACAATGTGCAACACTATAGCTCTCCAGCAGAAAAGCTAGCATAAGTCAGCTACATCTCATTTATGCCTTAAATGAAGCTGGTCTGTGGTTTGTAGACCTGGGTATCTGCTAGGTACTCTCCTGTATTAGGAGAAAGCCTAATCCCACCTCAGAATCAATTGTTGGGTCTGCATAGCCCTCAGGACCTCAAGACAACAGCAGATTAGAATTAAGAGATGAACTGTGTTGTATTACTTCCTCCAGAACTGAGCCAATTACCTGCGAGACACAAGAAGAAAATTCTTATTTTGCATTCCTTTTCCATGTAGAAATAATCACTTATATCGTGATGATCTAATCTCCTCTCCACTCAAGCAGCAGCTAGAAGTGTAGCTATTAAGTGACCAGGACCATGAAAATTTCCCATCTTCCTTTATAGCGTGCAGTATGCCTGTACCCTCAGATTACCAAAATCCCGGCTGTTTAAGCAAGCCTGGCCTCATAATTCAGATGGTAAAATTAATCCCAAAGTGTGATCTTACTCTCTAAAATAAGCATGTAAAATTGGTGCTTAGGTCTGCTTACATTTTCTTTATCATAAAGTGTAACTTGAAAGATATTTCTTAATTTCATAGCAAAAATTTTAGTCTGGACTCCGAAAATATCAAGCCTGATCCCTTCTGGTTGACACACTCATCAGTAATAAGAATTCGGTGGCATATAGGCTTGCAGTGCCTCAGGTAGATGTAGTCAGTTGGAATTTAGTTAGAATAGAATTTCCCCTTATTTTGTAGCTTTGCAGGACTAGCAGAAGGAAACAAAAAAGTATGTATATTACAAGCAGATGTGAGGATACATACGTAAGAAAGCAGCTCTGTCAGGTAAGCAGAGATCATTTTTATACTATCATATTTCAGAGGAATAAAGGCACCATGTTAGGGAGTCCCAAACTTAGCTTGCTTGGGTGAACCATCAGAGACGAGGGGCAGACACAGGAGGAACAATGCCCTTTCTGCATGCACAGGTGCAAGATGCACAAGAGACAGAGCACAGATCTAAAGATAGTGCTACCTACTGCCCAGATCGCACACCGCATGACAAAGCCATGCCCATTCCCATTGCTATGCCTGGTGCTAGTTGCATAGAGAAACAGGGTGGGGAATATTGAAGGAAGTAATGCCCACTCACACATCCTAGTATCTTTGCACCAGAATCAGTGTTTGTAGCAGCGGTGGGTACCACCATCGCCACTGGGAACAGCAGTCCCAGACACTGCAAGTAGCAGCTGCTTCCATCGCACCTGCAGCAGTCTCTCTGCAGTCCCACTTCTTCCACACACCACCTACTCACACCCATACATAAGCTGCACCCCCAGCTGTACTCGCCAGGCCAACCCAGCACATCCATGCTGCTCTCTGCCATGGCCCCGCTCCCTAAGCCAAGGCTGGCACTACCAGCACCCACAGCAGCGCTTCTCCTGATAGCTTCTTCCTGCTGAGAGGCCAACGGCTCTGGAGAGCGTCTATCTGAGCCACTACTACCTGAAGACATTTATCTTGCAGCACAGGCAAAGTTGAGGGCTGCCATCATTGCATGTAGCTTAGACGTGGCTGTGTGGCTCCAGCAGTAAATCAATGGATTACACGTCTCTACTTTGAGATCAGGTAGGACCTAAATAAGAATTGGCTTTGGTTGTTCAATTTTTATGGAAGAATGCAAGTGATAATTATAAAAGCTACTATTCTTGAATTTCTCTGAAGTGTATTTTCCATGGTAAAAAGTGCTGCTAAGGATCAGCAACAGTCTGACTGACTGAGGTGATACAGGATTTGCCTTCCAGATTTTTGATTTTCTCTGTACTTATTGCAGCCTGATCAGTTCTCATTTCATTTTATACTCATCTGCTCTGCTAGTAGGTCACGAATCTCCCTAAAAGTCAGCTTCCATCCTACCTTTCCCTTGAATTTGGTACTTTATTTCATTGTCTCTTTTCTTTAGAATCCAATCCCATCTTAGCCATTGAATCATTTTATCTCTTAAAACTACATGCTTGTTTAGATCATGGCCCTATAACCAAAAACCTCTGCATTTTCTCCTTGAAAGGAAAGGAGAAAAGGCTGAGAAACACTGTTGCATGCCAACACCAACAAATTGCTGTTAGCCTCATTGTTTTCTGGAGCTAAGATGGATGAACCAGAGCAAAGCCTTTTGGTACAGGGGACCTGTACATTTATCTGAATAAATGTACAAGCACAGCCCCAACATGCTTTTAAGCAGAGAACATACAGACATTTTAGAAAAAGTTGAACAGCACCATCTGAGTTGTGTCCATTCTACATAGTTAAGGAGACCGTCTTCAAGCAGTTAAAAAAAAACAGATCTCTTCTACAGAAGTCTGATGTGATGTTCATTTCTGTACCTGAAGCTTGTGTAAACTGGAGCAATTGGATAAAGGCTAGAAGGCTTTCATCCAAAACTATTTCCCAGGTATAAGAGAAAAAGTCTTCAGAAATATTCTTCAAAGTTCTGGCTTAATTTGGTCTTCCCTCTACAAGCAGTGATGATATATACACCTGGAAGTACTTCAGACTAAAAACAGGAAGCATTATTTTTATTAAAGTTTCTTAAATTTTCTGGATTTTATTTTCGTGTGGCCATGTCAGCATGATAAAAGCAAGCATAAGAATCAGGTTTTATTTAGACCCTGAAATTGGTTTCATCCTGCCCAAGCACTAACTTCAGTGTAACAAGTATAAGATTCTGCCTACGTGCAGCTATCTGCAAGATTTGATCCGTTAATGTTATTAGGATACATATATGGAAGACAGATATGCACATATGTAACACTGGAGATCTATTTTCAAAGCTTATGGTATGGCTTCAAGCACAGTTTTTCCCCTTACTCAGCACAGACTCCAGACACAGTAACAGTTATCTGAGGCTCTCAAAGCCCCATAGCAGTATTATGTATTATCTGCTATCCTTATTTCTCTGCCCTTTATTAGCTCACCTGTCATACTTTAACAGGGATGAACCAAGTAAAACTTCAGGAACCATTTTGAAGCTTATGAATCATTTTACTGGTACAAAATGAAACAGGTCTGCCTAAACATCTTCTCTAACAGCAATAAATTGAGTCTTCCTATTCTTAGAAGTATTTTCAGCCTCTTATTCGAATGATGAGAATCAAGGGAGTTGATGAGGGTTGCCAGTTCTGAGGAAACAAACCAAGTAAGGGTCCATAAAAAGTGGTAGTTAAAAGGTACAGTTCATCTTGAATTTTCAGATGACCTTTCCTAATTTCTGTGGGAAATATATCATAAATAACCGAACACAAACAGCCTTGCATAAGTCAGATCACAAGATGTGTTTCTAAAATACTTAGTTTATCTGAACTTGAACTGAATAATGAACTTCAGCTATCAGTACAAGAGGAAAAAAAGGAAAGATGAAGAATTAGCAGTTGTACTGCTAACTGGGCTCCTGAAGGTCTGAATAGATGAATCACAATGTCACACACAACATGAATTGTACAGTAGTATTTTTCTGTGCCTGTGTCACCTATGACTCATGTCACTTGCCACAGAATCATTGTGCACACGTACACATCAAGTGCCAGACATACAATTAGGTTAAATACTTTGTTTCAGATCCATTTCAGATATGAAATTTGCCCACATAAAAGCAGCCCTCACTTTTTACAGACTGGACTGCCACTAGCTGATTGTTACTAAATCAAAGTCGGAAGAGCCATGTTCCATACCTTTTTCACATATAGTGTTCAGGTACCTGCTCATACTATACATGGAGCCCTGTATCACTCTGTAGATACCAGAAGTCTGTCTGAAGACACTGAGATGCTGTAACCTGTCAATCACTTACCTTCCCAGGGCACAACAGAAAGATTTTGATCTTTCCAGATGCACCAGTTGCTCCTGTGCTATCCTATGCTATACGAAGAATTTTGAGTTTCCAGATGTCAGCTCAGAGGGTGCTGAGCGCTCTTGCACAATTATAGTATCATAGAGCAATATCATTAAAAGCACCAGAAACAGAAGAATTTTAGTGTTTGGAATCCTTAATTGACAAAACACAAGGCTGCTTTAGCACTAGTTGTTCAGCATTACTGCCAGAAGCCAGCAAAACTTGGGTACCACTTGTTCGAAGTTTTTTAGATCAAACAATCAGATTGATTCTCACTTCATCAGTTTTCTCATGTGAGGAGGGTAAGAAAGTATATCAGCTTTGGGTTACCGCAAAACTATGTGTAGAGGTTACTGGAGGCTGGTGGTTTTGTGTTGTTTTTTTTTTTATTTTTTTTTAATACCATTAGGCTATGATATGACAACTAGATGAGACATTAGCTTCATGAGTTTAAGTAAATCTGGGCATTATTTACAGTTTTACTATGTTCTAGTGCCATTTTCCTCCAGAAGCACTTTGAAACTACTACAAATGTAAGGGCTTTTATCCAGATCAGACTTCCAGTGCAGCAGCACTACTGAAGAATCCCTTTCGAAAGAAAGTAATGAGTTTTCATATGTAACTTCTAACATTAGTTTTTATTTCTGAATTGCCTAGAAATTACTTATTTATCCAAGTTAAATATTAGTAACCAGATCCTGTGGAAAATGGTAAAATCATTTAATACAAAACATTGAAATTTCATTTTCTCCTTAAGAGATCAGCTTCCTTCCTGGAACATACAATTCTTTGTATTTGTTTGCCTTTCCTACGTCTTCACTTAAAATAGGAGAAAAGAATAAGAAAACACAGGTTTCACTTGTTTTCTTTATTCATATTATCAAATTAAATTTCTTTATGAAGAGATGGATGACAGACAAGGCTATAGGCATAATCTAGAATTTGAAATGCTCTAAGATTAGTATTTTAAAACCTGAGACAGACCTAAGCAGGATTAATTCAAGCTTCTCCTAGCAAAACCAAAAGACGTTATGCCCTGGAGACTTTTGTGTTATACAAATGTATAATTTTAAATAAAGAAAAAAGGAAAAAGGAGTTCTGCACATGCATCCCCTTTGTGAAACCATTCCTTCACCTGTGAAAGCAGAGACGGCAACTCTGTTCATAGGAATTACAATAAAAGCAGCCAGAGGATTTGCGGGTTTATCTTGTATTTAAAAAGGTGACCATGCAATCAGTAAACACACATCAAGGGAAAAACAGTGAAGCCCAGTGATAGTAGCTATTAAACTTCTGAAGAACAAAACTAAGAAATATTCTGATCTGTTTTAGTCCATCTGACATTTATGTCCACATTAAAGTAACAGGCCATTAATATCCAGGTAAATGTAAGCAAGGGAATTTTTAGCTGAGAAGTCTTGTTCAAAGTAATAAAACTTTTATTCACACTCAGCTTGTGCATCAACATTTCATAACTTGGCAGCCCTGAACAAATACTCAGAATCGCCAGTCCAATGGCACAGACCAGAAACAGTCAGCATCTGTTCACAAAATCCTTACACAACTATGGAAAAAGCAATTACCATTTACATTTTTTCTCAGAGAAACCTGGCTACGTATAGGGGAAAAATATCAGACAGCAAATCGCATGTGATAGGGACTTCAAGTTTTTCCTTTTTGCCTTCTGCATAGATGAGATTCCTTGCAACTGAAGTTCTTTCACAGACTTTAACTTCCTAAAGAGCCACAAGAGAATTTGCTCATCCAAGTTCTCTGCTGAAGCCAGTCCTGTCCTACTCCAAAACATTCTTAAATGCTAAGATCAGCAGATAACAATAATGTATGTTAAGAAGACATGCTTTCATGCAGGGGAAGATACTAGATATCAATTTTCCAAGTTAGAGAATTTCTGATAAACTGAAAATAGCATCTTACCACTGATTTCTGCTACTGAATTTCTTTAAGCACTGTGCTATCCTAGAGTGTAGAACAGAATACAACAAAGCAGACTAGAATACTAAATAGAATAAGTAGTATCATTTAACATACCGTGTCAGAGTATTTCATTTCTGCAGTATTTATTAATCTCAGGAATTACCAAGACAATATACTAGCATTTAACTTCATATGCTAATACTTAAGATTAACGTGCATTTATAATCATAATTTGTTACGCAACTATAGCAATTTTTAACCTCTACCAGTTAGGAAAGAATCCATCAAGTAAGAATTTATCGGTAAGTGACTGACAACCCTCACATCAGAGTGAGTCTCATTAATAGTAAGTCTCTACACAAGGCTTAAAGTGAAGTGCTTAGGGTTTCTTATATCTTTCCCATGCCAAGGGAATGATCCTATAGCACCTTACTCTAGGTCCAGAATTGAATGTCATTAGAGAAGTCCCACTGTTTTCAGCAACAAGTACAATTTTCAATAAGTACAACATTTTTTATACCTTTAAAGTATTCCTGAAGGTCTTTAGCAACATGTACAAATACTAGTATAAAATACTATATATATATATTCACCTTTAATCATTTTAATACAGTGCTAAATCAGCACTAATTCAAAGACACATAAGGAAGAAATTGATACAAGACTTTGGAATGACTAGCTGAATCAACAGTATGACTAATGGTATGAATTTCAGCTGACAGCACCTCTTTGCATAGGACCACAATAAAGACGAATAGCCAGAGTAGAAAAATGACTTATGCTGTAGAAAGCATCTCTTAATATAAATGCAAGCAGATAGTATCTTCACTTCACACAAAAAAATGTTGGGTTTTTTGGGCTTAGAATAGTCACTGCCCACAGATCAGGATTGGTTTGTGTGTGCTCTGCATGAGTATACCTTTCCACAACCCCAGAACGTTACCTGCCAATTTTAGTTGTAGTTAGCTCTGGTCACTTGGTTCAGCAAGCAGTGTAAGGTCAAACACTTTTAAAGGAACACAGCCAGACATAGCTATCAGCAGAGTGCGAGTTTAATTATAGAACTGCAACAACTCATCAACACCCTTATCATCTTGCTTCTGGTCCATGCCATGTGCCATAAATCTTTAAGTGGTGTGCTGAGTTTAATAGGTGGGGTTTCAGTTTTGTGGTTTCAGTTTTACTTGTATCATTCTGAAAGATTAATTACTGCTGCCACTTGTATATGCATTGTCTCTGTAGTGTTAAATACTAACTGAAATTGACTAGCTTTGGACACAATTCCTGTGGCTAACAAGTTTTGGAAGGCTGCTTTGGGATCTGTGTTCAATTTGCTGTTAATCCCACTGCCCAGGAACTACACCGTGTTCTAGAGCACGGGGACTTTAAAGGCAGACCCCTCCACACACCCTTGGATTCAGGGGATTATACAGCAGTAAGTACTATGAATTTAGTTACTGTTACTGACAATAGAGACTGGAACAGAATACACTCCCCCTCTAGCCTCTTAGCTATCTTTTTTTTTTTGTCATGGGAACAGAACATGACAATGAGAGGTGAGCTCTTAAGTCATTAAACCTGATCTCTGCTGCCATAGGCACCATATCTTCTAACCTTTCACAGACTTGCCCTCTTGCCAGCCTTAAGTCAAATGAAGGATATCTGCTCCAGGCACTCTGCTTTAAAATTAAAAGCCCCTTCTACTTCGCAGTCTAAAATGGCTTTAAGTCACCATGAATTCATTATGTCAGCTTTATCACTTAGCTTGAATAATCTTATCTTTAGTGCTCACCTTTAATGCATTAACAAACATATTACCCATCTCCTATTTTGCTAGCCTAAGATCAACAATTTCTTCCATCTCCTCTTACCTGTCAGATGAGCATAGAGATTCGACCAAGCTATCTTTATTGTATAGATTTTATGTTGTCCTTCTATTTTCAATTTCTTGCCAGGTATTCAAGATACATTCTGTAGCAAAGCCTGTCAGGAATTTTCTGTGTTACATAGCATAGTCTATCCAGATCACAAGACAATCAAAAAAAACAAAAACTGCATGCCATCTCAAAGCATATGTTCCCTACAAATTAAGGAATATTTTAGCTTCCAAGTTCCCCCGTTCTTCTCAGACCACTGGAAAACCACAAGCCCACAAACAGATAAAGATGGAGATTACATCTATATATATATTTTTTTAAGGACAGCAATTTTTGTTATGTCTCCATATTTAATTAGCATCTACTTAACTGATAATCAGTATCTGTTTCGTTGGTTTGGGCTTCTGTAAGAAAAGCATTCAACAGTTCATTTGTTATCCATCCTTCCTATCCCTTATTCTTGGCCAGGCAGTGTTCCTTTACTGCCACAGCTCCAGAAGTCTGTGTGCCCTAACAAACCCTCAAAGTCAAAATTATGTTTTCTTACCTTTGACTTAACATCAGTCACCCTCCTCCTGTCACAGATTTTTTTTTCCATACTCCGGAAATACTAAAAGCCAATTTCTATTGCTGTTCTTAGACGTTCCAGCACAAAAGTATTTAGCACCAAGTGATGAGCTCATTTTAAGAGCTGCTTTCAACCAAATTTCCTCTTCCAGATGGCATGAGAATTATAGCCTTCTATCATGGACTTAACAAGCCGTGGGTTGCTGTTAATTGGCACTTCCAGGTTTCAGTGTTGTTTATAAGCCACTAATAAAACCTGCTGTTCCCCTTACTCACAAATTAGAAAATTATTTCTAATTTAAGGGTACATTTCACACCCTACTTTCCTTCTCCCTCTTATTAAGTTCTTGTCTCGACTTTTGACTGTGTATTTCTCACATAATCAGCAGTAGACCAAATCTTGATATTTCATTGATATTTTCTTCACATCTTTCTCAGGTAAAGTTCTTCAAGGGTTATTACAGTATAGGCCAAGTACCTTCTCCTCTATCTGCTTTAAATAAACATGCAAGAGGCAGTTTTTTTGAATTTATGTAGCATAGCAATAGAAAAAAGTAGAAACATAGTGAGGTTAGTTTTGTTTTAAATATTAGAGCAGAGGTTAGTAGATGAGTGCTAAGAGTTCTGTCCATTAATAACCACAAAGCCTCCAGACGAGGCCGTGAAGAATGAGCTGCACAAGTGCAGCCTGTTGATCACCAAGTTTCTGTTAATTTAGTTGTCGGATAATTGTAAAGCAGACATAGGAGTTGGGCCTTTCAGAATTCTGATGAAAATTTAGGGTACATAAAGCCACCTGGACTACCAGAAACAAGGTACCCATGCCAGCACAGCACCAAGCCCAGGACTCCTCTGCAGTTAAGACGACCCATCTGCCCCTCACACCCAGGCAGGCACACACTCCCTCCAGGACACAGGCATACTCAGCTTTAGGGCTTTTGCATACTTAGCACTATATTAGCCAAACACTGCAAAGAGCAGACACACAGTGAGTGCTAAAAGCAGGGCCTTAGAAGGTGAAATGTGTACATCTTCAGTCATCACATTCTTCTCGCTGCAGCAGGGATTTGGAAGAAGAGACCAAGGTCATGCTACAAAACCACAAAGTTGCTTGGCCCATGTATAGACGAACTCTCCAAGGAAGTTACTTTAACCCAAAGGCCATACGCACAGCTGTAAGACATCTACATGGCCTAGAGAAAAGGATTCCTCATTCAGCCTCCAAGGAATTTCCCAGCACAAAGCCCAGCTGTTTGAGCTGGGAATAATTTGGAATTACAGCTTTCAAAATCCTGCACTTTTTACAGTTAATTGAAAACCAAATCTGATGTGAACTTACCACAGAGAAGTCAAATAAAACAGATGTGGTTTGTATGCTTCCCCTAGACACATCAAGAAAGGAAAACCCCAGCAAAAAAAGGCTGTCCTTTTCTCTTATAATATGCGCTAGTCATAGGCTCTATACAACAGATTCAAATTCCCTAGGCAGAAGTATACTCTTATACGTACCTCTGACTTAAAAACAACCTAATAATTCAAGTTGAAACCAGATAAATCAATAAGAGTTACGCACCCTAACAGTTACACAGTTGCCTGGCATTGTCAGTGGTCCCTTCAAACTGATTCGGAGGGAAGCAGAGAAGAGCAGCGCTTCAAGACAAGTTACATCGACAGTCTGGCAGGGACAAACAGGCAGTGCCACCTGCCTGCTCTGCACCGAGAGCTGCTACAGCCCCCACAGCCAGCTCTGCTCTAGCGTCTCACCCTCCTTACCTACACCATAGGAGGACAGTCATCCTGTCTTCAAGGCAACATACACCATGGAGATGAATACTTAAATTCTAAGGAGCTCTTTAAGCCCCTAACTGCAAATTAAATCTTTACCTCAAAACATTAATCTTGCATTTAAAAAAAAAAGATGTGTGCATATTAGTCTAACATACAATAACCTTATATGCCAAGTCAAAAGAAAATCCAGGCAGAGGTAGTTACTTCTCAGGCTTCCTCTTCGTTTCTGGGCTACTGGAATAACACCTGCTTTGCCTTTGCAGATCTCTTCTCCTCCGACACCATACACTAACACAGAAGCAAAATGGAACTAAAGGTATACTGCATATTAAGATGTATGCACAGCACATTCATTTAGTCACTCATGAGCTTCCTGAGTTGTATCCTCCTTGCCACATGAACAGCTATTATTTTTCATCTGTTTTCTTGAGTAAATAATTCAGGAAAAAAAATGTTGTGTTCTTCCAGTACTTTGGAATGTGTGTTTTGGGGCAAGAAAGTATTATGTTGGATTTACTGTACTTTTTGGTACTTCTGTCTAGCAAGATCAAAGCCAAACTCTCCCTCGTAGGGCAGGGAGATGGGGAAAGTCACCTTAACCTAGGGTTACACTGTACAAATGGTATTTACATTTGGATACTATCAAAGAAATCTCACCATCAGTAAAACAACCAACCACTAAACAATATAAAATGCTAACCAAATTCAGCATTTTCTGTTGATTAAATCAGCTGTCCTGACTTTTGTTTCCATGCACTGGATGACATTATACTCCTACCAAGTATTATTGTTGGCCCTAAGTTGCAGCATTTTGTTCTTGCTGTGCATCTGGTCTCCAGGATATTTTGAAAAAACTGCATGCAGCACTACATAGTATAGGTCTTGGCATATTTTCTAAAATAGTATATACTGATTTGAGGGACAGATGTTTATTCCCACAGGAGACATTACTGAGGACAAGTTGTGAGCATACCATAAATGGCCCTAAGTCTTCAACAGGAGCACAGTACTTAGTTTTTCATTTCCACCATTAAATATGATTACAGTAATTAATACAACACTTATAAAACACATTAGTTATTTGAATATTGAATACTCAAAATGCTAACCATTCTGAAGTATGCTAGGTTTCCACTTTATTGGATGTCTCTGGTACATCGTCATTTCATTAGAAGAACATGTTTCTGGAACCATTCCTCTGCAAAGACAACTCCTTCAGGAATCTTGTTTACAGACATATTGGGTCAGCTTATCTGACAGGTTAGTCTTTCAACACTTTCTAAAGTCTGGGGAAAACACTGTGCTTTGTTGGACAATCAAAGCAGATTATTCTAGCCCATTTCTTGAGGATTTTTTTTTTTTTTAAACTTTCCTTTTACAAACTTTTGTTCAAAGCTTCTCCTGATGTGAGCAGACCCTCCACATGCAACACAGGGTTTAAACCCTTTCCTTAGCAGCTGGAAGTTCCCAGATTTTACCTCCTGTTCAAGTCCCTAAGATTTTTATACAAATTGCTTCAGCAGCAATTCCAATAACGCTTATCAAGCTTTCAGAAGAAACACAGCAGCCAATATGCAGTGTTTTTTCCTAAAAATCTGATCCTTAGTCTCAATAAAAAGTCTGACAAGCCAGACTTATTTGAAAATCTGACCCTAAGATTACTGTTTGCCACTGACTCTCAAATATTTGGATTGCCTATGTAATCCAAACTGCATAAAGCAGAAGTAATTCTGTTTTCAAAGGAAAGTAGAGCTGAAGGGTCAAACAAGTCAAGCTGTGGTGCCTTGTGCCTTTCTTCCAATGGAGTGGCTAATGACTTGTTCTTTGGGAAGACTGGAAAGAGGTCAAGCATGAACGCATGATTAAGAAAAAAAAATCTTCCACACCAATTATAGCTTTTATGCTTTTGGCTAGAATCCATAACTCTGCTTCCAGGGGTAGCCCAGTGACTTTTCAATTGCCTAATCACTCTACAGGGTCAAAAGGATGGATGCATGCTATCAGTTTGCTATTTTGTAAGCTTGGAAGGACAGATATGGGATTGGCAGACTGTCTCAGAAATTCTGAGAGAATAATTAGCACTAAAACTTTTCCTAAAAGAAAACTACTCAGGTTTCAAAACTCTGATATTAGGAACAGCACAAACTGTTTCTTCTTAGCTTCCCATCACTACTGTGAAGCGGTGATGGTGCTGGAGACAAAAGCCTTCAAAACCACAGGAAATTAGAATAAAGCAACAAATTCCATCACCCTATAAAGCACTATGCTTGGCATGCTCTCATTTGCTGAAGTCTACTGTTTTTCAAAACTGCACTGTCTACTGCCTTCTCAGTCAATACAGGCAAAATTGCAGACATCCATCCCAACAGCGTTCAAGGAGTTCCCCAATGCAAGAACCTGTGATGCATTTACTGAGGGTTCTGCCTTGTCCTAGGACTGTGGACAGTTTCAAAATCAACAATGACTTTAGTCAACAGAGCAAAAAACACAGGGAAAGTAGAGTAAGTTGTGATGCTTTCAGAGATGCGGTAGTACATATGCCTCTGAACAACAGCAGACATTTGAGGAAGAACCGTTTCACTTCCAGCCACACACAGGAGCATCACAGCTTCTGTGCCACTTTTACAGTAAGGTACTATCTGTCTTTCAGGGTTTGTCACCAATGCAATGGATAAAATCCACAGCCCTCACAAGGCTCCTTCGTGCTGCCACAGGTTTGTGGTTCTACGTCTGCACACTTAAGCACAGCAGCAGTTGAAAGGTAGGGTGGGAGGAAAGGGAGCACAAAGCATTCTTGTGATCCCAACTGGAAGAACGGCTCCCCTGAAAAAACATCCATGCAGCTGCTGTAATTTGCATTAGGAAATATTTTGTTCCACTGAAGTCAGATAGACTGATATTTATGTGATAAAAAGGATATTGACTGGAATCATCCATGCCTTTTTCTGCAGAGATCATGAATAAAAGAATGGGACCAAATAGTGTTTGAAGTTTACCAGACTGTTTTCTCACTTATCAGCTTATCTATCTGTTATCAGTAGCATGTTAAGACTTAAGCCAACATGGATCTTTCCAGTTCACTGGTAGTAATTAGATCTATGACTGTGAATACAAATCTAAAGATCTGAAGCCCAAATGGCTGCTTCTTGATGCATTTCTATTTACTGTCTCAAGAGCCCTCTTCACATCTCTTGTTAGATTTTGTACCACATTCAGATTAAACCCTAGGAGATATATGTCCTTCCGCTTCTCACCCATTGGAATGTTTTATCTGGGTTAGGCATGAGTCCAAAGGATGCGATCTATGTCAGAAATGGCATTAACTTACCAAAGTGGTAAATAGCCAGCACAGCCAACTAACACTCATCTTGAACTAAGTGACTAGAGTTGGGTTTCCCCCTTCAAGTAGACAACCAAAAGATACAGTTTGTATCAATGGAACTGAAGAGGCTTACAAGTGGAATTTCCTTTTGGATTTCCTTACAAGAGAATTAATACATTATATCTCAGTTATATGCTGCATTTTGGCATAGCTTAATGCAGTGGGAGGACACTCATTAGAAGCGTTGTAAATGGTCCTATGTGGGAAGAATACAGCAGGCAACAATCAGAGCCTGGATGTGACTGCAGCTCTTTGCTTTCTGCTTTGAAAGGAAAGGTTTCAATTGTAAATAATTGGAAAAATGTATCCTGAGAGGATGAACAGCCAGCAGGAAGACTCATAACTAGGATAAACAAGATACAGGCAATAGCTGGCATGTTCCACTAGTTGTCTATTGATTACCTTTAGCATACAGCACATTACACAACACAGCCCATCTTGTTTCCAGCACAAGGACACCTGCAGCGACATGTGGCCCCAGCATATGTCAGTACCCCAGAGAAACACCTAAGCAGTAGCAGTGCCACATACAACCAGCTGGAGCCTTATTAAATCACATACTGTGTGCTCTTGAAAAAGAAAATGGATAGCTATTTCTGCAGAACAGCATCAGTGGAACAAAGTTAAAAAATAAAGCCTTCTAGTCTTAAAAAAATCTCAAGAAGAGAAATTACATTTTACAAGTTATACTTTAAGTGACAAGTGAAAATGCTATTGCATATTGGAAGTTCTCACACTACTTAAAGCAAAATGCAGAGAAAACATTTAAATTTAGGCTGAGATACAAATTTATTTTGTGACTTTGAGCAATGTCTTGTCCTCTCTATGCATGTATCAGCCCAGCTGGAAAATGTAGTAATAAGGTAAAAAAAAACAAAGAGCAAAAGACAGCATCTCAGTGAGATCCAGATGCTCTCAGTAAACTGCTCTTCTCCTTAATAAACACCTTCCAAGTCATAGCTAAATCGGAACTTCAGCACACATATGAAGTTCTGTAGAATTTTATCTATTTTCCATCAACTAGAAATTACCATGCCTCCGTGGGAACTGGAACCACATTAGGTTTTCCTATCTACGATAAAGGTAATTACAACAAAACTGATGCCACCTTAAGATTAGAGGATCATATATTTTATGATTCTCTTTATACAGTAACATATTGTGTGGTTTACCTTGGTTAGGCAGTGTGCATACTGGGACTGCTTCTTCTTATATGAAATTCAATCTTTTCACTATTACCATGTCCTTTTCTGGCTTCCAACTCTGCCCTTTTGAACTTCTTATTTGTGTAGGTTTTTTCATCTTTCTGTTAAGCTCACATCTTTTTACAAAAATATATTTGTGTATGCATACAAAAGTGATGATTGAAGCTGAACCTGAGCACACACAAGAAATTATGCTAACAAAAGTGACATTTCAAGGTGATTTTAGTCAGCTTTAGCAGAATACACTTCTGTTTCCTGCACAAAGAAGAAAGCAGAAAGCATGGGAGAAAACTGTAGGACTAATCTCACAGCAAAAGTCTGATACCATAATGGTCATGGGGAAGAAGCTAAATCTGCATAGACACCTGCAACCCTGCTGCTTTATGTTTGTAGTGTTCAACTTTGCAACAGCAGCTTCTTTTTTAATATAGGTCTTGTAACAAGCATTTGCAGTACATACTACAAATATTACACCTCAGCAGGAGGTTAGCCAAATGCAGAACATTAGCCTAATTTTTTGTTAACTCAGATTGCCCCATTAGGAACGCACTGTGGCAACTGACACAAGGAACACAGCTGCAGTAGCTTGGGCTGCAGCCGAAGCAGTTGTTTTTGTGAGGAAATGCCTGTGAACGCTTCATTGCTGGTGAAATAGTATTCTGCCACTCACGAAGTGACTGAACAATGCCTTACAAGCAAATAAAGTTTCCCAGCCCATCGATAAACATAAGGATTTCCTAACACCTGCCTTAGTTTTGAGATTCAGAAAATAAGAATAAGGTCCCATAGCTGCTTGACTACTGACAGATCTTTGGGGTTTAGCCGATATCTGCAAAATGATTTTACTGCTATATTAAAGAGGAAATTGTACTGTAAGTCAAACATTGAGGGGAAAAAATTGTATTTGAAAGGAAAAAGCGAGGATATTTGAAGGTCTCACAAAAGTTCCCACCAATTCATCTGGAGTTCTTGATGACTGATATTTGAACATGCCAGAATCTTGGAAAGTTCATAATCAGAACTTTCTAAGCAAGCTGTTAAATCTAGTTAAAGAGTAAAAGATGTTATTCAAATGTAGATATTGAACCTCAGCCAGATTCTGGGCACCTCAGTTCCCTAATGTTTATAGGCCTTTATTGCAAACTGACAGGTACCTTACAGCAGGTAAAGTTCTAGGTGTTCAAATCCATACTTTTGATTCATTAAGTAGAAACAAAAATAACCTTTAGGTAGCATGACTAAAAGCCTGCTTAAAATGTAGAGAGATGTGCTTCAAGAAGCACCTCACTAAAACTACAACACAGAAAGAAGGTCTGGAGTTACTCCCCATCTTTAACAAGCTTCTACCATTCTGCTAACGCAGTCACATCCATTGTGCCACAGATGCCTGATCCCTTGACCTCAGGATTTGAATGGAAAATACACCCTTTTGCAGCAGAGTGTCCTGTATCAAATGACAGGCACCTGGGAGAAAATCATGCCATGCTAAACTTGAGAGTTGGGCTATATCCTTTGCTAATTGTCCCCAAGGGATTTCCACAAGGTATCACGCAGGACTCAGCTTCCACCTACGGCAGCTAGATAGCATGCTGGTACTTACAGTCGCTGTCCCTCCAAACTGCAACTGGGGACAACTGCTGCTGAGTACTGCTGCTGTTCTTCAGGGTTATCTTCTTGCCTCAACAGGAAGAAGTGCTTGTGGATTTTTTTTATTATTTTTTAAATCCCTTCTCTTTGTAAAGGTTACAGCTACAGGATAGGCTGGAAGGAAATATTTGTGGCAAAGTTCATTCTTAAATTATTGCCTGCTCTTTGCTAGGTAGGCAGAGTACCCCACTGGCTCTTATTTGCTATTGCTGGAAACCTGAATACAGTGTATATGGGCTTAAGCACATTTCAAACTCAGCATAACTGCACAAGATAACTGGCATTTTATTTTAAAAAAATCATCGCTTCAGTAGATTATCAGGTTCACAGCTGAAAGAACATATCTGCTTGCTAAAGGACATGGAGAACGTTTAACACCTACAACAGATGGCAAGTGACAAAAGACCAAGAGAACCAAGTTTGATTCATACCGACAGGGTCTTGAATATAACTGCAGTCCCTGCCAGTAAGCTGAGAGCTGTCAGAAGCCCCGGGGCATGGCTTCTCACAGCCAGCTCCAGTACTCCCCACTCTGTCTCCAGTCACAATGCCACATCACATTGCCACCTAGTGGACACCAACATTTAGTACTCTCAACCTTCTCAGCCTTAATACTTCTCAACCACAGGTGCATATGTAGTTTTAGATTTTTTTTTTTTTTAAACTTACTATTTTCAGTTCAACCCCTCACTATAACACTGCATATCAATGCAGTAAACACCCACCCACACTAGCAGCTTCAGCTTTTACTGGTTTGTGAATGTGTCCTTCTCACAAAGTCAAAAAGCTGTAAAACAAAAACAGGTAAGCCAGCAGCTAGATTTCTATTTATCAGAATTTTTTTTTTTTATTGAACTGTGTTGCTAAAGCAATTCCTCCCTTCTGAAGCAATATGAAGCCACTCAAATAAAACATGTTAAGGGCATTACTCCTATGAGAAAACCCCTGAAAGTTTTAGCACAGTTCCTTACAGCAGCCAGGCAGGCTTTGTGAGAGAGATCTAAGAAAGATACATGGTACACATCAAGCTTAAAGTGCATATAGATAGGCAGATGGTGCTTGCACCGATACTGTTTTTGCCTTCAGCCAAAACACTTAGTTCTTTCCTTCTGGCTACAAGATGTGATATAATTAAGAACGGAAATAGGAAGTTAAAAACAGTGGATGCTAATCTGAGAAAAGACATCCCTGGTGTGTGTATAAGCTTCCAAGTTAAGAACAACATCTAGCCAAACATGACAACCTGAAATGGGATCCGTACCTCAGCAGTTGTCTGATGCCTATGTTTTTTAATCACAAAGGAAAGCACTAGAGAAAAGAAGTTCACAGACATTTACTTTAAGACTTCTGTTTCTATTCTGCCTACGGCTCACTAACTAAAATGAAAGTGCAAGAAGAAAATGATTAGTTAAGACTAAAAATAAATTTTTTAAATAGCCAGAACCTCTCGATCCACAGAATCCAATACAGCTCTCTCACAGTATCTAAAATCATTTTATACCCCCTTGCATTCTTATTTTGCAAGCTTGCCTGCCCCCAACCCATCCCATCAGAACTGGGTGGTTAAATAGTTGTGGCCAGACAATTGTCAGTTCAGATGTCAAAAAATGGTACTTCAAGACAGAAAGCCAGCTGTGAATACCGAGTTGTGCAAGTGTCCACTGGAAAGAATAAAATCATAGGCTTGACCCTACTTCACCCACTCATTTTGAACAGACCTAGAAAAATCAGTGGGTTTGACCTCAGCTTCAAGAGTAAATCTAGATCTTGGCCAGAGCCTTTGAAGTCAGTAAAGTTATGCTTAATTTACCCCAGTATAACTGAAATTAGAGTCTAGCCTGAGGGTAAAAATGTCTTTTAAGTTACCCAGCCTGGTCCTCCCCCTGTGCAGGTTTGTAGCTGCACCACAGTGACTTTGTTCTCCTCATATCATCTCTCCCTAAGACTTGAAGTTTGTCATTGTTTCCCTCTAGCCACAGTGTAGAAGAGATTCTCAGGGTCACAGCTGATCATGGGACTTTACTCTGTGAAGGGAACTTTTCTCCCAGCCTTCTCATATGATAGCATTTATCTGTATTCTGTAATTACACAGAACTACAACTGGGTAAAATCAGAGAAACCCACTAGGCAGGATAACCTACATTTTCAAGTCTAAGGAAAGAAAATGGGTAGTTCTGAAGTAAAAAAAGCTAGAGAAAAAAATAAGACTTGTATATGCTTTGGTGTTCTTAAAGAGATTTTTTTCAGGTCAGAGGGACTAATGCAAGTCAAACTGTTCAGGAAAAGAGACACTGAGTGACAAAAAGGCAGATGATGAAGCAGGAGCAGAAGAAACTAGATCAAGTCAACAGAAAGCAAGTTCATGATTGGATTTGGCTGCCAAAATACCTTCCCATGTTCTCTCTCCTGACCTTTAGTAAATTATATCCCATGCTGTTCTGTCTCCCCATGGAGCCATAAGGAACATTTACTTTCCTCTGGCTCAAAGCATGAGCTCAATACAGGAAAGCCAAGCAAGCTAAAAAAGGTTTTCAGAAACAGATTGACAGATCCACAGTCACTGGTCTCTGCACCAGTGTCTCTAGCAAGCATTTCCCTGTGCAGCTGAGGGGCTGCACTGAGCACATTTCACACTGGGCTAGCTCCTACTGGGAGGCACCAAGAACGTGACTGGAAAAAGCCACGAGCATCCTGCTCTAACGTTGACAATAGCCCGGCTTGGAGCAGAGGGCTTGGACTCAATGTCTTCCTGAAATCCCTTCCAACATAAATATTCAAAGATTCCACCAACATCTTTAAAATTTCACTTTTTTTTAAAAACTTGAGTTAAACAAGTATAGAGGAACAAAACCTCTCCAGAAATAAGCAGTGCACTATTAAAAAGCATGCTGTAATAAAACCTTTAAGTGAGTTTTAAGTGACTATTAAACACATAATAATGCACCTTGCTACAGCCAGCAATGGAATTGAGTACTGAACACTACAATCAGAACAAAATAATTTAGCACAGATGCCTTGACAATCCATTATTCAAATGGAAAACAAAGGTCAGTTGTCCACAACACATAGGTTGCTATGTGAAAAACTCATTCCCAAGTTTTTCCTACAGCCTGTTTTAATTGAAACTCCTAGGAACTTTGAGCTTAGAAAAGCAACATTAGACATAAAGCTTCTCAAAAGTCACTAGAGAGAAGGACACCCACCTAAGCTTTGTTATTTTTACCAGTTAATCTTAGGCCAGGCCTAAATTCTCACCTGGGATTAGGCCTTTCCATGGTACTTGCTGTTTTCGGATGCCACATGCAGTGCACAGGGCTAGTTAGAGCAGCTCAGGAACAAAACCAGCAATGCCTCCTACATGAACATAAAGGGTTACAGACTAGGCATTAGACACCAAGTTCCAGGATCAGGGCAACTAACCCAGCTACTTCACCACAGGCTTGTTAATTCTAGGGCTAGAGAGAGATTGGCTTTACACTTAATCTAAATTACACACACCTGGTAGGTATCTTCACGGCCAATACTAATCCCCCTGTTAGCACTCTGCCCAGAGCTGTGCTGCAGTACTTTAAGCCAGGGCTCCAAACTGTTTGTATGGAACTGGCCATCCTCGATCTGTATTGTGAGGGGACTCTTCCCTTTTTGGAGAATTTGGAAGTAGCCATTTAAGCCAGCTAGTATTTGTTGTGCATGAATTAAAGCAGCATTAATTCAGGAAATTAATCATAGTCTTGCTCGCTTTCTATACCAGACTTTATCCGTTAATCTATACTTAGAGTAGAAACTCTAAGTCACATCAGTGGCTGAGACAGCCATTGTAAAGTCCTGATAACAGAGAGTTAGAAAGTGCACAAGCAACTATAAAGAAAAACATCAAGGTTATGGTATCACAAAAGGAACTTTGTCTGCTTGGCCAGAAAATGGTTTCTTTACAATACTACTTCCTTATTGTCCAGCAAGTGTTTTGTACTATTAATTGTAAAAGTTGCAGGCAAACTACAATGTGAGCCTATTCAATATTCTCCATCAAGCAAAGATCACCACTTCACTTGTGCAATTCAAATAAGTATGAGTTCGTGATGCCTTCTCTGCCTTTACTATACAGTGCTAGGGAACCAACAGAGTAGTAGGGATGCTGCAACACCATACGGAAGACAAAACTGCCCTGCTACATGTGCAGTATCTGGGATCAAACTTTACGATCAGGCATGAAACCAATTACACTTTATCAATACAACACTAAAAAACAATCTCCCCAAATCCAAAACCATTGTACTTCCTGTGAATTTCTGTCTAAAGTTTATTTCTGCCTTGATGCCAACAGAGACACTGTGCTGATGAGAGCTGGTGCTACACAAATCTGGCTGGTTGGACATTTTGGTTTGTTTGCACCAGCCTTTTTAGTCCTGCTTTCTCCTCACTCTCTACTCCCCTGTATGGGCCAGAAACTTTTCTGTTTAATGCCAATCACTACAGTTTGTTGGACATTTGTACTCCTGTAATAAACTGTAAGATTAATAGGAGGTCACATGTTTGAATCTACATCTCCTATCCTTGTCTCTAAAGGCTGTGACAGATGGGCACTGACTGATTTAGCCATGATGTGTTAAGGCATTACTACTCTCAGCCATCCACTCACCTCCTCTCCAAAGGTGATTGCCCTGTGGCAAACGCACGCCAATCCTGCAGCTTCTGTAGTTTGCAGCTTGGCAAATTTAATTGCAGTTACTCACTTCCGTAACTCCCGCAATGTAACTTCTGCAGTAAGGTGGGGTAGGCACCTGAGGACAGGAATATAATACACCATATGCCTTAACCTGGCACAGCTCGTCTGTCACAGCCAAAAGGGCCAGTATTTCAATGAGAGATTTCAGATATGCACCCAAGACAAACAGAAGTTCCTTCTGACATGAAGCTACATACAATCTAAGAATGGATTCTTCCTATTTTCTGTTTGATCACTAGGTATACTAAACTTCTTTTTTTGTCCATGCGGTATTTCCCACTATAGGTCTAAGGCAAAAATCGAGCTCATGCAGATTTCCATTCCAAGCACCCTGATGTTCTTCCTATAGGACAAGTCAAACTGACCCTATCCCAGTTAATAAATATTTCCAGTGTTGCTGCTCTCTCTGTATCCTGCTTAAATGTAATAACACCACAGCAACGGTTCCCGGCACTCTGGAGATGATGGGAAAGTATAAACAGTGCTCCATCTGCAGTTCATTTGCTATCACTATAAAAAAAGAGCAAAACAAGCCTTTGACTGATGGTTGGTTTCCACAGTTCAGTGGCAACAGCTTTGCAAATGAACTATTTCAGGCAAGAGCTGGTGGCAGTTATTTGATAAAATACAGCAGTTCTGATAATATGTGGATTTTTTTTAACTTGGACTTTGTAAATGGTAGTGTTCAAGGACAAACTTGCCAGGTCAAATTTGACCCAGGTGCTGAATGTATAAAAGCTGAGAGGTAGAGATCACTACAGGAAAGATTAATGACACAATTATCATGAATTTGTGCAGCTACATAGCTGTGCACAGAGGAAAAGTTTTATTTGGAGGCATAGTAAATGAAGTCTAAGTATGCTCTAGGGATACTTCTGTTCCTTTTTCTGTATGGAGAGTTTTGTCTCAGAGTTATTCAAATATACTTCAGTTACTAGATGCAGGCTTTAAAAATTAATATTTTCTTTACTTCTACCTGATGAATCAGTTACAATGTAAGATCAGCAGTTCTGTAGTTTCCTATTATTATCAAAATGCACTATTTAGCATTACCCAGCTACCCTGCACTGAAAGATTCTCATAATATGGCCAGCTGGCCCCTTCAATATCATGTTTTTCATGCTTGCTGCAATGCAATCAGTCTGTGATATTTTTAATTATTATCTTTCCAAATGTGTAAAATTGAGCTCTGATTCTCCTGAGCAAAAGCATTTTATAGTTCAGCAGGTGTGATGTACTAAAGCGTAAGGAACACAATTCTTATGTCAAACAGTAAGAACACCTTAAACAATTTGGAACTATATTCTTACCTTGTGAAATCAGCTAAAGCTCCTCTAATATTGCTATTTCACTCATTTACATGTCCTGAAGAGATGGCACCTGAGGGAGGTACGGCCACACAGAGAGAGGGGCCAGGAAGAATAGTTGATCTCATTGCCCACTGCGCAGGGTATGGTATACTTGTACCACTAATTCCCTTCAAGCTCTGGGCACCTCGTCTGATATTCAGATTGTTGTCAGAGTTTTGGCCCAATATTCAAATTTATTAAGTATCTGTAATCAAAGCCAGAGGGGCTCTGCATGTAAAGGCACTTGATATACTGTTGGTTAAATTCAGCACTAGGGCCAAATCTCAGTATCACCTGACCAAAGTTCTCACCTCCTCAATGCAGAGTAAACACCACCCGTGTCACTATGGGTCTCTGCGGTTTTGAAGTTTCACATTGAAACTGGCCTCTGCAAGAGCAAAAAGTACTTCTTCCCTTGACTTCAATTCTTCCTTCATTTGCAGCTGGTCTATTCCCTGCAAATATTGGTAGGTGAAATTGTGAGATCTGTTAACAGATTTTATCTCATCTTCCTGTCATTCGACAATTTCAGTTTCAGGGATGTTAGGCCCAAGAAGCAATTCTGGAGGAAACTGGATTGTGAGAACATGACCCAAATGTTCCTGACTTCAACGAAAAACTCACTGAATTAGTTCAGACACATTATGTGGTGAGCTCTTCTGCAGTCTTCCCTGAGTTTCCAGAGGTGGATAAATAATTCAGTCAAACATAAACATAATCACTTTTGAAATCTGCTGAATAAAGGAGTCTTTTCCTGATGACCCCCCAGGTCTCACTTTGTTTCAGTGGAAACGCTTTGTGATTAAAACACTCAATATTACAAGAAACCCATCCTGTTCCCAGGCCAGCCTGTGAGGATTGCTCCTCACTCTCAGGCTCTCAGTTTCTAAAGCTCCTGAATATTCATCGGCCTTTTTCTGTTCAAAGTAGACTGGACTCTTCAGTAACTCTTGCTCCACTCAGACTTCTCATCTGCAAAATGATAGCTCTTCACATCACAGAGGTGTGGGAAGCATGAATCCAGTCAGGTATTATGAAGAAAAGGGTTTGTAGGGGCTGCCTGCACAAATTCGCCAGGTGTGTTCAGGGTTTATTGTCCCTTTTAGCCCCACTAAAAGTCTCTGTCATGTGATGTAGCTGTAATTGCATGTTGGCATTTCACTTGTGATTGGAGCTGCTTCCACTCCAGAATATTATAGGAAGGTAAATAGCCTGTTCATGTGTAAAATTCAGTGCTGCTTGGCCATTTATCTCTCAGGTACCTTTCAGAGCTCCTAATTGAAAGCTTGACATTCTCTACTAATTCATTAAGCAGGTATTTATTGTACAACTATGAACTGCTGCATAATTCGTTTTTTACTTAATTGTAGCCTTTCACCCCTTCTTTTCACAATGACCAACTGGAATTGCATCTTCTGTTCTTTCTAAACCGTTCATTCATTCATACCGGCCACCAGGATACAATTTCTCATTTCCAGCTGGGAACTGCTTCCAGTAATACCCTGTTATACACACCACAAATTTAGCAGTATGAATGAAAGCAGTGATACATATTAAGCAGTATGCCATGTTTTTTCTGGATACAAAATTTCAGAATATCTGCTAAAATGCAAAGTTTGTTTGTAACTTCATCTACCTCTCCTTTCCTCATAATTATTTACATGGAACCATTGGGAGACAGCATGTCATAATATTCTTTCATACTTGCAAAACCACAAACTAAGAGAAAGTTGAGCCAGGACTAATGCAAACAGACAGAAACAGATAAGTACATCTGGCTATGAATAAACAGCAAGTTTTTTGCTTCCTCTCCTGGAAGCTTTCTTGGATTGTGTTCCACCGCAGTTTATTCTTTTAGAGGTGAATTGGCCTGCTTCAGTAGTTGCATAATATTGTAAAGCATCACCAGATTCAGTCACCATAAAAGACCTAAGTGTCCAAGAGCAAAAGTAGATCTAATTTTTAGAGCCAAAGACCCATCACTTGCACAGATTAGTATTAGCTAAAGAAAAGAATGAAACAGATGTAATCAGCTCTACATATTCAAAAACAGTACTAACAGGGGTGAGAAGTTAGAAGTGAGCTGAGTTAAATTCACACTGTGAATGGCCAGGTTGATCCCATGCACAAGTTGCTTTGCACACTCGCAGCACTGTCCATGTTGTGGAAGGTACAAACGGCAAGAACTGCGCTTTCCCACCCAGAATATGAACAACATCAGAAAAAAATGCACAGAGCCCATTTCACAAGACAAAAATGGCATTATGCACCAGCCAGCTGAAGGGAGTCTAACCAACTTCATAATAGGAACAGTATCACAAATCACGAGTCGGTGGGGGTCTTCGGTGGACCTCAGATCAGGTTTACAGATTACAATAGATTAGCACCAGCTACAACCTCTAAGATTTATTTGGTCTCTACCTTATAAATTTATAGATCTGCTTTCACCAGGAGAGAATGGAATGCCCCATGCTTTTTACCATTTGCCATTTTCTCTTAATGGTTGAAGCACCCTGCATTATTAAAAAAAAAAAAGTATTTGGGGAAATATCCATAACAAATCAAATCACATTGGAAATGCTGTTTGCCTGTTGAACAGAATGTGTAAATTAATATTAGAAACCTCCACTTTAATTTTTCCTGTATCCATTCCATGATAACTTGTTATCTATTTATTTTTAAGTACAACAGAAAGTTTAGTTTACTCTTTTCTGAAGCTATTCTGAATGTAGTCATTCATCCTTTTTTAACAAGTTGCAGTAGAACATCACAAAAACATTGCTGTGGAGTCTGAAGGATGGTAAACAGAAATAGATTTCAGATTTAATAGTAATATTTCTCAAAAATGAGTAGATACTTTCAGTTACTTCTACTGAATCCTCTAATCCTAAACCTATGGTCCAGAGTTCTCAGAGATTTACTCCAAAAGTAATGAATTTTCTCTAAATTCAGTCTGTTATTTTCAAGCTTGTAGAAAAAACTTTTACAGAAAGCTAAAACAAAAACAAATGTTTTCTATTTGTTTCAAGAAAAAGCTCTCTGCAGTTGCAATTTTTTATGCCAAAATTGAATCCTATATTGCAGAAACACAAGGGCTATTTACTGGCTAAACGCTAGTGGAAAGATAAAATCTATTTATCACTTACAATTTTCAGTGGCATGTATGTGGTCTTTATTGATTTTTGTTATTTACAATCATTCAACAGTTACTCAGAACTTAATTTTGTAATTTTCTCTGTTATGTTTCTCAATCATATATCTTATCTCTTTCCTAACTGAAAGGACTGAGCTTTCTTACAGAAAGGATTTCCATAGTTTATTCACAAACCCTTCAACAGCAGCTCTAAGTCTGTTCAATTCGTCTGTTGTGTAAATAAAACAGCACTTCAAACAAAAGATGAAAGTACTGCTTTTGCAGATATCCTCCCTGTATATCCATTCAAACTAGAATCCGGAGTTCTTTTGCTTTCAGCACACGAGCTTGTAATTAAAAAACTTATTAGCCAAAAATTCATGAATAAGAATGCCATTCTACAACCAGGTCTGTCTGCGTGCATTGGCTCTCAGACATGGGCAGCATTCCCAAATCTGAACGCGCTCTGCGTAAGATGAGGAGTCTTTCTCATCAGATGGCCTTGAATGTACTGGGCTTACCTGCAGGAAGGGACCAAAGGTAGAAGTTAACCATATTGGGAGTTTTTACATTTGTCTTGTAAGAAAACTTACTTTCAGCTACATTTACCCACCCCAAACAATGAGATTATCACAAATCTATCTGCCTTACTGTGGCAGTAAATCAGAGACTATTTATACCCAGAGCTTTGAATACTTACTGCCTAGTAACACTGGACAAGACTAGAGAAAAAAAAAGAGAGAGCAGTTCTTAGTTATCTTCCAGTTGGTGCCTTTCCTTGTCATGGAAAGTTTTACAAACAAGTATTGCTTATTGCTTTAAGCTATTGGGTTTGAGACCCGATGGTTTGAAATTTGGTCTCAGGTTTGCCAAATCTGGTTATTAAGTTTTAATGGCTCAAAAATAATGAAAGGCTAGGATATGCATAGATTATTGTAAATAAATAACGTGATATGTCAGGAAGAATGAAGAAGGGGAGTGATGAAAGGCAATAAAAGACCACCATTGAAACAGTACCATTGCAGATCAGCATAAACATCGTGAAGGTCTCCAGTTAAGATCTCTTTTTTTTTCAAAGTTGTGTGCTTCTATTGTTGTGCTGAAAATGTTTCGAGAAGGTACTTTTCAAGAATTTAAAATAATGAAGAAAAACTACATTTCCCTATTTGCATTCTCATTGAAGTTTTAATACTTTAAAGTAAACTCAATCTGATAAGATATTTTTCTAAAGAAATTTATTCCATTAAGGGGGAAAGAGACAAATGTCCTGAAAAAGGATTTAGCACAGGCATTCAAGCTCTGCCATTGGAAAGGGTAAGTAGCAAGCTAAACAGATCTTGAATGTCAAGTCATTTTCTTTGTTATATTTCATTGTAGTTAGGCTTGGGTGAACTTCAGAAAATGGATGTGTGTGCATACATGCGTCCTTCTGTTTATGGAGGGTGTAATAACTCTGGAACAGCTGACGTATTATGACAGAGAATAAATACAAAACTGTATAAACAGATTTCATTGCAATTGGTAGTCCTTAGACAAAACTTTCTTATAGTCACATACTGCTGAACTCAGTAAAGACAGGATTTAGCAAAGCTCAATTGTCCAAAACAAGGATCTAATTCCATTTTAATGTTTATTACATAAACCCAGGATACAAGTATTTCATTGCTAATCTGGGAGTAGAAAGATCAAGATATGGCCCCCTTATATGAGCGTAAAATACAAGCATTTATTTCAGTTTTCTGAAGCTCAAAGAATGTGCTAAACTTTGTGATTATTATTTTTAAATGCTTTTAATTAATCTCAGAACAAGTTGTAGCTAAAGTTCATGATTTAAGTGCTTTAGATTGCAGAGATGCAGTTCCAAGGAAAAGTGTGTTTTTGTGTTGCTAGGGGAACCTTTAATGTGCGATGGCAGCAGTCACATTCTGAAAAACAAGAAAGGAATCATAAGTATGTATTGTTTAATAAAAAACATGAAAAGATTAAATCAAGGTCTAGAAAATCATTAAGCATAAAAAAAGAGGGAGAGAGAACATTTTTAATGCATTTTAAAAGAGTTTTTAAATATTTAATATTAATATCAGTATTTTAAAATATTTATTTGTTAAAACTATATTTAATTATTTCAGAGGAAAAGGTTAGACCAGAACCGTTGACAGAGATTGCTTAATGAAAAGAATTAACGGTGCTCTGAAAGGATCTCAGAAGTCTGGTGCTACATATGTGGAATCAGTGGAAGGATGCGGACTGTAGACTTTCCATGACATTTTCTTAAAAATCCAGAAATCTGTGAAACTTTCTTTGCTTCAGAATTTGTCATAAATCAGATCTCAACAAATCTGTCAATCTTACATACACATTTGTGCTATATTTTACAGTAATTTTCTCCATTGCCAGGGTGCTATGAAAATCCTTCTGAACTGAACCCTAAACAAAGACTTTCTCTGTCTCCTGTGGATTGAAATCATTGCTCTAGATCATCACTAAAAATCATAGGGTCAGGGTCTCAGTCAAGCTCTGCCCATTTATATCCACTGAGTAGATAATGTGGTGCCACAATATAAGGACATTAAACTACTAGCGTCCAAAGGAGGGCAATAAAGGTGGTGAAGGGTCTGGAGGGGAAGACGTATGAGGAGCGGCTGAGGTTACTTGGTTTGCTCAGCCCAGAGAACAGGAGATGAGGGGAGGCCTCATGGTGGCCTGCAGCTTCCTCACGAGGGGAGCGGAGGGGCAGGGCTGATCTCTTCTCTCTGGTGACAGCAACAGGACCCGAGGGAACGGCATGGAGCTGTGACAGGGGAGGGTCAGGCTGGGTGTTAGGAAAAGGTTCTTCACCGAGAGGGTGGTGGGCACTGGAACAGGCTCCCCTGGGAAGTGGTCACGGCACCGAGCCTGTCAAGAAGCATTAGAACAATGCTGTCAGACATATAGTTTAAGTTTTAGGTGGTCCTGTGTGGAGCTAGGAGTTGGAGTTAATGATCCTTATGGGTCCCTTCCAACTCAGGATATTCTGTGATTCTATGAAATCTGATCAACAGAAATTAATATCAAGTAAACAAGTTTTTAAACAGCTTGAGTAGAACTATGTAAATAATTGAATTTTTGGCCAACTGATCACACTTAGAGGTGCTTAGTGACACTGAAGTATTAAGTGAATATGGTTAAATTTGAGCTCAAGCATAGTTTCAAATTCACAATTACATTCTTTAAATTTTGAAGCAAAACCTTTTGACTGGTCTGATAGGGAAATCTACTTTCTCAGGTGAAAACTATTCAAAAAATCAGCCTGGATCTATCTAATAATTTCACTGCCCTGCATATAGCTTTTTGGTGCACAAGGTACTTATTTGAAAATATTTCCAAGCCTCTATTTCTTATTGCTCTAGAATGTCTAAAGCCCTAGACAGGCACCTTCTGCAAAGAAAAACTTTCTGGAGTGGAGATCACAAATACTGAGTTTCTTCTTCATTGTTCCTCCTACAATTGTCCTGGTGCCTTGCAACTGCATCTTGCAATTGGTTGCAATCCAGTACTTTGGATAGGCTGAAGAAAAACACAATTCAACTGCTCACAGAAGAAGGAGAAGATATGTGTATAATCTTCTATTAGTTATAGGAAGCTTATTTCATTGTTATACATTTTGCAGTGCCTCACTCAAGGGCTTCTAGCACAATAATCATAGCCAACGCATGAAGAAATTCTGTTTTTCCTTCATTCTTTGGCAGCTCCATTAGGTAGCATATGAAATTTTTCTTCTTTATCTTGAACAAATTTGTCTAAAAACAGAAATTATTTTCATCAATTGAAGGGAAAGCAAGGACTAATCAGACTTGGTGTAGACTTTTGTTATGACAATTACTTTCTGATGAGTTCTTGTTTAGTAAATATGTTTATTTACTGTCTATTTCATGAATATTTCTGGGAAATAAGCTTCATGAGTAGGTAAGAAATACTGATTTCATAAATATTTCTACTGTAGTCATAAAAAGAAACTACAAGGAAAGCTGGTACATCAGGAAAATTATTTGTAGATAGGCTATTGCTTAAGAATTCCCAAACCCATTACAGAAACTATGAATCGTGAAGAACAAAAATGTGTGAAATGTCTATAAAAGTATTTCATAATTTGGTTGTTTCTCTACACTGTATACTTCACACAAGGCTTAATCGTCAAGGAATCCTACACTGAAACACTGACAAAATTATGAAAATTATTATGGACTCTTTAAGCCCACCAACATCTATAGTTGGATTGTCCATAGAACCCGAGTCAGCAGCCATAAAATCCAAAAATACAAATTTATCAGTCCTAATTCCACAATAGGATTTCTACGCACAGGCCTCAGGTCTGATAGCTAACTATTGCGTTCCCAACTTTACCTTCTTCCTCTGACAGTGGGTTTATTACAGATATTGACAGTGCTATATTTAAAGACCTAAACTGGAAATACAGACTAACAAAATATGGAAAATAACAACGTTGGAAAGACTGCTTGTCTTAAGGCAATAATATTCGCTATTCGACCTTTTTCTTCTTTGCATCAGACATTCAAGAAGAATAGAACATCATAAACTAACTTCCATAGGGACAAACTATATCATAGATAATCTCTTCGAGAGTAGCATGCTTGCATTAACATACATGAATTAACTTACTGTAATTTATGATATGTAGGACTAGGACTTTTTAATGTATAACCTGCATTCAGTTATGTAGCCCAATGCATCAGACTTTTCATTCTAATAAGTTTGATGTGTACTAGACATTTGCAGTAAATGTTTACTTTAAAAGTCTCACTGAAGAAGGGAGAAAACATTCTCTATTTTTCATTATTCATTACTTGTTCTGGCTCAAATCATAATTTTCTAACTGTTTCAGACAATCTGTTAGTTTCACCTTACTTTTCATGCTTCTATAGCATTAATAACAGAACACTGAAAGCTAAGGCATATTTTAGTTGAGCTTACAATAAAGAACAAAGCGTAATCCATAACAGTTGCCGTTCATTACTCCATTGTTCCAATATTATATTTCTATAATTGCATTAACTTTCACAGTACTATACCGGCATGTAACTAAATAGCACATTGGTGGCTAAGGCCTGGAACAGATGGGCTTCTCATGAGCCAGTTCCCCAGCTGTTATGTGCCAGCACAGCTCTGTTGAAACCAATGCAATTACAATAACATCAGCCAAAGATCTGCTTCACTGGATCATATTCTGATGTATTTGCATCCATATATATACCTCTACCAATACAACATACATCATGAATTGCATAAAAACAGAGCGCAAAAACAATTGTACAGTGCCCCAACACAGGTCAGCTGGCCCAATAGCACATCCAAAAACACGTCTGGTCACGGGTACTTAGGAGAGGAGCATAAGAAACTGCAGGTGTATCACATGAGCTTGCTCTTGTAGGGGTCCAGCTTTATTGGGAGCAATTAGTGAGCTGGAGACCTCTTGAAGTACAGTTTGCATCCAGCTCATCATACTTTGTACCCACTGATAGTCCTACCCTCACTGCATTTTTTAATGCTTTATGAGTCCGTTTCTATTTTTGACTTCCACAACATGCAGTGGCAATGACTACCACAGCTGTGTGAAAAACAGCTCCTTTGTATGTATTTTTAACCAGCTGCTTGATGTTTTCACTAAATCCTCACTAGTTCTCATCATAAACACTAAATAACTGGTCCCTCAATTCCTTAGCAATCTATTTGCCTTTCTAACCTCCCTTCCACACTGATATGCCTTCAGAGCACTCTGAGACAGTCACTCTCATTTTTTTTCCCTGAGTCCCACTGAACATGTTTCACTAAAGTTACACGGGCCTGACTGGTCAGTGCTTTACACCTACTATAATCATTAAAACTTACAGGGCAAATAAAGTACAGAGTGGTTGAAAAGCAATCCTGATTCAATAGCATCTTATACCCAAATGCATGATATATTCCTACTGACCACAGCTTGATAGAAATCTTCCTGTCTCTAGTAGCATCAACAGAGCAATGTTAATTTATACCAGATGCACATCTGGCCCAGCTTGTGTAAAGAAGCTGTTGAGGTAGAAATTTAATATTTAAGCTAGTACAAACCTACAGAATTCTGCAATAAAATTAAATTTGGATACAGGATTAGTTACTACTTTGATTATCTGTTAAAGCAAGCTTATTTTTATAGTAAACAGAAAATTACAAATAATTGGAATAAAACTTTTACTGTTTATGTAGTGTCACTTTGATGACACCTTAAATGTATTTATTATTAAAGTGGATGAGTGACATGGCTAAACAAGGTGAGACGAGTGACCTGGCACCTTGGGTTTCTCCCGTTTTTCTACAAAAACTAGACATAGCCACATAGTCACAGCCAGCCAGCCACATGCATGAAGTATTTACGTAGAGATGAATTTCAATACATTACAATGCCCTTGAGAAGACATAAAGCCTGAAAATCAGGGAATGTGAGAATATAAATATTCACCCACTAACCACAACTAGGGTTTTTATGATTTTAGGGATGTTGAAGATACTTTTGGGACCAAGGCTTGAGCTTAGCCAGTTCTTATAGAGAAACATTTTATGCAGTGGTCTTTTTCCCGTTCTAACTCCACCAGTTCTTATGTTGCTTTTCTTTCCCCTTTTGCTTTACTTCCTTCTTTATGTCAGGATATGAGAAGGAAACACTGATAAGCTGGAGCTTAAATTATAAGACCTGGTTTTAGTATTTAAGGCTGTTTTCAGAAAGTGGGAGAGGTCCTGAGGCCAGATGCCTGGCACTCCCTTGGTGATTCAAGAGTATGTAGAAGCAAGCTTGCTACCTATTGTCTTGGCTTTCCGAAGTAAACCTTGTTCTCCCTACCCTGCTGTAGTTTCTCTGTCTTTACTACTGCTGCATCTAAGTGATCGCTAGTTTTAAAGTCTGGCAAAAACCTGAAAAAAGATAAACAGAGTAGCATAACAGTAAGCTGCTTTTATTAATTTTCACCTGTCATTCGAGAGACTTAATTAAATTTCTCCAATTTTGGCCATTGCCAGGAAGTGTGACAGACCAGAGAGTGATCACCCGAGTTTCTGCAGTCCTTCAGGGCACAGACCTGCGGCACAGCAACGCAATACAGCACTGGGCGAGGACATGCTGCAGGCAAAGTCCTTCAGAGAGCCGGAGAATACAACATAGGCTGCACTGTGTCTTCACCCCCATAGTACTGAATGTTTATCATATTCTCCTCATATTATTTTCCTTGGACTAGTCTGACATTTCAGCACAATGACAATTGGAACATTAAGATAGTACCTCTAAGCAGCATTCCTCTATAGTATGATATCTGAATATCATTGTTTCCATAACCAGCTTAAGTGTATTCTGAAGAAAAATATGTTGTGGAAGGATAGTATAGGGAAAAGCAAAATGCATCCCTCATCAAGAGGAAAGTAATCATTCTTTTGATATTTCTTTATCAATCCATCTTAGTCTCTTTGTGCACCATGTTATTGCCTGACCAATGGGGAACTCTTGTAGACCTGTCAACTGATTTCCCAAAGCTTAGAAATGAGGCAATTGTGGACTTTAAGTGTGACAACATACTAGCAAAATTGTGAGTGTTGCAGAAAAATGCAGATACTATATAACAAATTGCTCATGCATTTTAAGAAACACCAGTGCCAGGAATTTTTATAGAGATGATGAAACGCTGAAATATGAGCAGTTTGATGACCTTATTTTTAAAAATGGTGTTGTATCAGAGATGTTGAAGCACAGATGAGGACTTCACTCTGTAGTAATACCCACTCGTTATTCTTTACCGGTTGTTTTTATTCTTTTTGGTAAGGGATCTTCGAAGTACACATTCCTGACAGTTTGTCCTTCAAAACCAGCTATCAGGCACTCAGCTACCTAACTTCACAATTAGCAAAAGCTATTTGTGATAGTGAAAAGCAGTCTATGCCCATATTTTATTAAGACACATTATTGTCACGGAGTTTGATCACTGGTATTATTATTTAAAGTAAATATCAGAAATTATATGAAGGCATTATAGAGATCTGGAAAAATTACTGAAAGATCCATGAAAAATGGCTTTCCCTTTGGATGATTTGAACAGTTCTTCTGTTGAGGCTATCTCTGTCTGTTTCTTTTTGTAAGACCTCTGGACTGAAGACATCTTCCTGAACTTTGTGGAATCATACTCAGATTTAAAAAGCTAAGGCAAGATTAAGTGACAAGACTTGTGCCTAATCAGCATTCGAAGTCCCTCTTGAAACAAACCCAAAACAGTTCACCATAATGCAAAAAAGCCCTCAACTCCATTATGATAATCCTATGTTATATGTTATGGAAGGATCCTACGATTTCCAGTAAGCCAGGTACATACAATGCAAAACAGCTACAAACATTATAAACCAGAATTGACCTTATGGATGATTTGGCTCTTTTTTCATGGTATTTTCCATGATTTCAAGCCTTATTAATCCACATACCTATGACATTAAATCTGTGCCCAAAGCCATAGGAATGAGCATGAAATAATGGATCTAGGTCTTACAAGTTGCTAGGACTAGGCATGAAATCTATGTGAAATGCACCCATTTTAGTATGGTTTTCAATGTTCCAACCTTCTATTATTAAAAGTTACGAAAAAAGCAGTAAGTTACATTCTAGCAGATTAGATATACCAACTGGATGCTCAGTTCTCATACTCTCAGCAGATGGCTATAACCTTGACATTGCCAGATAAGTTACTATTTTCTGTGTAAAAATCCTTTTTACTAGGTATTTCCAGCTAGACTGAAAGGGCTGTCTTTGCTATTTAGTGTAAATGTGTCCTATGGAAGATTTTTCTTTTAAAGAAGAAGAAAATAAGAGTGATCTTGCAATGGTGCACTACACATAGTTCAACTGGCAAAGACCATACATGTAGATGTTTAGTTTGGTGTAGTAAATTGGCAAGAGGGCCAAAGAACCAATGTGAGGGATAAGAAAGCCAGGGGAGAAAATAAGGCGGTAATATGAATTAAGGAGAAAAAAAAAAAAAAAGAATTATAGCTCTACATAGAGCTACTCATCTAAAAGAGTTTATTTCTGGCCCTTTACCCATAGGATTTTTCCAACGATAATATGGTATAAGCAGTAATAAGACCTTCATGAATGATGTTGCAGACAAATTATGGAAAAGAGATCAGATCCTTTCAGCCCCACTGCCACATTTCTTGCATTTTCCCCGCAGAAGGCATTATTTGCAACCCCACGCAGGGTTTTTACAGTTTCCATTTGTTTGTTCGGGATATTTTATGACTTTGTGCTTGTGCATTGAATGCTTGTCATCCTATTCATGTCACTATGACTTATGTTCATAAAGCCTTATCATTCCATATAACCAAAATGAGCATCAGTTTATTTTCTGTCCATCTTACACATTACAGATAAACAGAGCATAAATTTAACTGTTATGTTTAAATTTAACAAACTCAAAACCTATCAATGTTAAACCAATGAAAGAAGCATTAACAAAAATGGCATCAATTATTTACATATCCTCTAGAGAAACTTTGTGCTTATATGGTGGTAATATTTAAAAAAAAGAAAACTGCTTCTTCTGAAAAATAACAAATGGTTGCTAGAGGTACTGAGAAAATTAAGTTTCAAGTTCTCTGCATTTAACCCAAGAACCAGTGCAGAACTTCAGAACTGAGTACAGCAGACTTTGGATAGCAGATCTCGTATATTATCTAACCGCTTGATTCAAAACACTTCTTTCAAAACACGGGTTTTTTGGAGTAGACAATATTGTGTCCTGTTTCATTATAATATTTGTGTCAATCACAAGTGTTTAAAGTAAAAAAGTTATAAATATAAAGCTGGTATAAGGACTAAGCAGTATTGTGATATATATTCTACATTTAAATAGTAGCTATTCTATAAACACAAAATATGCAATTACACTATCCTGAAAAGGCAAGTGATCTGTTTTTAATTTTAGGTTTTCTAAATTTATATCTGGGAACTGTATTACTTTCAGGAACTATGGGTTAAATGGGAGGAAAAACAGAAGCAATAAACTTGCTTTGGCAGTTAAACATTGAGTTCACTGATTTCAGGAATAGTTTCTTTTCCACGTACTGAAGACTTTTCCAGTGGGAATAACTCATTGATATAGCGAGGACAATGAAGCACAATGTCTTCTTACAGTGGAAGCTCAGAACAGTAAATACGAGATACAAAATGTTTTAATTTCATGTTTTGAAAGAACAAATATTTTGAAAGCATGTTTCCAAAATACATCTGCAAAATAGCTTGTCATTTTCCTTTACTCACTGCTTCCACGAGACTCAGGGCATTATGCTTCATGGTTACTCAACTCTGTGCAAAAACATCTTCCTGCAGAAAGAATGGTAATGCTTTTTACAAAAGCCTAAGCAAAAGCCAATGTGGAAGTACACCTCCAGCATGGATCTACTAAAACAGTTCATCTTTGGAAATGACAGCAGCAGTACAATCTGAAACAGATCATTCCTTCTGATCCAATGTTGTTCTGAATGACTTCAAATTGTACATAAAGTATATGACATTCATGACCATAGATCACTGTCAGTATTATATAATTTTCAAAACCTATGATTATCAGCTGCCAAAGTCATGGCTGACTGTGGCTGACACACACTGTCCTACTTTTTTGTACAATCAACACTGGTGCTTCAGCAGCAGTTCTAGTGGAAAGTAAGATCTGTGATAAAGATCCTCTGGCAGATACAGACATAGTGATAAGGTCACCTTATCACTAAGATGGAGGGATCTGCTAGCAGTGAGCTGTCTTGGCAATAAAAAGCAGACTGAGTTTCCATAAGAATTTGAAAAACACCTAAAGAAATATCTGTTAGTAGAGAACAAAGCAGGTCTGTCAATGCCCTAGGAAGACCTATGTATAAGGGCCTACTCTTGAGCTCTTCATTTGTGAAGGTTGCTATTTTGTATGACAGACAAAAGTCTGGCTATATCATACAGGTACATTTCTATATCCAAAAAGTATCTTCTGCAATTCCTTTTCTTTTCCCCAGAAAGTTTTGAGTTTTGAGCTGTTCAAGATGGATGAATGAGGACATATTCTTGTCTTTTGAGTATACAGTGTCTTGATTAAACTGAAGATATTTTTCCAAAAGAATGTGTTATGTATTTAAGAAAAGAAGTTCACTGTGGGGTGATAGAGATCAACATTTTCTTTCCTGGAAGAAGCTTTGTTTAGTTTCCATTAAGTAATGAGCTGCTAAAGGATTTGCTGGTACAAGAATCCAAAAAAAGACACCTTAAACACACTAAAGCAAAGCATTGTCCTGTGGGACAATGGCATAGTACAAGCTGGTGCCAGTAGGCACTCTGTTGCTGATATATGAACTAGAAATAGCTAACCAAGATCTGTTCCAGAAACATTCTTGAGAAAATTGTTTTCCTGAAATACACAATCATGCTTATTTTTTTTACATTCCAGTGTTTTTACTGGTTTGGTAGCCTTGACAGGAGGCATGAATCACAAACTTACAAGTAGACAGCATTCTGCATTCCTTTCTGTGGAAAAGTCAGGCCCTAATGATTTTTGTAAGACAGACCAAGGGAATATGCAACATGAACATTGCTTGCTTGAGATTCATTTACATAAAAATGAACAAACAGGATACTTCCGCAGTTAGAGCTACATATAGACAATAACGGATGAAGGTACTGTCAAAGCCATGTCTTTTACTCTTTATTTAGCTGGGTTGTATCTTGTTTTATAAAACCAATTAGTTTTAATGGAATACTCTGTGAAGTACAATACTGGTGGTAAACATGAGTGAGAATGACAGAACTGAGAGGCAACAAAGTCAGCTGAATTTCATATTGAGGAATTTGTCAATAAACCACTCTGCCTTTTTCACACAAAAATTACTCATTATTTATTTCAACAAGATAACTAATGTCAGCCCATAACTACCTATGAAAATAATTTTTCTGAGTGCTCAATATTCACAATTTAATATCTGAGCTGTTTGCTCAACTTAGCTTCTTGATTTTGTTTCCTCTTCCTGACTGGAAGGCCTTTCATACTAATTTTGTTTGAAACAAACTGTATCTCATCATTAAATTAATTTGATTTTGTAATCAAATTAATCTCAATTTAAAGTCTAGCGTTCATTTTATGCAAACATGCTGTCACACGAAGCAAATAAAAATGACTGTAAGCATTTGCTGGAAAAATGGTGAATATTTTCTTGTAGCATTTTTCTGCTTTGCTCCTATCATACTCATCTGTAAAATATAACAGCAGTAAAAAAGTAATAAACAACTGACCAACATATATCTACTTATTTAGAAACAGCTCCTTGGTGAAGATTTGAGACTAAGACTTTGCATATGTCCACAGTTGTATGAGAGGATATGTTTTTTATCCAGCCACGCTAGAAGTCCTTATCTTTAGTCTCTCCTTGTGAAAGTAAATTTGTCATTGTATCAAGCCATAGCTGCCTTATACATACACCTTTCTCTAAAACCTGAGTTATGTGGACCTCACAGCAATGTTGTTAGGCTTACAGTTCTGCTGTAAGGCCCTTGGCCTCTAACACCAACTGTTAGAACCAACCCCAAACACCAAAACTCCACGTGTGCTTATGAAGAACTAAGTACACTCGAGTCAAACTGGAAGACCACAGATTTCAGTTCACTCTTAAACACATTATAGACAGCTGAAGGCTGACAGAAATAAGTCCCATTGGCTTCAGTTCTGAACATCACTGAAATAGCCTGGCCCTCAAGACCCTCACAGGGATGATGCATATTTTCAGAGGTACCAGGACTCCACACTGACATCCTACATTTCCATACCAGAATAGTTTTGAAGTGGGAACAACTTTGAAAAAAAAGTCTAGATTAAAGCACTTCTTCCTTTCAAGGGCATCAAAGGAAGGATGGAAACACACGGACTGTTAACTTCTGCCAGTTCAGCTTGTGAGACTTGCACAATGTGAATAGTACTATTAATTTATGCACTTGCAGCAGCATTTTCCTGAGTGAGCACCAGGAAAATATGTTAGTTGTGGAGACAGGAGATCAAGTTCTACACAGATTTCAACAGGTACACAGTTCAGGTCAGCTGCTACCATTTCAAGATCTCTCGGTAGGGCTGAAAAACAAGTATTACTTGTAAAAGGGCAACAAATATTACTTGTACAAAGTCTGAGACTCCTTCACTTCTTGGCCTTTGTAAGTGCTTGCCAGCTCATAGGATTAAACCAGTTATTCATACAGGAGTCAACCCGGAGCTCAAATCTGTGTTTGTACTTTGAACTGGGGTAAACAACTTAATCCTCCAGAGACAGTTTCAACTTCCGTAAAAAAAAAGTTTGAAGGTACTATTCTCCCCTACAGGGAGCATTATGAAGTGAACTCATTAACACTTAACAAGTGTTTACAGTTTCAGGAAACTAAGCTATGGAGATGATGAGCATTGGGACCCTGTTTATAGTGGAATATTTGCATTTGGCAAGTAGTTGAGAACTAGCCTTTACCCTGTTCCTTAGCATCTCTGAAGTGTCCTGCATCTTTATCAACATTTTGTTCTCTACATACATGTTGTTTTCTACATCTATTTACCATTTCCAGGCAGCAATTACTTTCATCATCCAAAAGTGGCAGTTCTTTTACAAGTCAAACTTTGTTTCACTGTTATTCCATAATATCATGAAAACAAATACCATAGGTTTTTCCTTGCACTTTTTATTTCAGCTAGGCAATTCTCTACTCCCTCTGCTCAGAAAAATTTTGAGTGCAGTAATGGTTCCACTTTCAAACTACAGAACACTCTTGAGTTTTACACTTAACACTTCCGCTACTGTTGTATAGAAAATACTAATGGTGACAGCAACGATAGGAAACACCCTTTCCTAGTCATAAACTCCTGGGTGATCTGCTGTGGTGGTTTTACCCAGCTAAACAGCTGACCTCCACCACAACTGCTCGCTCACTCCCCCTCCTCAAAGGAACAGGGGGAGGAAATACGATGGACAAGGGCTCAAGGGTTGAGATAAGGACAAGCAGGTTGCTCACTAATTACCATCACTGGCAAAACAGACTCAACATAGGGAGATTAATATAATTTATTACTATCACTAGCAGACTAGAGCAGTGAGAAACTAAAAGCAAACTACAAACACCTTCCTCCCATCCACCCTCTTCTACCTCCTCCCCCCGAGCGGCACAGGGGAACGGGGAATGGGGGCTGCGGTCAGTCCATATCGCTTCGTCTCTGCCGCTCCTTTGTGGTCACTCTCTGTTCCCCTGTCCCAGCGTGGGGTCCGCCCACGGGATGCCGTCCTTCCCGAATGGGTCCTGCGTGGGCTTCCCACAGGCTGCAGCTCTTCAAGAGCTGCTCCAACATGGGTCCGTACCAGGGGGTCCATCCTTCAGGAGCAAACTGCTCCAGCACGGGTCCCCCACGGGTGGCAGCTCCCACCGGATCACCTGCTCCTGCGTGGGCTCCTCTCCACAGGCTGCAGCTCCGGCCTGGAGCCTGCTCCTGGGGGGCTCTCCATGGGCGGCAGCCTCCTTCAGGCCACATCCACCTGCTCCACCGTGGGCTCCTCCACGGGCTGCAGCATGGAGATCTGCTCCATGTGGTGCCCCATGGGCTGCAGGGGGACAGCCTGCTCCACCATGGGCCTCACCACGGGCTGCAGGGGAACTTCTGCTCCGGCGCCTGGAGCACCTCCTGCCCTCCTTCTTCACTGACCTTGGTGTCTGCAGGGCTGTTCCTCACTCCTCTCATTCACACTGTTGCGCAGCAGATTTTTCCCTTTCTTAAATCTGCTCTCACAGAGGCGCAAACAACATCGCTCACTGGCTCAGCTCTGGCCAGCGGTGGGTCCCTTCTGGAGCTGGCTGGAGCTGGCTCTCATCTGACATGGGGCAGCTTCTGGAATCTTCTCACAGAAGCCACCCCTGTGGGCCCCCTGCTACCAAACCTTTACCACGTAAACTCAATACATCTGCGTGGTATGAAGGTTCTACATCAAGAATCAAAGTGTTCCATATTTCTGAGTACAAGCATAAATTAAAAGTAAGCATTTACAAAATACTTCAAGCCCCTGAACAACAGCAGGACCTCACAGTCCACTCCACCATCTTTTTTAGATTGGTCCACTAATGTTTTATATACAGTTGGACGTACATCTGATAAACATCCCTGCATGACAGAACTTCTTTTTTTAAAAACACTTTGCATAATAAAACAACGATGTAAGTAACATGGGGCAAACAAAAATACCAAACGCAAACACCTGTAGATTTTCAGAAGTTTGAGATGTTAACAAAGTTTGCATCATGGATCCAAGCATTCTCACAATGATTTTGAATTTACTGAGTGGCTGGAATCTTCAGAGTGGATGAAATCCCGCCACCAAATGCTCAGTTTCAAACTTCTCAGTTTCTTTCTTTCATTGTACAGTAGAGATAATTTATGCTGTACTTGGTACACTGGCATTACATTAAGCAACCATTTAAATGTGCAGGCTTAGAGTACATCAAGAGTATTCAAACCAAAAGAATATTTATTGATATTTTAATTCTATATATTGAAGAAGAAACAAAGCAATGCAGAATGTCATTTTTAATGTGCAATTTCAAGGGATGCTCTGCTAACTGCTTGTCAAACCAAATTTTTCAGAATTCTATTATTGACAAATAAAGCTTTTGAGGATATACATAACCTCTAATGACATTACAGTTGCAGTGTCCAGTTTAAAAAACTCCTGAAAAAGTACTTCAGAACAGATTTGAATGCTTAGCTCTAGATCTTCCTCACCATGGAGAAGAGGAAAGGAAAAGTATGAATCTTAAATATTTAGCATTCATTAGTGTTATCTCTGTAATACTGTCTAAAATGACCACCTCACTCCTCATAAACCAGCTAGGGAAAAAGGATCGCTAATATGAGTGCAAAGCTGAATGGGTTATCAAAGCTTCTGTATCAAAATGGAAAGATGTGTCAAATGGATTTTGCAATGGGATCTGTCCTGGGTCCAGTGGTATTCAATATTTTCACTACTGACCCAATCAGAGAACAGGCTCCTTAAATTTAGAGACAAATGTAGTCTGGTACATTTTAACTACTTTGGAGAACAAGAATAGGATTTAAAAGTCTTGATAAACTGGAGATAAGAATGGAAAAGTTGAGATATTTTTCAGCTTGCAGAAGTGCAAGTACCACACTCTGCAATTAGAAACTACACAGAGAGAAAATGTGGAAGAGCTATTGAGGGAGAAATTCAGATAGGAAAGGGTATAGAAATTATAGCTGACCACAGACCAGACGTGAGTTAACAATGACACGCTGCTACAAACACAGAAATATTGTTCTGGAATGCGGATAGCACACAAGTTTGCAAAGCAACCCTTCACTCTTCTCAGTACTGATAAGGCTTTAACTGGATTATTGTGCCTAGGTCAGGGACCACACTTCGAGAAATTTATGAACTGGTCCAAGACAGCCCTAAAGATAGCAATAAAAACGATAAAAGGTCTATAAAATATGAATTATGATAAAATATTTTAAAAAGTGGGATTTTTAGTCTAAAAGGCTGAGGGAAGGCTTGACTATGGTCTTTCAGACACGTAGAAGGCTACTTTATGTGTCTGCAGAAGTAACAGGCTGAAATGCAAGCAAGAAAATTCAGATTACATTTTCAGAAAAAAATAATGAGCTAACCATGAACAGCAGAAGAGTTTGATCGGGTATTTGTGCATCCATACTGAAGACTTCAGGGCAGGCTGACAAGTATCTGTCATGAAGGACCCACAGGTTGTTGCTTTTGCCTTGGACTAGATAACTTCATCTTCCTTGTAGCCCTATGAGCCTGTGCTTTCGGCTTGCTCTTTATCCTGCTTAGTTAAAGCACTGAAGGTCACGACATAGGCCACTCTGCAAAATACATTCTGTTTCAATGAGCCCAGTACATGTTTCTTCTTCTCTTCCTTCTACTTTCACTTTCTAATAAAGGGAAAAGTCAAATTATTATTTTTCTCATTCAAACCAATTGTTTTACTGAAATGTCAGCTTCTCAGTAACAGTTTAGAAACTTCAAGGCTCAAACCTATGACATTCTTGTCCTTATTCAGACAAATAATGAAGGGCAAGAAGAGCCAAACACATGCTTACTGTTTAAGAAAGTGTGCCAATATCTGGCAGATTGGTCAGAAGGCTCATTATCTTGTAGGACTGAGCTGTCACAGGATCACAGAATCACACAGAATCACAGAAAGGTTGAGGTTGGAAGGGACTTCTGAAGGTCATCTGGTCCAACACTCCTGCTCAAGCATGGCCACCTAAAGCAGGTTGCCCAGGACCACGTCAGCGTTGTTCAGGAGACGGAGCTATATATATTTCATTCAGGCAGACAGAAGACAGAACATTAGATCTTGAAAACCGTCACAAATATCTCCAAAACTACATTGTTTAATTTACAATTGGTACAGCTCAAACTGAGAGGACAGAACTGATGCAAGTAACCACAGGAATTAAGACATGAATTTTCTTTTATTACCAACAATGGCATTAATCCTTATACAGAGATGACTAGAAATGTTGGAGTGCAGGGGAAAATGTATTAATTTTTCCAAAAGCAGCCCAAGTTTTTTTACCAAATTTCCATCCACAGCTTGTTTGGAGGTATTGCAGGGAGTAGCTGAAAGGCATAAACCATAATTACAAGTCGAACTATGCCAAGCCACTATGGGCATTGTTCAAGAAGTCATGCCAACTGACATCCCAAGCATGCAATGTGGAAAGAGGGTTTGCCAACAATTTGTAAAAAATTATCTCAGCATTTTGTTTCACTTCAATATTAACATTGTTTTAAAAAAATGTCAGCCAGTTACACAGGGGTTGGCTGCAATCCAGGTGTGAAACAGGGATGAAGAGGGCCATTAATGCAAAATGCCAAGCCCAGAGTTTCATGTCATTAATATTTATGACATAGTGTGAAGAGCCTTATTTAAATGCCACTTTGTGTGTGGGCTGGGGTGGAGGAAGACAGGGATGGTAAGGGAGGAGAGTTATAGTATTTATGCTAAAGTGTCAAAGTCTTGACATGGAACAAAGCCCTTTACAGACACAGGGTAGTAATAATTAGCCTAATGTTTGGATAGTTACACTTCATGCGAACTCTGATTTTAACGGCATAAAATTGTAAAAACTAACTATTTTGTCAAGCTGCCAAGTGGAATGCATTTGGATGGGTATTTGGAAACCAAATATAATTTTTAACCATCATCTATTATTTTGGGCAAATTGCCTGAAGTGGACTGAACCTCAAATACTTATTTCATGCTGGTCTGGCCCTTCTGAAATTATGTTATAATTTCAGGCGGACAATATGCTTTGTTTAACATCATGCTGTCACTCCCACCAGCGCCTGCTGAGGTCACGAAGTAACTGATTTCCTCCTTTTCCAGACTGTGGGCAAGAAACTGCATGCTGCCAGTGAGTACCACCCTACACCCTTACCAGGTCACAGGAGATCAGGCATTTTCACATCCAGGACTTCCATAAGTGATGTTTCTTGTACACTGACGAGATTTGGTATTTAGGTCCTTCCTTAATGAAACACAACTCCATTGTTAGTGTATTCTGTCCTGGAATGACAATGCTCTGCAGTTTGTCATATGAATGCAGCGAGTCACTTTCAGACTTTTATACAATTCACATAAGATTTGCATGAACTATGTAGCCGGTCCTCAGTTCTCTGTTTTTAATTGCAAATTGTCTCCTTCTCTTGACATAAGTAGTCTGTTTTATGTCATAACTTAATTCCTACAAACTGCTGTGTTTTTTCAACTTATGCTGTTATGTCAAGAAATAAATGAAGTGCACTATACACACCATATTTTTCATGCAAGTGTCTGGTATGCTTATTGCTTAAATAAAAACACAGCATTGTTTAGAAAAGAGAAAAAATTAGAGTGAGCTGGTATAAGATATTCACTTTTTTTAAAGCAGCAATTTCTTGGAGATTAAATTTAAAAAAGAAAATGATATTTCATGGGCTATGAAGAAAAATCTGCTTTTCAAAATGCAGAGAACTATCAAATGAAATCAAATTTACAATTTTATATGAAGTAATCATCATATTTGTAGCATCAAAATATAAAATGAAATAATAGTGGAATTAACTGTTGAAAAATCCTTTTAATATTGCTAATATAAACTTGATAGCGTACTCTGTTACCCAGGAAATGTATTAATTTTGCAGTCACAGTCTCCTGCTTCTATTCACAGAAGGTTAAAGCTCAGGTTCAGCAGGAATCTAGAAACCCTTACAGCAAGGCTGAATGAACCCTTGGGCATGTTTTCTTAAATTATGTTACAGTTGCTCTGTAACTACATCCATCCAGAGTATCCCATAACATTCATAAGTTAAGAATGGGTGATTGTACTTTGGACTACAAAACTAGCCCCCAGATAACAAAGAGGTTGGTTTCTCACTGATTTAAAATTGATAACCAGCCTAAGACCATGGAGAAACTCCTTCTAATGACTGCTAATGAAGTTTTCTTTCTAGTAACCTATTTAGGTTAGTCAGGACTAAAGAGAATGATAAGGAGTATCAGAGACATCTGAGCAAACTCAGTAAGTGGATAATGCAGTGGGAAATGATATTCATCTGTTGACTAATGCAAATAATGTATGGTCCTCCAAATTTCTAGAAGTGACTTTTTAACATACATTATTTGCATTAATCAACAAATGAACAGGGAGTTTCCTACACGGAGCTTAGTGTGCAGTGCTTGGACGCTGTGACGATGGGGCTCAGGAGTACTTTGTGCCAGGCAGGGGAACTGCAATGGTGTCAGCAGTTCAAGAAGGCACCCAAGCATGGCGTTACTCAATGTAGCTCTGCTGGCGCATCAGAGCAGTGAACAGCCTCTAGTTCTAGTCCCCTCTAGTTCTAGTATCTGTGATACAAATGACAAGGCAGGGAACCATAAAATGAGGAGCAGCAGTAGAGGTGTCAGTTCCTTGTGGCAAAAGCCACACGCTACTGAGAAACAGGGCATGGAAATGACAGGGTGGTAACCAGTAGCCAAGACATGGAGTATTTTCTGGCTCTAAGATGACATCTACCTATTTGTGTGCTGAAGTCGCTACACATGCCATCAAAACAGTCAGAAGCCAGTCTAGACATGTTCCTGATAAATCCTGCTACCACGTGCTGCAAAGTGGTTCCACTTACCAATGTGCATTTGCATAAAGCCCTCCTGTCTAAAGGTATGTTTAAACATCTGGCACTCAGTGTTAAGGCAAACATTCTGCCTGCTATTTTCTTTTTTTCTTTGCGTATATCCTTGAGTTGTGTTCTTTTCCTGATTTCAAGCATGCATTCAGCAGACATTTTCTATGAATTTTCTCCAATGACAGGTCTAATTTGTGCTAACAAAGTCAATTTAAAATCTCAAATTTCTAGAAGTCACATTTTAACATACATTATTTGCATTCATTGACAAATGAGTATCATTTCCCACTGCATCATCCACTTACCAAGTTTCCTCAGATGTCTCTGATATTCCTTATCATTTTCTTTAGTCTTGACTAACCTAAACAGGTTACTAGATCCCACTATGTGATAATTTTTTGGGTTTGCTACTTCATTTATAACTATTTTTTTCATTCAGTTTATCCAGAATAAATTTAAGATTTCCTTGCTCCCAGGTTACCTCCAAAACATTTTATACACATTGGCCCAAACCAACGTTTAGCTCATCAGATTGCTTTTCTTTCTTGCTAATTAAAAAAAAAAAAAAGACCATATTGTTCCATAACTGTGGAATATGCCTTTGTGCTTTAATACAACACAAAAGAACCCAATTCTGAAAATTGAAAACCACTCACCTCAAACTGAGATCACAAAATCTGGGAACAAGAACTTTAGCAGATCTTTCTCATAATGTGATCCTGGTCTTCAGTGCCCATGTTAAACAAATGCTGATCTCCAGAGCCCCACATTGCAAAATGCATTTCTTTGGGCATTGTGTAGTAAGATTATATTTATATGCACATTCAATGTTTGTATTTCCCTTTTATAAACACATAAGGTGGCTTTTTAAATCTGACTTTTATACATATGCCAGCCTCATCTCAGGGTTCATATTAATAAGGTCATAAACACTGGATGCCATTTCCAAAGAACTCTCCTTTAAAGGAGAAAAATAGTCTCTTTGATGATTCTATGATGGCCCCGTTCAAAGCACACTTAGGATCTAGGCTGGCTAGAGGGCTTGCCCAATACTTTTCTACTGCAGCAGCATTAGGTACGGGTAGAGCTTGCCCAGCATCTGGAACTGTTCCATTTTTACTGAGCATTTTCTACTGCAGCATTAAGATTATCTTACCTCTCTTTATTACCTCTGTGCGATGTATATATGTGTGTGTTCAGTAAGATTACCGTTTAGTCAAATTACCGCATTCACATAATTGCATCTATCAAGTGAGTATTTTAGACACACAATTCCTTGGCATTTGATCAATTTCCTGAAAAGAGGATAAGGTCTTTGATCTCAGCCTTAAAGAGAGTCACTGGAGAGTGATCTCAAAGATGCTGAACACAAATTTCAGTGGAACTGATGATCATGACATCTCAAAAACAATTGTTTAGGTTAAAAGTTCAGCTAATAAGGTCCCTGACTCCTAAGTGCTATGCACCTCCTGGGAGGTACTGAGACCCTCCAGCTGCCCTTGCAGTTAATGGAGCTGAGGATGCTCAGTATTTTGCATAACCCAGCTATATATGCATTACACTTAACTGCATAATTTCAAGGATAAGAGAACATCTGGCATCCAATAACAGCAAACACCATCTGGGTTTGTATCACTGTATTCCTACTTACTTGAACAAATGAAGCTCAAGTGACACTGGGCATTGCTTCAAACGAAAAAAAAAAAGAAAAGGTATTTACACTTGTTGCTCTGCCCTTTTGCACATTTTGAACAGCTATAATGACAGGCTTTGCCTACAAAACGCTTTCATTAGAATAACTTGCTATTTCTGTTTTCTCGGCTATCCTTTCAGAATTATATCATTTTTCTCTAACCAGGTCATGGAAGATATTCAAAGTCGTCATGAACTAACTCAACTCTCATTACTCCTGACCCTAGCCAGTAGCCTATTTCTTTTTTGATATTTTTAAAGATAATATCAAGTGTCTTTCTTCATGTTTTCAGCTTCTGCCCCAAAGAAGAAAGGCAGCCTTCTGCTTCTCTTTGCTGGTACTAAAACAAAGAAGCTGCAATAGCAGTACAGCATCAGGCCAAAAGTCTTTTCTGTCAGAGTAAACCAGATCTCTGGAACTTCATGAAAAGAAATTCAGTTGAGTTGGTTTGAACACTTTGTACTGCTCATAATTCTTAGTGACTTAGTAATACTTTTAATGTCTGGAGGAAAATAAAATTATACTTTTACTGCACTGTGGAGTCAGTTTTTAAAGATGTTCAAATTAGATACTGATACTGACTAGATACTTGTTCTTCTTCTGGCTTCTGATTAAGGCTGTTCCTTCTGTCACCTCATTAAACAAAGAGCAGAGCACATACCCCAGTCTAAAGTAGGAAATGGTTCTTTAGAAAGCTTTGCGAAATCCATCATTTAACTCAGTACTGCAGTGTACTCTAAAGGTAGTTAATCACAGCAATTGATGTTACGCTTTCCAAATTTAGCCCTTAAGGGATTGATGTGCTCTGTGCCCCCAAAAGAATATCCGACTTGAAAATCAAACCTAGGAACTAGCAGTAGAATAGGATGCTAAAGTAGGCCAAATGAACCAAATATAAACACAACTCTGAGAACTAAGAGGAAATTAGTGAATAACTAAAACAGCTTACATAAATCTAGGGAGACAAAAATATGCCTATTTGGAATCTTGGAATTCAAAGTCAATTTGTATCTAGTGCTGGGTTGACCTTTTCAAGTCAATATTTTAAAATGCTCATCATTTTCTATACAACTTGTACATTTTTTTGTAATTTATAGTAACATCTGTTTCCCTAAATGTGTACAGAGGCAAGTTTTGTAGGTAGCTTCTTGTACTTATTTGACCAATTCCATCTATGCATACGTACCTTCAAAGACACCTTCAAAGAATAACGCATGTTTGAAATGCCTGCAAACTCACAGATAAAGTTATAGCTTTAAAACACCTAGGCAGTTCTAAAGCCCCCAAATGTCATCATCCAGGCAGCTGAACTCCACACTTGCATCTCTATTCTAACCATGAAACTGAGAACTGACCTCCCAAGGTAATGCTTAATATTATTATATGTCTTACAATAGCACTTGAGACCCAAATGACATGCTTCCCCTGTATTTAGAACTGTGCAGTATCTGTGATATGAGGCTGCCTTGTAAATTTAGAATGTTAGCTCCCAGGGGACAGGCTAGAGGTAGGAGGAGAAATAAACTCATAGAGAAGAAATGTTAGAAATCAGCTCTATTGACTTTCGGTCCCGGGCCGAAACAACAGAGTATGTCAACTCTTAAATGACCATGTAAACTATAATTACCATTGAAGTGAGACTCACATACTTCTGTGTATGTTCCTCCCCCCCGCCCGCCCCCCAAAAAAATTTCCTTGAAAACTCTTTTCTGCAGAAGTTTCTGGAAAGAATTATTGGTATTTTTTTTCCTTGTAATAGAAGATGAGTTCCAAAGTGACAACTTTATTCTTGCAGTAGCAAAAGGAATTTGAAGTTTCCCTAATAACTGAGTACTTTACGGCAGTGTGTGAAAACTTTTGATATATATATGAGTATTTCCAGGCTGGTTGGATAAAAGATTTAAGGAGTATTTGAGGGATCCCATGCAATAGCATCCCCTCGCTGGTAGAGACTCCAGTGAGGAAAGAGTAGCCCCTGTTCTCCCGCGGTTTATAACCAATACAGACCAAAATGCTTTCTCTCTTTCTCTGATCTCCCTTACACTCATTTACAGTAGTCAGCTCAGAGTATTACCTGATGTCACTTACAGTACAGAAAATTAAAAAAGGAGATAAAACTCTCCTGCACAAGCCGTAGGTGTGGGTGGTAGACTTTCAGTTGTCCTGACCTGAAACGTAAAAGCAGGCAGTGCCTTCCTTCTTACTTCAGCAGCAGGAATAAGCCCTGCTTTGCCAGTTTGCTGTTTCCCAGATGATCTCTTAGAAGAGATAAATTGGCAAATTTCTTCACTTCCAGTCACTAACATATGTTCATGTGTTAAATGACTTAATTGTCAGTACATGGAATAATAATGATTAAAAATCAGAGATCAGTGCTCTAGTTTAAAAGGCAAGTGAAATGTATCCTACAACCAAGTCGATCCCACATATCTATAGCGCATCTTCTGGGCAAATTCAGTTAGATCGCAGTGGCTGCACTGCAGGCTGGTGCGTCAAGTCTTTGTTCAGTGCACTTCTCCACATGGGATATCCAAATATACATTGTGAATTGACCACATCTTTCTCCTCTCCTCACTAATACTGTAACATGGTATCGCACCTCTTACTTAAACACTCTTACAAATGTTAATGAACAAAAGTTCACAATCTTTTTGTAAAATAAAATAAATATTTTATACCAGTTTTTCAGCTAAGCAATCTGAGGCAAACACAATTAATTGACGTAAATTCTTGCCCATGATAGTTCCTAAATTATGAATTATTTTGGTCAGGGAGTGCTTTTTTTTATTTTATGGCCAGAAATAAATTGATAATTATTTATAACATATAATCAGTTGTAACAATAATCAGTTATAATAAAAAGGAATGGTAAAAGAATAATCCTAGATTGCAACAGTGGTAGAAATGTAGAGGAGGAATTTTGACTCCTTCCTATACCAAGCCACTAAAAATTAGCCAATTAGACAAAAGTGGCAGAAAAACAGATGGACGCATAACTAAAACCCTACTTGTACATGGCAAGAAATTGCACTGTTGGCAGCCCTGCTCATGAAACTGAGAACTTGAGCCACTAAGACACTCAGTGTCTTTCTCTGATTCACAGGTCTGGCTTTCCATACATTTCTTTGCAGGTATTTTGTCTCTGGTCTCCGCACCACAGCCATAGATTAATTTGGGAGATGGAAACTCTGCTTTCCCATGAGCAAGCCAATTCAAACAGCAGAGCAGGCTGAGCCGGAGTGGCGTGCCCCCAGCCTGTGCCGAGCCCCCTGTGCTGCACACACCTGGCTGCGCCCGAGCGCTGCCTCGCGCTGTCGGGACAGACTCGAGCACAAGGTCCCACCACTGCTTGCTCTCTCCGTCCCAGTGGGCATGGCAAAGCGCAGTTGGGCTCTAAGATGACTGCCGGTGGCTGTGGAAATTCAGGGTGAAGCACTGTGCGGTACCATCCAGCTGACTCTCCGTTAAGGCAGGGTTGACTTGTTTGCATGTCTGTATCAAAAAGTAACAGCAACAAAATATCAAAGCCTGTTTTTCCTCTCAAAACTGACTGCCTGTTGTTTTTTCTCAAAACATGAGTCCATCTGCGTCTTTCCAAGCTATTGACATGCAGAGACATCTGCGTCATTTTGAAAAAAGCATGTGTGTTTGCTTCTCATGGGAAGCTGGAACTTGCCAAGAAATAATTGTCAAGACCCTTTACTGTTTTCCTTTTTATACCTGTTATTCCTGAGCAAAAACGACCTGAATCGCCTCTTCTTCCCAATGTAAATCTGAAATAAGCTCACAGACCTAAGGAATATAAGGTCCTTAAGGCATCAGAATAAATATTCTTTGATCCAGAAGGTATCTATTTAGTTCATTCGATCATAAAGAGAACCTATACCTACCAAGTTCTTACTGAACGTCACTGCTCTTTCTGTGGGGTAGCAAAGGTTCACAGGGCGGCTATGGCTCATCCAGTTTATTAGTCACTCAGAGATATTCAGACTGATGGACAGTACCAAGAATTCCCAAGACAGAACTAGAGGAAGAGACAAGACCACTTCTGTAAACTACTGTGGTACACAAGTGGTACAAATTTTATTTTCGAAAAAGCTGAATCTGGTAGTGTAAAGAAAAATAGTAACAGCTTTTAAAGCAAAATTATCAAGGTGAAATAAACACATTATCATCATCTAGATTTGGCACTTCCTTACAGTTCTGATAGAAATACGACTTTGGGTGCAAATCTCCCAAAGAGGACAAAATGTCATTTTGAATAAACTACTTTTTGCTGCATTGGCATAAATCTAGATAAACCCTAGTGAAATGAGTCACTTGAAAAATAGAACAGTACAGGGAAAACAGAAGAATTTGACCCACTGCATAAAGAGTGACTGTGGTTCTCAGGTCTATTTAGTTTTGCAGCAGTAGGGATGAGAATATGACTGTTAAGTGGACAGCAAAGATGAATCCAGGTATCACTGCAGCCATTTCCCATCTTAGCCCTCTGATGTTTCTACTGCTATACTGCATTTGGCAAGGTTAATGATGGGCAAGAATCTATGCATCATATCCTGTCATTATCACAGAAACACGCAACATGTTCTGTTCACAAAGGAGAAAGAGGTCCTAAAATTAAGCACAGGCTTCTATCTTCAGAGATTTTGAATACTACAAAACTACTGCTGGCTTCGATAAGACAAAGATCTGGCCTCTGATCTTCAAATGTGTAAGTTTTTCTAAAGGATTATTCAGCCCAGCTTTGCACACACAAACGGGCCCTGTAAAGTTGAGTCTCACATAGCAAATGCTCTTCCAAAGCTACCAGTGCTCCAGCTCTGGAACCACAGAAGCCACTCCTTGCTATAAAATACCTGTCTTTCACAATTCCTCCTTTTATCTTCATTACAATTAATTCAATTTATTTCAAGGCAGCCAACAGGAAAAGCAAAACATTTTGCTCCTACTCTGCAAAAGATGTGGAGACTTTCCTAAGGAAAACCAACCACACAATGACAACCTCTTCATTAAAAATATAAGATCTGCCAAGCAATGCTGTTTATAATTTATCCCTTCTGTGGCAGGAGGGACATTACTTTGATAATCGGGGTGATGAGTTCTAGAAAGAAATCAAAATCTTTTATCCAAGTATTTCAGATGTATTCTTAAAATGCAGCAGTAATTCTTCATTATTTTTCCTTTTTCTTAGGAGATTGCATTTGGAAGCTGCAGTTCATCCTTAACTAGTAAAAGTAGTTTACTTACAAACAAGGGAATTGTAACATGAAATGTTCAAAATGAATGAGATGAGAATAAAAAGTAAACAAAATTTAAATATTTTTGCTTTTCAAGACCAAATTTTGTTTTCCATCACATATTTAAAATCTGATTTACATTTCCCATGGTAAAAACTTCTGGCACAATACCTGAAAATACAGACTTATGGGAATAGAGTGCAATTTCATAAATATTGGTATTTATCTTCAGAAATTTCCAGGTCTGCAAATGAAATCATAGTTTTATCCATCAAATGCAAATCTATAAAACCTTAGCTACTAATGGCATTACATAGCAATCTGGAATTAATCCAAGCCAGCTTTCTGGATGAAAGAAGTCATCTTCCTACAGGAGCGTCCTTGGTGTTTATAAGACCTCTATCTTAAAATCGCATTACCAAAATACTAGCAAGTTAGGGAAGTGTTAGATTTTCTTGGAGGGAATCTTATCTCTTGGCACTACGAGCTTTTTTCTCCCAGACATGATTAGCCTGTGGGAGTCATACGAACTTTCTTTGAAGGCCACAATTTTTGCTTCAGAATGGCTCAGACTGTACTGAGCTGCAGGTATTTTGAAAACAAAATTAACTTTCCATACAAGGTTAAAAATATTCACTGAGCCCTCTCCCACATCAGACTGCAGGAGCTGAATGCTACTATGCTATCAATACAGTCAGTATATTTTTCAGGAACAAAATATAAACATTGAGTTAGAACACTTAATATAAGTTTGCTAAGCACTTTTGCTTCCTTTCTTGGTCACAGTTATGAGAAACTGTTTGTTTAAATGTGGAAGAAAATGAATAGATTTCCCAGACTTCCCTCCTTTGCCAGCAAATACAGCGTTCACCGTACATTGCATAACACATGGTGAAAAGGAAAAAAATAGATTCGCTTGTTAAAATACTTGCTGTCACTAGTTAATTTGTTGTTTGTTTTTTACCTTTTCCTATAAACGTGCACTTTGGGCCACCTCAGTTTCCACTGACATTTGCAGGGATAGGTTTGGTCCTTAAGAATAACGAGAAAGGTCTTTGGTCTAAATTCTGCATTCTCACCTACTAGCATTAATCCCAGTAGCTTTCTTACCACTTTCATATAAATGCTGGCAAGGACTGGGCAGACAGAGTGTTCTGTGCAACTGCCCGGAGGATCAAACCTCTTGACATGGAGGTTTAGTCACAGCAAACATGCAGTGTTGAGAAGAACAGAAGGATGCTATTCCAGCCTCACACAGGAGCTGGAACCAAGCTCTCAGCTTGGTTGCTGAGATGCCCAGCAGCAGCAATGAATGAGAGAATCAGAGGCTGCTGCAGAGCAGCCAAGCATAGTGCATGAGTTAAGCCACAAATAATAGGAGAGCACACGCTTCAGTAAACAGCATATGCTGCCTCAAGTTCTCTTCTTTCAAGGAAACTTTCTAGTTAGTAGGAATGAAGCCCACCACCCATCTGGAGGCTGTTCGGCAGTGTGCAAGAAGTGAGATTTTTTTATTCCAGTTGCTTTCCAGTAGAGTGTGTTAACATAAGAAAGTCATTACTACTTTCATTATTGGCAAAACTGCAATGTCCTAAGGGAGCCAGGAGATGTGAACAGGCAGACAGACTCATCCAGGACAAGGAAATCTAAGCTGCAGTTCAGGCACATTAACAGTGCTCTTTGAAGATCAAGCCATACACTGTGCTTTGCAGATGAGGACCTCAAATCTACCAGTGACAGACCAGCGCCTTACAAGCGCTTCAAAACCCTTGCATACAAATAAAGTAGAATGGGCTTCTTTCCTTAATTTCTGAGATAAGTAACTTTTGAGAAGGAATTTTAATTCAATGTACATAAATCATTTCCTATCAGATCCAGAGATGGACCTTAGAGTCTAATAAAGCCAACACCAAGAGGAGTCCATGTATTCATATCCCTTTTCAATGAATTTCTGTCTTATCCATGTGTGTCAAATGTCTGTGAATGATTCTGCCAAAACTCTGGAAGCTGGCTAGAAACTACCAAGTGCAAGTGAAAGCATCTGTGCTCCACGTAGCACAGCTTTATGAATGATGCTGCTCGCCTGCCCACGGAGCACACACCGTGCCAGCTGTTTGACAGGGTGAATGGGAAGGGAGATCGATGAGAGGCTCTCCGAGAGAGGCCATGGCACACTTCAAAAGCATTTTTTCCTTTCACTCCTCTGCTTTTATGCACTGCTCATATTGCTTCAGTTATTTCACTTCTTTAATCTGATGAACATTAATAAACAGCAAGTACTCCTCCCAGCACTGATTTTTTAACAATTTCTTTAGGCAATGAGCTGAAAGTCTGATACTTTGCCAAGGTCAGATGGCTCAGATTACACAGCCGCGTTCCTGTGTTAGCACCCAAGGATTTATGTAGAAAGTTTCTATTCTACTTTGTAGTCAGTGAAAATCAACAAAGCCTGCAGTACAACCAGCTTTCTGGTGGTCAGTAATGTCCCGTACTGGAGGGAACATTGCTGTTGATTACACAAATGTTTTTACCTTTAATGGCTTTGTGGCTTAGCTTGGTGACCAATCTGCTCTACTGAGGAATAAAATATCAGTTATATTTTTCTCATTTTTGGAATAAAAACAGATTAACCTGAACCCTAATTACCCTTTAGATCAGTGAGAAAGAAAGTAAATACTAAGAAAAGCTTTCCTCATCTTTTGGAAGGCCTTTTCATCTGTGTTCACAGCTCTTTTTATTTGAGTTTAATGAACATTTGTGTGGGCAAAGTTGGGTTGGCATGATCAGTAAGCAGAGTGAATTTCAGGCCTGTAACAGAGATTTGCTATCTCTGAATTAGATTCTTGATTAAATAAAACACATTTTGGCAGGCTCAGAGTTGCTTTTTAAAGGTCAAGACATTCAGTCAGAGAACAGAAACTACACTATGTAAAAAACACAAAGGCCCAGTCCATGTCCCAGGGACCTTCACGAAGCAGCACAGCTCTCTGAGCAATATACAGTGAGACCAAAAGGATAGCAATAAATCAGAACCAGTAGTGTGCACGTTCAGATAGTGATAGCTCTCTATTGCAATTAACTTGTATTTCTAAGTTCTATGAAAGAAGAGTTTTCTGAGGGAGATTTGAGTAGGAGATGATACTGTGCTTTCACACGGGAGTGTAAGATATTTTCAAGCACTGGTGATGATAAGAGCACAAATGAAAAGAAATGCAATGAAAAGTGATAAGAACACTACAGACACCAGAAAAGAACCTTAGTCTTGATTTGTAAGTTGGAAGGGATATTTATAGGGTGATGGGCAATATGCAGAGGGACACTTCTTTGACTCCTTCCATGAAGAAACTAAAAATAGGAAGGAAAATGAAAGTTAGGCTATCTACATACTGCTTTTGAAGTACTGGATAAGAAATATTTAAGCTCAGCCTCAGCAGAGGCGAAGAAGCAAAAGAACAGGTAGATTCCAGCCTGAAGTGGGAGAGCTGTTCGTTCTGGGCGCATCAGAACATGCAGCTGTGTTTTCTTTCAGTTTTGTGACTGACAGATTTTTAATTGAATTATGCTAACGCTCCTGACAGCAAAAAGCCTGTGGAGGAAAGACCTCACTGTCTAAAGACTGCCTGGAACAGTACGGACCTCCAGCTGAAGCTCCAGCACTCTGCAAGGCTCTCTGCTGTGTGGGTGCGGTGGTCTCCTGAGATGTTTGGTAACGCTCTGAGTCTCAGCGAGTGCATTAATGGTGTCTCTTCAATTGGGCTATTATTTTTTGAGATGTTCACACGATTTTGTTATCTTCATCCTTCCATCAGCTTTGTCTGATGCTGGCTAGAGAATTTGAAGGATCCTGGACTTAAAGGAACTGACAGATATTCAAAGACACAGATAAACACACATACTGAAAAACAATGCACTCCCTTTTTTTTCAATTGTAGCAAGAGCTTCAGAAATGATTTAATATTACTACTCATAAGCATAGCTCTTCAGAAAGAGCAAGAATCCCCCCCCCAAAACGAAAGAAAGAAAGAAAGAAAGAAAGAAAGAAAGAAAGAAAGAAAGAAAGAAAGAAAGAAAGAAAGAAAGAAAGAAAGAAAGAAAGAAAAAGAAAGAAAGAAACTCTAGCTTTGAATGAGTTGCTTCAATCTGAAGCTTTCCCACTGAGATGCAAAGTGACCCAACTGTCTTAATGCTTTGGGCCACTCTGAATGAGAAACAGCCTAACCCTTCAGGGACAACTGCAGCAAATAAGGACTCTTAACAAGTGAAAACAATAGTACAATGCATGTTTCAGCTCAATGCTCAGCGGGGTTGTATCTGTGTTAAAATCTACATCCTACAAGTTTTTATGGCTGGAGAGCACTCTGGGGCACTCTGGGGCTTTCTACTTTACTGACTTGTTTAAAATCAATTTAAATTTCTTTATTTTCTTCCCTTATTAGTAGCTATAAGCATTATAGGATTCCAGTTCCTGGTTTGTTTGTTTGTTTGTTGTTTATGTATGCATATACATTATATACTTTTTACACATTTTCCATTCTAAATTAGTCACACTGTAGCAATCAATAGAATTACAGGATTATAGCAATGACAAAATTTGTTTTTCCTAATAGTAATATTAAACTCCATGCGCCAGTTAAACTGAGAATCAGTCCATATAAAATGAACATCTTTCAACATCACTAAAAATTCCAGACCATCAAGAAGACTGATTTGTTTTTGTTTGTTTGTTTGTTTTTTCCTTTTTGCTCTTTTTCTTTCCACGCAACTTTGAATTTTCTTATCTCCCCAAGCTACTTTTAAGTAGCAAAACAGGATGGTATTTTTATACACACACAGACTGAGATCAGGAAATTAAGAGTCAGCCACTAAGTAAGTAAAGTGAATAGCTATGATTTATCTCCTACAGACTAACAGAAAGATTTTGCGTAAGACAGAAATGCTGGGAGGATAAATTAATTCATCTTTGAAAAGACACTTAAACAGCAGATTGATAGAAGACATAAATTTATCAAAAGAAGTATTTTGGTCAATTATCACTAACATGCTGGATTTCCATTACACTGAAAGAACATGCAGTGGCAAACATTTCCTGATTTATCCTGGGTTTTCAGGAGCTTAAAGACCTGAGGAAGAGATGTGGTTCAGGCGGGCGGGCCTACTGTAGCCATTTTCCTATAAATACAGAACTCAATCCTGTCAATATAAATCTAGTCAGCAGTGTTCTTTCCTCGCAAGATCTCTAAAGTCAGCTGTCAACACACAGAAAGTGCTCTTCTAGATCACTAATGAAGGAAAATGAAATGACATACAAAGCCCACGTACCACACACACACAAATCCTGCCTTTCAATCCGTTTTGCACCTCTGTCCTCCGGCCGCCTGTGGAAAGGAGAAAAATAACACAGGATGTGCACGTGTTCAGTGCAGACTGAGCTGACAGGTCGGACTCAGCTGTCCTTGCAGGCTGTCGTGGGCTGTGCCACATTTCAGTTCTTCGAGGGTGCTCGCAGTGTTATTCGAGCAGCGAGAACACCACATGAACTTCTGCTTCCATATAACCATTTTACTTGGGGAATAAACAAAATAAATCCAATCAGCTCAAGTAAATATTAAATGTTTTTTTTCTTCAAGTCTCTGAAAAGAGACCAGACTTTGCAGACAGACAGAAGGATGATCAGGCGCAGCCTGTGGCTCACACGCAGCTGGCAGGAGGTTTAGGCTCACGAAGAGTCTCCTTAATATTCCTGACTGGAGCAAACAGTTTAGCAGAACTGTATGCGTATTTCCATATCGCTGTCTCCGTCTACCTAGCTCTTTCTGGCAGTTTTGTTCCCACATGGTCTGATTCCTCCCAGTCTAAAATCTACACCGAAGGCCTAAAAGTGGGGTGTCCCCACAGCTAGCATTCAGGTTCACCTGTTGGACAGGAGACTTTTTGCTTTCCAGGGAGGAAAGCCACAGTTCACATTTTCATATGCTACCAAAGTGAATGCAGGGTGAAATTTCTGAAGTGACACAAAGTCAGGTCCGTCACTGTCCAGAATGGGAAATGGCCCGCAGCACATTGCTCTTCCCTGCTGTCCTAGGAGATGGCAAAAGCTGTCAGAGGTAGCTGGGTAACCCCCCAGCTGTAGAAAGCACAGAGACTAAAAATCAGCTCTCCAGTGGTTTAGAAGGATAAACACAATATTAAAAGCAAGTGACTCATCCATTGTGATTTTAGCTATGACAAAAACTTCTCTGCCCTAAGTCAAATCACATAATCTTTCCACTTTGTCACAGACAAAGTAACAAGTCCTAAGTACAGGACTAGTGATAACTGTCTTCACAGATATAATGGGAGGACACTGATTAATAGAAAAGCTTTTAAGAGATACAAATGGTATTTGGGTTCCAACAAAAATTGTTTTATTCTGTCATTTGTGTTGGTTTTACAGTGGCACATGAAGGCCCAATTATGCTAAACGCTGCAGAACCACATGGCCTGGGACAGCCCCTGCCTCAGAAACCGAACAGGGTGCCACCTGCCAGTGATGAAATGTAAGTAGCAATTTGAGAAACAGAGCATCAAGCTTTAAAAGATATGTAGCCATGACAATGTGGACCTGGTGGCTCTTAGATCACTCACTATTTTCCTAAGAAATACAGATTCACTTCTTCAGGAAGGCAGGGTAGTGTTGACCCCAAGCTATTTGATGGGAGAGTCCATATCACTAATTTGCTCTGCAATAGTTTTCTTTTATATACTAGACAGAAACTAGTTACCTAGTATCAAAAGGTTTTGAAGGCTCCTGATCCTTAGGTCAGCCAAAGCTTAAAAAAAAATGATGAGGCTGCATGAGCAGCCACTGGGGGGAACACCTCTTCATCAGATTGCAGATGATTTTGGATCAGCAGTGGTACATTGTGAATAGACTCATTCAGACTCCCTTGGCTGAACAAATATCTACACCACAGACGTCTTGAGGGATGGGCATGAAAGCTGAAGGAGAAAATGCAAGGATCCTGAGTATGCCATACCACTCCAAAAAATAAATAAATAAAATGAAACGGTATCCAGAAATAGACACACATTCATGTATAACAACCTCTTTTCAATCCAAATGTTCTCATGCATTTTGTTCTTGAGTATAATTAAAATGCCATACAAGCCCAGATATTCATTTAACAGTGCCACAGTTAGCCTTAGTTACAAACTTATCTCTGACACTTTCCCCTCGCTTGCTCAGAGCAGTGAATGCTTTGTGGTTATACCTCAAGGTTATAATTTCAATGTTATGCATAAACAATCTCTCTATTCACCTTGTTTAGTGTTTAATTTTTGTTGAACTTTCACAACCACAGATTAACACTATTTAATTAACAGAATATGTCTACACATTCCTAAAATGGCCTGAAAACAATTTTTATGCCCATTGCATAATACTTCAGTGATATATTCTGTGTTTACTTGTAGGCTCTCTATATTGGACTGGATCCAAACCTCCATTCCCCCCAGTCTTCCATAAATTAAAAAAACATGCGAATATTTGATGATGTACCCACCCAACCAAGAGATAGTTGTTGTACAGCTTCCATTACAAAGAAGTCCTGACTCTGATTGTGTTCTTTAGAAAGTGTAGCAATGATTTTTATTTATAATTATTTTTCCAGAATCAGTGATGCATACAGAATACCAATGATGTTTGTTCTCATCAGTAAATCAGACCACTGTTCTACAAAAGTACGTTTAGCCATAATGGGTTAAAAAAAGTTAATTTATTCAGTTAAGTACAGTCAAGCTGGTCAAAAGAACACCTTATCTTTCAAAAACGTCTTTCACATAGACCACTAGGAAATGTTAAGCAGTTTAATTGCTTTGGGATCTGGACAAGATCAAGTCTCCTATTACTCTAAATAAACAATGTCAGTGAAAGAGTATAATATTAGATTCATAAAATGCTTAAAAACTTTGGCACTGGCCAAATTTATTACTTATTTCTATTTGTAGTGGGACTTCATTGTGATACAAATTTTCTGGGCACTTTAGTATATAGCAGATGCTTCACAGAGTTTCTGACTAAAGAGCACTTTCCCTCTTCATGGTAAGATAGAAGTAATGAAATCAACTGAAAAAAAAAACCATTTTTGCATGTTATATCCTGGATTATGAAGATTTCATATTGATAGTAACAAACAGAAAGACTGACCAGCTCTCTGCCACTAAAATGTTCCTCGTGGTCTACTGATGTAGAAATTCCTGTGTTCACTACTAAGATTCCAAAATATCAGGAAGTAAAATAATACCTGTTTAACAGCCCTAAAGCCTCAGTAAGATAAAATTTAAAAGAACCTAACTAAGAAAAGCATGTCTTGAAATCCCAGGCAAGTTCCCAAAGACAGAAGAGAAGCAAGCATTGTTCCATTATTTAATAAGGAAATTACAGATCATTTTGTCTGACATCAATGTCAGGAAAACTGATGGAAAGGCTGGTACAGGAAGCAATCAGTGTACAATTAAAGGATGATAGTACAATTAACGCCAGTCAACATAGTTAGATAGAAAATTTGTTTTGTCAGAAGAAAAACCCTTCCTGTGTTCCCATGAGATTATGTATCTGTTTGATAAAGGAAATTCATGCAGATTTCTGTAGGACTTTGGATCATGACTTTACAGAAATTTTTGTCAAAAAACAAAAACAAAAACAAAACAAAATAAAACAAAACAAAAACCGGCAATGTATACTATCAGTGTAGTCCATACTAAGTGGACCAAAACTATACTGAATGATCTGAACAAAAATAGAAAATTATTGCTGGAAAAAGCCACAAATGACAAAAAGTTATAGAGTGATAAATAATGGGAAGGGCAGGCCATACCCTTACCTAGTAAGGTCTGGACTATATTTTAGCACAGAGGAGACAAAGTTGTTCATCAAAGAACAAAGAACAGAGGTCTCATGTGCAAGATGGAAGATGATACTGTGAAAAGCAGTGACTGAAAATAAATGGTAATAGTAGACCCAAGTAGACATGCGTTCTCAAAGCAAAGTGTAGGCAACAGGCAAAAGTTACTCTTCCTGTACATGATGGGGGATAGCTGGTAGGCGTTGTTAGTACTACTACAACTGTCTGTGATTTCAGAGAGATCATTACTTGGAAAATGTGCTGATGACAGCATCTCCAGAAAAGCAAGGCCTTGTATTGAGAGAGACTATACTAACAATGTGTGATGATAGGGAGTCTTTAGAAACTCCCATCTGTGAGAAGTTTAACAGAGAATTATGATCTACGAATATACAAAAGCAGATAGCTTTCTAATCTATCGGAAAAAAAACAGTAGGGTCCGTACATGCTACTGAAGACAGATAAATGCAAAGGCAAAATGGTAGAAACATTTAGCAGCAAGGAAAATTAACTGTGTGAACAACATACTTGGGGATGTGTTGGATTCAAGTCCCTGTAGAAAAACAATAGTCTTTCTAAAAACTTTCATTAATGCTGAATTGCTGGGTGAAGTTCTGTGACCTGTTATTAGGAAAACATGAGGAGATCACCATCAGATTAACACATTTCACACTACACTGAATTTACTTCTCATTTTCCCCATGAGTATTCCCCTGTGTTCCAATTCTGGCATGCTTTGCTACACGAGTATTCACAGCAAACACCGAGCAGAAAACCTGTTGAACAGATCCTCAACAGATTTTGATACGTATCCTGCTCTCTTATGCAGATACAGAGTTCATCTGCTGCACAGCCTCCAGTGAAGCAGCATTATGTTTAAAAAACATGGAAGAGAAGAGTAGCGTAGAGCTTCGTGATGGCAGGAAAAATGCCTTTACACTGGGGCAACTCTTTGTAACTCTCAATTGAGAATGTAGAGAGATGGAAGCTGGAAATTGTATTCAATTCTGGATCCATTGGCATGGGTAAATGGTATTTCACTGCTCCAGTGGAGTCAGGATTCTCCTCCTTCTTACATGCTTAAGCAGTCCATATAATCCTAAAACTGCTTGGTCCCAATTGCAAGGATATGTACTTGAGCAACATCTGACTAATCTTAGCTTTATATAGTCCATCACTTTTTTATTTTAATGCTGAGGTCTCCTCCCAGAAACCATAAGAAGGAAAAAAAGCCCCTTATAATTTGGCTTCATAATTATCTGTTAAGTCTACGTACAAAACCAATATTTAAATTCAAAATCACAAACACTAACAAAAATACTAATAAGCACACCTGCTGATTGAAAATAACTAGCTAGTAGTTGCTAAAAAGCTATTTAAAAACAAGTTATGTATCGTGTCAATAAAACAGGGTTCCTTGTGCACTGAGAAGGCCCTAGAATGAAATCTGGCCTACACAAGTTTCCTACTTACCTACTAGTTCCTATTTAAACTCTGCCAAACTGTATATATGTTAAAGAACAGAAGTAGGTTGATCACAGCTTCAATTTTCAACATGTCAGAAGCCCAGAAATGTCTGCTGCATGCAACTGGCAGTGGACTATGTGGGTGCAGATTTGCAAGGGATTGCAGCCTGCCCATTTGAACCAGTCAATACATTGTGTTTGCTGTTACCCCATACAATACAAATGTGGCGTAACCTCCCTGCTTAAATCAGAGCTGCGTCTGCACCTTCACTGAAGATGTGGTTCTGGCACGTAAGCACCAGAAACTCTAGCTAACTAAACAAGAAATCATGCTCAGACGTCCACTTACAACTTTGCCTACCTGCATCATCCCAGTCACTGCACAGACTGAAGTCCTTCGGCAAATTTGCACTAAGCTCAGTGAGGCCAAGAATGCACTGGAGGACAGGCATAAGATTCAAAATAATCATGATAAATTGGAGAAATGGATTATTATCAGAGGATGAAATAAAAATGGTTAAAGAGAAAGAAAGTACATTTAGGCAGAAGTAAGCAAGCGCACAGGGAACATCAGACAACATGGCAACTATTTAGAAAAAGGGAATAGAGAGTACAGTGGGTTACCACAAGTCAACAAGATCAGGCTGTTGCCAAGAAGACATACCCAAGGTGGACTGTATTAGCAGGAATATAGCCTGCAAGGTACCCAAAATATCCCTTCCACTTCATTCATTATTAATACACTTTCAATTGAATTACTTGATCCTAGCTTGATGCGATGCCACAGGAATGGCAGAGACAATCTGGGAAAAGTCCACAGTGAGAAAGAATGACCAGAGGGCTAGAAAACATTACATTCCAGGAAGAATTGAAATAACTGGCACTACTTAGCTTAAAGGAGAGAAGGCTGAGAAAAAGAAAGAAATTTGGTAACAGTCTTCAAATTTGTCCTGAGACAAACAGAAAGTAGAAAAGGTCAAAATTTGAGCACACCGGTCAGCTGACATATTAAATGCTAATATGTTCAACTCAAATTACAAATTACATTTTTCAGGAGATAAAGTTAGACAGTATTGTCCATACAAATGTCTATGTATTACAAACAACTTTGAGAAGCTGCTGCGTTCCTGAGGTTAACAATAATTTTGCATGGTACTTTGATTGACGCAAATGCTCAATCACATTCAAATCAAAATAGGAGGAAGCTACTATTTTACATGGCTTCCTGTAGGACATATGCAATGTTATCCCAGAGGAGAAGGCAGGTTATGCAATGAGTGAACAGCTCTGCAAAACTGTGTTTATTTGGGAAGCATTTCCAGTAATTATTTGGAAAGGACTGAGAAAATAAACTGATAAGACATTCTCATGATTTAGTATTTTCATCACTGAAGTAACAATTAGATTTTAAATGAATCAGATTTTGGTTGCTATTTCACCCTCTTTGTACAACTTAAATAATGGGAGGGAAATGGAAACTTGCTTTGCTAATATTAGGATTCTTCCACTGCGTGCATGTCTGCATGTGCGTGTAAAAGTGCTGGCTAATAAAGAAGCACGATAGTTTCCTCTACCTTATCATATTCTAGCCTCATTGGCAATATAGTACAGTCCTAAACTTGTTTTAGGAGCCAGAATGGACCAACTGTTTTCCAGATTTAAGGGATGGTAGAAAGACAGCCAATTCCCACTTCTTAGCAGTGCTAAATGCTGCTCCAATTCATCTAATGAGTAAGTCAGACAAATAAGTCAACTGTGGGGACATTTGAAACCTTATTTTCTTCCCTTTTAAAGGGAAATGCTATAGAAATCAATGAGTTTCTAATAAGGTTAATTAAATAAAGGGTCCTTTGAGCATATATATCACAAATACTTCTCTGATCACGTACTTCTTTGTTCTATATACATACTTGTTCTTACACCTGATCATGAGTTCGCAGCATCTCTGATTTATGTGCCTTGCACTTACCAAATAAAATACCAAACCTTTCTTATCTCCTTATGTTACAATATTTGCAAAACATACAAAGACTTCAGACGAAAAGCTTTTCTATCAAGTGGTCCCACTATAGAACGGCCTTCTGCAGGAAAAGCATTCTGGCTTCTACACTGATCTCTCAAGCACCCTGCTTTGCCACAAGTAGCCTTTAAACTTGAACCAGACATTTATTTGTGTGTCATTACCACAAATCCTTTTGAAGTTTACATCTACTGCACATCAGTTCTGTCATCCAAGTTCTGGAAACAAACTGGAAAGCTGGGTGTGAGTTAAGATACATGGAGCTTTTTCGGAGCACTTTGGAAGCCAAAACTATGCAAGACTTTTTCCACTTTTACCATTCACTTCTCTGTTATGCTTGGCCTTCACCCCCTCCTGTCACCTTAAAAATGAAAACAGCATGTTCATTATTCTTCATGGAAATTCATTGGATACGGAGAAAGTCCTTTTTTCCCCCAACCATTCCATTTTTGTTTCTTTTAGGAAAGACTATGCTATTCTTTACTTGGGTAGCAGTCTTTTGAACTGATGTTTTACCATTGAGTTCACAGGAAGACAATCGCTTGCATTGGCTTTACTGATTCTTATCTGTAGGATAGATAATTGAGTGGCTGTCAACCCTGAGCAAAGCGCACAGTGCTGCTGCCCTGCCCAACTTCCCCCTCCGTTGGTACAAAGTCACACATACCCTCTCCCAGCCTGGGCAGCCGGCCACGGTCCAGGCAGCTTCACCCTAGGGTCCCGGTACCTTGTGGCATGAACAGGGATGTTGTACGCTTACTTCTCAGCCAGCCTAGACTTCAATATTATTGTTTACAGAGCTCAGTACAATACATATCTGTTCTTGACTGTGGTTTGCTGTATGTTACTACAGTATACATGCTTATTTCTATTAGTGCTACTCCTAATTATATGAATTGAGATAGTACATATTGCAGCTGACATAATTTCATTGACCATTACCTTGTTATTCTCCTATGAGACAGAGAGAAAATCCTATTCTATTTTAAATACCTGTAATTAAATTATAAATTTGCATCCATCCTTTTGTAAACAATCTCCTTCTGTCTCTTTACAGAGGAGAGATTTCCATCTGTTTGGTCAGTTTTGGTTTTCCCATCTAGATCACTTCTGATACTCCTGCAATAGCTTTCTTTTTGAGATGGGATGAGCAGTACTGTGATCAGTATTCCATATGAGACCATTCAGGAAAATGCTTTTTGATATTTATGAAACTTGCATTTTATAATTGTATATTTCACATTTCTCTTATATTTCTTAAGCATTCTAACATAGTGTTGCTTTCTGAAAGCTTTGCCCAGCTTAGAAGTTTTTATTGCCATGTTTAGTGTAGCCTCAAAATTCTTTTCCTGACTGAAACAGTTAATTTAGAAATTTACAAGTTACATGACAGGTTTATTTTCTTTTTTCTAAGGTACCATACTTTCCAGGTTTTGATACTAAATATCAACTTCATTTATTGACATCATTACTGTTTATGTGGTTTGCTTGATAATTCTGAATTGCACTGTTGAAAGATTTCTCTTTGCCTTGAATAGTGGCTTGACTCCTGTGGCACATCCTAACCAGTTTATACTTTATCTTCACATTTTGCTCTTTGGTCACCATGCACACTTCTCCTGAGACTCCTTTTATAACAGAGTTATGTTGATGTAAACCTTCCCTCTCTGTGTGCCTCATATTGCACAAACTTACAGCCAAAAGACAGATGTTACACAAAGACACAGAAGAAAAAAAAATCCCCCAAGCTCACGGATGGGCTCTTAATCCCTTTGCTGTTGAAGTTCCTGCTGCTGCCTCTGCTCGTGCTGCACAATCCCACCTCTCCTGCCAGCGGCTGGAGGCAAGTCTCTATAAGCGCTGCAAAAAATTGCAAAGGTGTACAGGGATGTTTGCTCTATCTGAAGTGCACCTGCCTGCATACACAGAAAGGCTTTCAGAGGGGCAGAAAACCTTTTATTTCATACGATCTTTCTCAATTTATTATATAGGAGAATCATTTTATAGAAGCTACATATCCCTTTCCACAGAAACCTGCTGCTATTTGGTATTGATATTGACCTTCAAAAATATTGCATGTGATGACACGGGAAACTATGCATGTGCATCATACTTTGTGTAATGTCTTTTGTGAATGCAGATTATTCGACATTATAAATGTGTGCACATGTGTATGTGAGAGTGGCACTACAATACAGGAAAGCGATGCTCAGCATCAACCCATATTTTCAATCCTGCTCTCTAATATTAAGAAGCTGTGAGTCTGGAGCATCTTCAAAGCTAGGCTGTGTTCATTAAAAGCCTAAAAGGGATTTAAAACCCTCACTGTAGGCATGCAGGATTGAAAAACCAGGGCTTTCCTACTCATATTCAGGCTGAGGTATATCAAAGATCCAATATTGACACCCAACCGTGAAGGAGACTTCTGATTTTACCACTTTTTCTAAGCGGGCTTAAGCAGGCCACACCCTGGAAAGGAAATAAGTGAAGGGGGGGATCCCTTTGCCAGACTCAGGGCGAACAATTCTCTTTTTCATCGGTTTGGGGTTTTTCCCTGCCCCGCGGGGACCGCCCGGGCCAACCGCTCCCGCAGCAGCCCCGGCGCGGAGCAGCCGCCAGCCGCGGCCGCGCACACAAACGCCTCCTTCTCGCCGCCGCCCGCCCTCCCCAGCGCCGGGG